>JALXJV020000003.1:11184225-11573032 GCA_024633595.2 Lepomis macrochirus
AATTAGAAGAACTGAAGAAGTTACTGTCAGCCATAAAGAGAGTGTGGATGTGATGAAACAAGGGAGCTGGAAAATGGCTTTAGCGCTTGCCTTTTGTAGGCACAGCAAAGTGGGGGAGTATTTTAAACATCTGTAAAAATGCACTGAGCAATTTAACAGGCTGAGACAATGCCAGTCACACCAAAAAACAACCACATGGTCAGAGAGGGAAGTGCTGACACAGCAAAGGCCGTGCAGCAGGTTCAGTCGAGAGAATATTCTAGATTAGAGGATCCCTCAGACCATAATTACAGCTGTTCCAGCGAACACAAACCCCAAAGAAGAGCGCGCATGGATGGCTGCCAGCACAGTGGGTGCCACCAGGAAGATATTACTCTATGTATAGATCAATAACAAGAATTTAAGGCCACTCATGAGGCTATACTAAAGCACAACTGTGATGTGAACAAAATGCTAGTATTAACATGCTAATATGCTAACAATGACAACATGCTGATGCTTAGCAGGTATTATGTTTACCATGTTCATTCACTTATCACAAAGTGCACCTGAAGCTGAGGGGAATGCCCGCAGGTTTGCAAGTATTTTGTCATAATTCGTTTCAGACAAATCAAAATGTTGACCTGATGGAGGCTCATTAAAGTTATTACATTTCATCCGATGAAGAAATGAAAGCTTGAGCCCGGTCTCATCTCAGGGCATCAAATACCCACGCTTTGAGAAAGCCGACCAAGCATCAGTATTTGACGCAGAATGTCCCGTTCAGCTTTCATGCGAGACGCCGTAGTCTCTCAAGTAACTTAAAGCTAAACCTCACTTAACCTCACTAAGTAGTTTTTTGTGCTTAAACGTAACCAAACTGACATACTGTATTAAAAAGGCTTTTCATAGGGATGCTTAAGTCCACATAATAAAAAGGTGCCTAATACAGACACAGAAGGGTATGTCACACACCAAAGCTTTGTCAGGCTTCCTCAAAACATCGGACACCCTAAAACAAGAAAATGTTGAAAGTTTGTATCAAATTTCAAGATAATCTATCTGATATAGCTGTCAAGACATTTTTCTCAAAAAACACAAATGTGACCCTCATAGTTGTGCTACATATAGGCCAGAGGATCACCAAATCATTTCATTTTCTGTAAACATAAATGTCCTATCCATCCCGGAGATGTTGTAATAAAAATGTTGATCAGCTGGTGGAACTATGGAAAAGTCAGGATATCACCAAAGCTATTAGGATTCATCCTGGGGACCATGAATGTTTGTAAATTTCATGGTGTTCTATACTTTTTGAGACATTTCACTACAATCTAAAAATTCATCTTAATGGTGGCGCCAGAAGAAATGTCATCAGGAATCATCAGGCAGGCTTCCTCTTCTGGGGACATTGGATTGCTGTACAAGATGTCATGGCAATTCATGTTGAGATGTTTCAGTCTGGAAAAATGTGGTCGACTGACTGACTACATTGCTATAGATGTCAATTGTTGTTAAGTGGATAAGATACGTCACAATTTCTACTTCAAAAGGACAGCCACCAACATAAAAATCTTGTTCAGAACATGTGAACATATGTGGCACCAGATGCCAAAGGTCCACCTCATGTTGCTTGTTCTCCTCTCCTCAGCTGTTTACTGTCAGACAAAAGTGGCTGCTCCGTTCATCTCCCACGTAGCTGGGTGGAGGTTGACAAAATACAAACAACATTCTCTGGCCTGGTTCAGTCTTTACACAAGCTGCTGGTTGGGCTCTTGGCACAGAAACAGGATGTTTCTCCAGACAACTCTGAGGTGTTTTCCAGTGTTGTCCAACATTCTGAGATTAGATACTGAGAAGTAATCTGATGGACAACCAAGCCACGGTCTTGATGATGCCTTTGCTCCATCTTTGACTTAGGCTCCTAGCTTGACCAAAAGGATCCGCTTAATTGAAAGTGAGGACAGTGAATTTTCTCACATCACTGTAAAAATACACAGCTCTAAAGAAGCCTTTATAGATAAGACACTTTCAGAGAGGGTTATTCATTGCTGGGCTGTGGCCGTGGTGGTGGAGAGGGCAGCTGAGGAGAAGTAGTCTGTATCCTGCTGCCGAGCAGAGCAGACCAGAGCAGGACACAAGGGGTAATTATTGGCGACATGGGGAGACAGATGGTGCAGGGCAGGCCAGCGGTCAGTACAGTCGTAATGTTAGCCAAGCCATAAAAAGACCTCTGTGGGCAGACAGACGGACACACAGAGGGTTGTGTTCGCGTGTGCACAAGCGTAGATGTGTGTGTTTGTGTTTATTTGTGTGTGCATGTGGAGCTTGTACATGGTTTATGTAAGGTCTCGTAAGGTGCTGTGCGATGAGGGTGGAGGGAGGCATGTATTAGCGTGTGTGTGTGTGTGTGTGTGTGTAAGTGAGGTATTAGGGTTTTGATGGCGTGTGTGTAAGCACTTTGAAGGTTTGTGTAGGGTGCTTCAGCTGGTATTCATGGCTAAAGTTAGACAGATGAGCTGGATTTATAAGGAAAAAAATCAGCTGAACAGCCTGACATTATTAGTTGAGCAAATGATTTATGTTTGCGGGACAATAAAAGTGTTATGAAAACAAATAGAAAGCTGAAGTTCAGTGTCTTTTCATACCTAGACTCTGTACTAGCTTTTGTAACTCAATGGGTTTCTCTTTGCTTTCTGTCTACTAAATTCCATGACTGTATTTTACTACATAGTTAAATATCAGCATGTTGTAATTTTAACAAAGAACAAATCACTAACTAACTAGCTACCAAACAAAAACGGAAACTAGCTAACGAACAAATCATCTTTTTCTCTTTGTTAAAATGAAGAAATGTTAAAATTTACTCTCCAGTTCAGTAAGATACCCAGCTTGATTTCACCTTGCGTCAAATTCTTTTAGCCTCAAGTGGGCAGCAGAAACAAGCTGTGAACACAACAACAACATATCATCACCTTTCTAGTTGATGTTTAAACATCCAGCAGTTATGTAGCAACTTAACCATCCATTTGGAGTCGCGTTTCGGCCACTTGATGAGTCCAATGTTCACTCTCGATTAGCTGTTTTTCTCTACCAACTACTGAGAGAAATATCTGAAATGCTCTACTATATCCACCAACTAGCTGCTAACTTTGCTGTTTGGTGCTGGGTAAGTAGTGTAAAGTGGGTTTTAAGACTTTTTGTTATTATTATAGACTAATGGTATTGATAGAGACAAAGACATTCCCCGCTAGTATATCTCCTTACTGTAGGTTGAATAGAAGTGAGTCCAAAGATTCAGACATCCTACTCTGCATTAGAAAGTGCCTCTGCACAGTTTTCACAGGGGGTTTCTCAATTATATGAGATTAGAAACCATGTAAAGGAGGTATCATGTAAAGACACACACCATAATGATGATCATATTCTTGAAGTCTGGATCTGACATTAATAACATACTCTCTGAGACTATTTTAAAAGTCTGTGTTAGGGCCACTCAGCCACTGGGGCAGACAGGCCTGGCTCTAATGGCTAATGCCCCAGTGGACATGTCGTGCCAAGTGTGGTTGTACTAATGACAGCACTTGTGGTTAACCTCTACTACAGAGGGGTTGGAACAGCAATCCAGGCATGGGGCCACCTAATCCATAAAGGGATGTGTAGTCAACCGCACTTTTCCATCCCTTTCATAACCACACACACTCTTTCTCTGTGTCCCTCCAGCTCTGTCACTCTGCCATGTCCACTCTCACATACTCACCTGTAGGCGTTTTGGTCAAACGCTTCGGCAGCAGGGAATCCTAACATGCCACATACGACACGGCTGCCGCTGAGGTCCCAGCCGCGGTTACACACGTGACGCCACTTCCCAGCATGCTTCACTTCCAGCACTCCTTCCGTCACCAGACCGCCATGGTTGCTGGACAGCACAGGCCTTAGACGAGCCTCTTCTAGATGAACAGATCCCTGTCCGTGTAAAACATTAAAGATGATAAATAATTGAGTGTGGCGCTGCTTTATCCTTAATAAAGACGTTGATTGAAACTTCTTCCCCGTCAGAGGATAGAATCTTTGTCACACTTTTAAAAGGCGTCAACCTCAACCCACATCAGCCAAGCTTTTGTCATGCACACTAAAAAGGATTCATTTGAGTCAATAAACATGACTTTGTTGACTAATATATTCGCAGACAGCACGCAATCTAGAGAATAACATGATGATGAAGGTGATCTGCAATGCCTCTAATCATCCACATCACATAGGCAACAGGAAGGAAACTAACAGAAAACAGAACTTGTTTAGTGTCAAAATATGTATCATGATGATTACGCAATGGTAAATAAAGTGTAAACTCTGCAAGTTGAAAAGAGGGAAAGTCAAACACAAGTGATAAATGTCTGGCAATTTCCTCTGGTCTGAGTTTCTTTCCCATTTGAAGAGTCAGGGCTTGATCCTAAACTTAAGGCTGCATAAGAACTGGATCTAGAGCAGGTCTGTTTTTTTTTCTCTAATTACACACATCTGCTGGCCTGTGCTTGACAGATGACATTTATGTATGGAAGTCTGAATAAGGATTGGACTCCTTCTTTTGGTGTGTAGGCTACTAGAGGTTGTGTGTCTACATGTGTTTCTTTTTACCTGTGTGTAGTCCTCCGGTCCAGTGTCTGGATACACAGGCTCTGGTTCGACATGGTTCCCGCTGAGCTGCTGATTCCTGTCACTCCACTGCTGGGGTTGTGGCTGCCTGTCTACCTGTCCGTCTGTCTCTCGTCTCACTGCTTGTGTACTGGTCCTTGCAGTCTCCTGTCTCTGTCTGTAGGATGCGCCGTTTGCCAGATGTGAAGGTAACTGGTGCCCTTGTGGCAGAGCTGAGCTACCTCGATTCCGTCGCAAGATCTGGATCTCGTGGCCATTTTCCTGCGGCGAGATGCTGCTGCGTCGGGAAGAAGTTGGGTTGCGATGGAGGGCGATCTCATGCCCTCTTGCAGAAGAAGGGGAGATGTGGGATGAAGCTGGAGGGGACACAGACTGTGGTGGTGGGTTTCTCTGTCTTGGCTGGCTTGGCTGGCTTGGCTGGCTTGGCTGGCGCCTGGAGGATGAAGGGGCCTCCTCCAAGGAGACAGGGGGGGAGCCAGGTCTCCTTTCTGGGCTGCAAATCACCCCCAGGTCCTCAGCATGGGTGCAGTCATTGATTCCCCAACCATTGGAGCGACATTCTGCAATTGAGAGCTCTGTGCCCTTGCAGCGCACATTGTCCAACCAGATCAAACCTAACAGCAGGAAAGGGTGGTAAGTCATTGAATCAGAACAAATGAGTGTTCAAAGCTAAACCTCATTGGCTGGACATACCTTGTCCTTCACCAAACTTGGCACTGTGCGTCCAGGTAAAGCCGCGTTGGAAGCCAAGCTGTCGACACACCACATTGGCCAGGTTAAGATCCACCTCGTCATCACACACTGTTCCCCATGCGCCATTGTAGAACACCTCCACACGTCCCTCGTTTGCACCGCGCCGGCCTACGCCTGCTAGACGTACAAGGACCTCCTGGGCAGACAGCGGTGGGGGGGAGAGGAGAAGCAGGAGGAGGAGTGTGGACAGGGAGCTAAGGCCCAGCATCCTGGAGAAAAGGGTGATTTGAATGAAATGGAACATTGCAGAGAAGATGCACATAATGCAGGAGCCCCTAAATACATAAGCACGTTACCACAAAAATCCCCAAAAACTCATGCAAAGCCATGACACTCACATTCCATACGCTGACAAAACATATAATTAGAAACTTCTCTTCTAACCCTAATGGGACATTCCACAGTAAAATGAAAGATTGATAGATGTTTTCATCCTTTAAAATAATCATCAGTCATTTACAGGACAGTCAGAGGCTTGAGAGAGGTTGTGAAAATGTAGCCCTCGGTCTGAGCCAGTCAGGGCAGAGGGAGTAATAACCAGAGCTAAAAGTAGCCTCTCCATCCAGCCAACGGAAACTTTGGCTTTCCGCAAACCCTCAAGCTTAGCTGCATGTATTTAGCCAACAGACACATAAGCAAATAAACACTGTCATAAAAACGTTCTCACACATAAATAAAGCAGCAGGTCTGAGCCTGTGAGAGACATTTTAGTTAATGAGTGATGATTAATTCAGCCAACCAATTCTAAAACCTTTTCTTCTAACAGAGGGGAAGAAACTGGAGAGAAAAGTAGCAAGAGAAGATAAGATATGAAAGACACCTCATAGTAAATTCATATTTTCCAGGGTTCAAACAAATTATCCATTTACCTAAATATATACATACATGCAAGAGTACAAACAAACGTGTGAATAAAAGCAGTACGTCAGACTATTGAGGGCACAATTAAAGATGTCAAAAGAGAGATGAGTTTGGATGAGTTCAGGCAGCTGCAGTGATGAAATCTTGAATTATGGAGGAAATATGGACTGGGACAAAATGTGAAGTCAAGAGATAGAAATGCTGATGAACTCACCTATCTGTTGATCTCAGCCTGGAGTCACCAGGAGAAAGAAGGAACAGAGCACTGGAGAAAAAGAAGGCAGTGAGTTTGGTCCTGCTGTCTCTCTATTCTCCTCTTTTCCCGCCCTCTTTCTTCATCTGTCGCTCCCTCAGATCTACTCCTTCATCCACACCTCCCATTTTCTTCATTTTTTAAAACTTTTTTCCCTTTTCATCGGGTCCCATTTGTCCTTTTCCAGCATCTATCACAGAAAATGTGGAAAAGGAAAATTGACCAATGAAAGCACAAAGGAAAGACAATCCACACATAAATTATTTGTATTTCTTTGTTCTGCAGCTGCCAAATCACACTACCAAGATTAAGATGATTTTGCAATAATTTGTGCATCAACACAGACTTGTTTGTACTTGTTTTGCCTCTACACACATTATGTTGCTTTTTTGCAGCAGGTATTAGTCAAATCAAACCAACCTCTTTTCTACAGGCTCCTCACATGGTCAGCATACACAGGACACATGAGCTCAAGTTTCTAAAAGACCATGTTTTTATATAAGCCCCTTCTTTTCTCTCCTTATGTTACAGTTTCATTTCCATATTTGTTTTATTGTTTGTGTATAGGACGTTGTGTAGCAAAAACCTGAAGATGAGACCCAATCCTTAAAAACTTAATGTGAAAAAAGGAAAAGTAACTTTTCCCTCTGATGTCTGAAAGGGTGAGAGGGTGTGCACTTTTATCCCACACAATGGTAAAATCATATGCATAAATGCACAAACTCGCATGCACACACACACACACACACACACACACACACACACACACACACACACACACACACACACACACACACACACACACACACACACACACACACACACACACACACACACACTCACAGTGTTGGCACCATCCCATGCTCACAGTTAGTGGTGTCATGAAATAAATACAGTGTAAGAGCGGAGCTGCCTGTCTGAAGTCTTTCTCTTTGCATAAAGTTCAGTTTCATAACATCCTCAGTCGTGGCACCTCCTTGCTCGAAGGAAGCTCTCTCTAAGAATAGAGAAAGTCGGTGGCTCCATATTTCAGCAGAGGAGCAAATATTCCTAAAGATCAGACTACAGTGATTTAACACTTAATGAACTCAACCTAAAACTCAATATTTAATTAAACAAAACTGCTCAGGGATTTATGTAATTTATCAAAAATGGCTTTAAAAGTAAAGCAACTCCTTACTTTCATTATTTAGGGCCGTATTTCAATTTCCCTTTTGCTGAAATACTTGATTAATCTTCAGTCTTCAGTGTTTAATAAGTTTGAGAGCAGCGCATAGATAGACAAAACATGACAGGTGCGTTTGGAAATTAAAATGGATAGCTGGTCTTTAAATCTCATTTCAAATTTCATATCCATATCGATATCTATACCAAACATATCAAACTTACTGTAATATTTTACATTTACATGTAAGACATCCGTGCACTAGATTTTATGCTTCTTTTGTGGTGGAAGGCAGCTCACTGTAATGAGAGATGACAGGAGACGGACTATTGAGGCTGAAGAGCTCACTCTAGTGGAGAAAATCCGTTGCCTCAAACATGGCAATATGGCATCTTGAAAACCTTCCTCCTACCTTAACTGATGATTTTCTGTATCCTAATCTATATTACTCGTACTATATTCACATACTTTTGAAAGTGGTGTTTCTTGTCATGTTAATTATTATCTTCCTTTGTGCCCCAAGATATGTTTACGTAGCATGTGTCCTACTATATGAAGAAAAAGATGCTATATTTTTGTAATTTGCACACCAAACTTACTTTAAACAAACAGTAGACCATCATTTGTTTTATTTCATGTGTTACTGATCTATTTAGTAAATTGTGTTGAATCATGTTTTGTATGCCTGACAGATACAAATAGAATAACTATAATGGCTTAAAATGCTTATGTTCATATTCATATCGCTACCTACCAACTCTGTCTGAAACATCAGATGTTCATATGTTTCTTTTCAGTAGCATGAAGATGTGGTCCATTTAAACCCTGTTGTTCATTGTCTGCAGTACGTTCTTATGAATAATAAGTTAAACACATTTACTTAAGCAAATACAGGAGAGAATTTTTGTAATGCTTTATTTGGATACATTTCAATATACAACAAAAATTGTAACGTGTTGAATCAAACAAACTGAGCGGCATTACAGGAAGTTTCTCTGTAAGGGAGAGAACTGCAGCAGCTGTACCGACATGGTGATGGGTCAAAGCAGGTTCACTCTGCAAGATTGTGCTTCGAGCTCTTTCTCACTTACATTCACAGAAATGAAAGTGTTGTTGTGACACACTGGTGTGGGTCAGACTCCACCCCAAAGGGCAGAAATTACAAAACATAATGGATGAAGGTGATGATTATGCATCAGAACTGAAAAACAGAGGGACAAAAATGGATGTGGTGTAAAAATGAAGTGATAAATAATTTGATTAATTTAAAGCTCATTTGAATGACAGATTGCTGAAAACAGAGCCACGTTTTATTATTCATATTATTATTAACAGTCATTAATCATCATTTACAACAAAATAACTGCCATTTATTATTTAAGGAAAGTGGCCTTGAGGTCGAGTGAATTTTCTTTTTTTTAAAGTGGTGATGAACATGAATTAATTATTATTAATTATTATGAATTAATAATGGAAGTGATGAAATGTATGTCAAATGAAAAACAGTGATGAATTGTTGATTTGATAAACGTGATTGACATTTTACTGTCATAATGCCCCACTGACATTTATCGTTTACAGCATGCAGTTTTTGTTATTTCCGTGTCTATCGCAAGGAAAGTAAAACAAGAAGTCAGCATATCAATTCACAATTATTTATGAAGTAATCATTACCTGATGAATAATTAATATAGTATCTTGCAGTCAGTTCTCTAGTAAATCACCACTTTCTACCAAATAGTCCTTCAGACTTACTTAGTACTGACTAAGTACTTATTAACCTTCCTCACCAGTTTCTTAGTAACTATTCACAATTTTGTTTACTGTATTGTAAAGTGTTACAGAACAGGCTTTTGTTACTTTGCTGTGTCACAGCCGCCCCACATTGTCAGTGACCTGTGAGTTTTTAGCCATGATGAGTTAAAAATACAATTAAATAGGTTCTTTACTACAGAGTTTTCAGGTTTTCTTGATCACACAACACCTCATTGCTCATTACAACACAGCACAACAAAAATACAAAACAATCCAGGATTTTAAACTTAAAATAGCAAAACAAAGCAAATCCCACAGAAACATTTGTCGCCGTCGTCTTCAGTATCCTGACAATGTGGAGATTGCTGGGTATCGTTTACGGTGAGTCATGCACTTGTCTCTGTCGATGAACAGCGAGTAGGTTTTATAGTTTATGTCCTTTTCAATGGTAATGCGGGACTCCTCCAGGTGTGACAGGGAGCCTCTGGCTTCACTCAGCTGCTGGTGCAGAGACGCCAGAGTGGCATCGATCTGCCTCACCTCCCCTTCCAAACTACAGACGCAGGAAGCAAACAAAATGAAGACACAAAAAGAAGACAGAGTAAGTAAGATGAGACACGGGTATGTACCTGAGTTGGGGGTCATCTCTGCAGAGCTCCATGTTGGGTCTGAGCGAGCGGAGGTAAAGTCTGGACTGAGCTACTCTAAGGGGAGCCTCTTTGTTGTGGATGGCCTGCTGTAGAGCAACAATGTTCCTCTCCTGGGACGCAATCTGCTCCAAGATCTGCACACACGATGATACAACACTTAATGAATGAATTAATAAATCAATAATCGAAAATACTCTGTCTGCCAGTTTGTCTACCTGTGCCAGCTTCATCTCCAGCTGGGTCTTGGCCTCTGTCAGCTCCACACAGCGCTGGCTGAAAGCTTGGTCCACAATGGAGCACTGGTATCTCAGATCCTCAGTGGTGTCCTGCAGCAGTCGCTCCACCAGCATTCTGACACACATACAGCATTACTATATTTACTGGAAACTTTAAATAAAGTGTTGCATAGTCCTCGTCAGCGTCCATCACACAGAGCAAAGCCTGATTCTGTAGTAGCTTAAACGCACTGACCTGAGGTTGTTGGTGGTCTGTTCTTCCTGCAAGGCCTTGGACAGGTTGTCCTGTGTAAACTTTAACCACGATGGGCAGTTACACACCCTGCAGCAGACCAGAAGACACATTGTTTAAACATCATGTATACTGTTTCTCATTTTCTAATGTTGGATTTATCCTATTTATTTCTATCAGTAAGATTTTAAAATGTTACACACACACACAGCGCGCGCGCGTACACACACACACACACACACACACACACACACACACACACACACACACACACACACACACACACACACACACACACACACACACACACACAGACTTACTGGTCCTGCATGCTGGCTGAGCTGGGGTGGAGCTGTGTATCTGGGCTCATGTTACTGTATCTTCCACTGTGGTCATCAAAGTTGTAGGCCTGGTACTTATCAGACCAGTCTGACTCTAACGTCTGCTTGGCTTCACTGTTCATTCTGACACACACACAAACCAAAGGATGTTAATTCAGTTCCTTGACATAAAGGTTTAAATCTAAAGAGGACATTTTTTTAAGTTGGTTTGCATGTCAGGTAGTTAGGAACTGTTAGGAAAAAGGCTTCAACACTTACTTGATCTGACTGACAACCTGAGCTGTAGTTCTTTTCAGAAGAGCCTGGATACTCCTGATCAAGTCTACTTCCTACAAAACACATAGTTACACTTCTGGTTAGTGTGTGTTGCACTGAGCTGTGCTTTACTTATGGAAAATGCTCATACATAATTTCTAGACCCCAAGGCCTAATCCTACTTAAATGCTAGAAGGACATGGTTACATAACTTTTTGATGTTGGGCAGGTATGTGACATTGTGATCATCTTTAGCATGCTTACATTTACAAATGATCACTAAGACAAAGAGGCTGCACTGAAGTATTTCACTAGTGGTGGACTGACATTGCTATCCCTCTGGCATGCCTGAAAATTCAAAGTATCCAACCAGTATCGTGGGGACTGTTCCTTGGCTACGGTTCAGATTTAAAGGGAACCTGAGGAGGTTTGAAGTCGAAGTGCTATGGTGTGGTCTATGAGCAGTTATCGTTTTGTTTATTTCCTGCTCGAGGACGCATGCGCAAATGGGTAACAAGATACAAAAGTCCTGCCATAGACTGTAAATAAAACATGGACATAGTGTCATGGCCACCCATAGCCAGGTTTCTGAACTCAATGTGAAAAAATTTGATCTTCATTTCATTTGGAGGAAGAAATGTCACTAAGGAAATATATCCTTTGCAATGTAAAAATAAATGGTGTTCTGGAGGTAGTTTTGAATATGGAATATCTTCCCAAAAGATGTATTGGTGTAATAGTTGGATTTATATCTTCCTTAAATGTGACTAGATAATATTGATAAATTACCTGCAATCAATTTTCATAAGCTCCGCTGGCCTGGACACTGATTCACAAACACAACTGTTTACCAAGTAATTATTACATTGAAATGACACTGACATTGTATTGGTTAAACAACTTGTTAAGGCTGATGTACAATAACCAACGTATAACAGGCTACTTCAAGGATTCACACTAAGTTTTAGAGAACAATTAGACTAATGTAAACAACATATTTGCATGATTATGTTTGCAAGAAAACAAAGAAACAAAAAAAAGTGACCTTTAACAGCTCCACCTCCACAGTGTCTTTAATCAGGTCCGGTCCCAGTCTTCTGGTCCTGCAGTTCAGATTGTCGGTGGCGATGGCGTACGGAGTCTCGGTGGCGTCCAGCGCCTTTTCCAGCCGCGTCTTCAGCGCCCGCAGTGACTCCGTGTCGGCCAGCAGCTGGTCGATGTGCCGCTGGAGCTCAGACTTCCAGTAGTGGATCTCTTGCAGCCTCTCTCCCAGAAGACGTGTTCCGTCGGACTGGGTCTTCAAAGTGGCCGCCTGGGTGTGCTGGTACAGATTCTTGGACACTCGCTGGATGCTCCGGGCTTCGTGGTGGTCCGTATCGGCCTGTCGAAGGATGGTGAGGTAGTTGGAGAACCACTCAGCCGGGGTGTATTTAGCGGAGCGGTACCCCGCTGTGGCTGATCCTGCGGACGGCTGCGGGACCTCCACAGGGGGCTCTTCCTCCAGGACACCCTGAGCCACAGCTCTGCTGTCATAGTGTGGCCTTGACACTAAAATGCCAGAGCTCATTTTAAAAAATGATTGAATTAGGCTATATTTTACAATTGAATTACAGGTAGTTGAAAGAAGAAGAAAAAAGATCAGCTAAAGGCATCAGCGGTGAACATTTCTGACAGTCCTGCAGGAGACCAAGTTTGTTTGGTGTTGCCAGGTTACACATGTTGGCAGGAGCAGCTCCAACAGCAGCTCAGGTGACTATCCTCAGCTGATGGAGATTAAAGGGCAGTCATTAACACACAATAGAATAAACAATAATGAAATTATCAGTAATAAAAACACCTGGTGTCCACTTAAATTATATAACATTTTAACCTCCACCACAGCTTGTATTTACTACCCAGCCTATGTGTTTGTGGCTGTTTCTGACCTCTTCATTTATTTCTTATTGTAGACTTAAAAGTCTACAATACAACAAAGTCAAACTGGCAATTTGACTTTGTTGTATTGTAGACTTTTAAATACATTGAACATTGATACATTGAAATGCTGCAGCATACTGATTTTGAACTTTTCAAGACACGTAGAGTGATATTTTCAGTATGTGTGCATCACTGCAGTATGTAACGTGCCCAGCATTGTGACTGACATAGATTCTTTTGAGTATCTATAAACGTTTTTGTCATTTGTCAGAAACAACAGTCACCCAAACACACATGGAAGGGAGCACTATACTGTGAGTTACAGGCCATTCCTATGGCATCATCAAAACAGTGCTAATATTTTACAGAATGTCATAACCTTCAATATGTTATTGCTTTGTAATATATTGTTTTCTGTCTCATTCTGTGACCTCAAATCATCTAGCTACAAGTCTAGGAATTGCTCTGCAAAGCAGAGCATCAGCAGTATGATGTGCGAACAGGAAACAGATTTTAAAAAAGGAAGAGACATGAGGAGATAAATCTATCATGTGTTAACCACATTTAAATGCAGCGTTGTTTTAGAAGTTAGAGTGTAATAAACACTGCAGCTTGTGGCTCTGTAGACTTTTTGTTTTATTACAGTGACACACTTCATTTCTTTAGCTTCACACAGGTTCCTGTTCATGTTGACTCCAACTCCTGCAACAACACAAGTTTAAAACAGAAATGATTGAATTAAGGTTAGTGTTAATCGTGAGTGTGGTGGATCATGTGTGTAAAACATATCTTGCAACTTGTAGGCCTAATATTTATGAACCATGACAAGGCCAAGTCAGCAAGACAGCAAGAATTGCAGGGGAAGCAAGAAGCAAACAGCAGGAAGGCCCTGCATCTGTAAGAAGAAAAAAAAAGACCTAGCATCTCTTATCAATGTTTTAGTGTTGATTCTAATAGATCTGAGCAGTTCCAGAGAGAGTTATCAGCTCATGAGCTGTGACAAAATACACTTCACAAGAGCAGACGCCAAATAAGCATGAAGTAAAGGATCTGAATTAATAATACCACGCCTGCTGCACGCTTGCTGGACTGGGAAAAAAATTCGGCCCTGGCATTTTTGGCCCGCTAAAATCGGTCAGACACCCCTCACCAATACCCCGTCCTTCCATTTAAGGGCTCAGATTAAGGGTGCGGTGAAACACTTAGCCTATGAGACGTAACATTGCACATGATTGGGGCCATGACAGCAAGACAAGAATATATTTTAATAGATCTACTATTTAGGAATAAAAATGTATTTATGAAATAGTTGATGGGGGGTCTGGCTTTAAACACTTAATTTCCTGCATTCTGGAGACATTTTCCTGAGACATTTTCTGCACTAGGGAAGCACAAAATTCAGAATATAAAAATAGAATAGAATGTAATGCAGTAACAGTAGCTAATAATTTTTTGTAGCCTAAGTTACTTTTTTATACAACACGGTTTCTTCTATATTTACATTGCATTGCAGGCTTACTGTGCAAATAAAACTTTTTCATATAGTTTTATTTGTTAATTAACATTTCTTGGTGCAAGCTATTTTTCAGAACATTTTTAACAAATACTTCAAAAAGTGGTGGCTACATGTCCCCAGTGTGTAAATGACCCTCCCTACAGCTTGAGCTACTCCATGCCTACAGCCACACATTCTCATCTCAATGCGTCGACTGATGCTTTCAGACAGCGTGACATAGCGTAAGGATTCACCATATAATAAAAGTACTGCTACGTTACAGCAACACACGGGAGGCTAACCGGTAGGTAGGGTTATCCGGTTGACATGCATAAAGTCAGTGACTTAGATTTAGGTACATTTCTGATAGTTGTGGTACTACTCATTACTACTTAAACTGGCGCAAAGAAGCCTTTTTAGACTTAAATGTTACAAAGACAAAGGACATGTGCATTGATTTTAGACGTCACCATGCAACTCCTGAAAAGACGATTATAGATGGAAAAGAGGTTGAAATTGTTGAGTCGTATAAGTATCTGGGAATCATCATTGATAACAAGTTGACCTTTGAACTAAACACAGGTATGCTGATTAAGAAAAGTCAGCAACGTCTCTTCTGTCTAAGAAAGTTAGCTAAGTTTCAAGTGAATAGATCCCTGATGACATTGTTTTATAAATCTTTTATTGAGTCTGTCTTTACTTTTTCATGTATTTGCTGGTATGCTTCTCCTAGTTTAAAACTGAAAAATACATTAGCAATGGTAAATAAAGTTAGCAGCAAAATCATTGGGGTTCAGCTGATAAAACTAACAGAACTGTACAATAGACATGTTCTTAAAAAGGCAGAATCCATCATGTCTGATAGTTTTAAGATGCTTCCTTCTGGTTCCTGCTTCAGTCAGCCACCAGCCAAAACAAATAGATATAAATTCTCCTTTGTACCCTCTGCTATCTCTCTGCTTAACTCTGTAAAGAACAGGTAACGTGCTGTGGTTTTCATTTACCCATTGGTCTGACCCTGTATTTTTAATCGATGTTGTCGTCTTTGTTGTCATGTACTGTATGTCAACTTCTTTGCTACTGCAGCAAAACTAATCGCCCCTCAGGGACAAATAAAGGTTTTGAACCCACTGGGCATTTGCCCAGTATGCCAGATTACCAGTCCAGCCAAAAGTGGAGGCTCTACATTGTACTTTAGATTGTAGATTAAACAAATCAGATATAATGTGTCAGTTAGTGAGCTTTAGAGGTGCTGGTAGGCAGATCTTGTTACCTTTGGAGAGAGCCAGTGTAGGTCTTTCCCCCTGTTACAAGTCTTTAATGTAAACTAAGCTAACTTGGTGATGGCTGCATCCTTATATTACCCCTACAAGTGTTATGGTAGTATCAATCTATCACTGCCCACTTTATTAGGTACACCTGTTTAATTGCTTGTCAACAAAAACATGTAGAGCTGGTCAAGACAGCTTGCTGAAGTTCAATCCGAGCATCAGAATGGGGAAGAAAGGGCATTTAAGTGACTTTGAACATGGCATGGTTGTTGGTGCCAGACGGGTCGGTCTGAGTATTTAAGAAGCTGCTGATCTACTGGGATTTTCAGGCACAACCATCTCTGGGGTTTACAGAGAATGGTCCAAAAAAGAGAAAATATTCAGTGAGCGTCAGTTGTGTGGACAAAAATGCCTTGTTGATGTTAGAGGTCAGAGGAGAGGACAGACTGGTTTGAGATGACAGAAAGGCAACAGTAAGTCAAATAACCAACCAAGGTATACAGAATACCATCTCTGAACACACAACACGTCAAACCTTGAAGCAGATGGGCTACAGCAGCAGCAGAACCACTCCTGTCAGCTAAGAGCAAGAAACTGAGGCTACAATTCTCACAGGCTCACCAAACCTGGACAAAAGAAGATTGGAAAAAGGTTGCCTGATCTTATGAGTCTCGGTTTCAGCTGCAACATTCAGATGGTAGGGTCAGAATTTACCTTTTATCATGGTTAGTAGTTCTTTACTTTGTTATTACAAGAAAAAGACATTACAAAATATGCATAATTATGAGATTTGAGTGTCATGATTATGACGTACTGTCATTGTTTTTAGAAGATACACATTTCTAATAATGCTAAAATATTAGTTAGAGATGTAGATAACATAACTCAGTTGGAATATTTTACACTGTCCTTATGTATGTTTCATGGCTTAGAACTCTCCCAAAATCATGTTAGTCAAGTAAGGATAAAAATCTATGACTTAAACATTCTGTTGTGCTCAGATATAGGCTACCTGCTGTGAAAAACAGAAAAAGAGAAAAAAAGACAAATACATTCAAAGGATACAGAGTAATAGGCTATTTTTATATAGTAAATACACTCATAAAACTATGTATGTCCAAATAACGTAAAAAGTACTCAATTGGATTAAGAATGTGGAGGTTTTAAGTAAGTTTTGTTTTCTTCACACTCATTCCCTTGGATGTGAAAAGTAACGGTACCACTGATCTCTCACTCTTGACTTCTAATTCAACAGCGGAAAAAACATCCAGGCTGGTGTTTCCATGGACACCACAAAGGTACAACCCAGAATCCTTTGGGTCAAACCGCTTATTGTCACAGTAAATTTCCTTGACACCTTGTCTTTAGTGAGGCTGAACTGTCTGTTTCATTCAATCATGCTTCTCATGAGACTCAGATCCCTCTTCATATAGATCACTTCGCTGTGAGACATTTCGAGTCAGTTGAACTTGAAGTGCAAGTTCACCTGGTGCCTTGAAAATGCAAAGGATGAACAGTTTGGATAAGTCACCATCTTATTCTTACTAATATGCCTTATTTGGTATGCTCATCAGATCCAGACCCAGTTCAAGGTCAGATGGCCTCTCCTCATCACATCCAGATCTTCAGCATTTCTTATTCCCTTCATCGGGTTAACAGAACAACCCCTCACATGGGGTGGCACCACTATGTTGGGGACTAGGGTTTAGATGACATCAAGATTTATATTAAATAATTTAATTATAATAATTATTACTATATTTAATAAATAATAATACAACATAACTTAAAGTTATATCTACCTTTGGAGTGCCACTCATGAAACAAGAGAAAGGGTAGCCAATTACCTAATTAATTTTGATTAAATATACATAACTATTAATTTGGAATAACTAATAATTAAATTAATAACTATAACAACATTACCATTATTACATAGTGGGTTGAAGGATATGGAGTCCTATGTGGCAGTAGTTGACAATATAGCCATTCTTATGCAATACTAAGTGTCACACTGTGGTCATGTCTGCTCTGTTTTGGTTCTCAGTCATGTTATTTGTAGTCTTGTTAGTATCTGTCTTATAGTATGGTGTGCTTCGGGTTCTGTCCTGTTTATTGCCCTGTGTCCAGTATCTGTTATATAGTTTGTCTGTGTTTTGGATTTCAGTCATGTATTAGTGTTTTCTCCGGGTCTGTGTACTTCTGTGTTTTACCCATGTCTGCTCTGAGTTCTGTTTTATCCCAGCCTGAGTCTGTTTTCCCTGTTGGTGTTAGGTTTGTTGTGATCTGTCGGCTCATATCTGAGTTAGTTTGTTATTTCTGATCTGTTATGGCCTGTGTTTAGTGTTCAGTAACCTGTGTTGTGTCTGCTACCCCAGTAACCCCTCTGCCTGACTGCCTCTTTGTTTTCCCCTGCTCTCTCCATGCCTGCATTTGTCTTGTTAGTCTCATGTCTGTCACCTGTGTTGTCTCTCCCCGCTCGTTTTTCTGAGATACTGATTTTTGGGGTTTTCAGTAGTTGTCAGTTATAATCATCAAAATTAAAAGGAATGAACACTTGAAATATACCAGTCTGTGTGGAATGAATGTATACATTATACAAGTTTCACTTTTTGAACACAATTACTGAAATAAATTAAGTTTTTGCACCTGTATATACCTGGTATTTCTGTTTAGTCTTTGTCCGGTCATTACAGTGTGTTGTAGCTTGTCGTGCGTCGTCTTCTGTCTTCGTCTTCTCCTTTTTGATAAAGCTTATAGTTAGGGCTGGCGCAGGTGAGTCCTGAACCATCCCTTAATTACGCTGCTATAGACCTACACTGCCGGGGGATTTCCCATGATGCACTGAGCTCCTCTTTCCTCTTCTCTCTCTCCCTCTGAGTGCAACCTCATCCCATTAATACATGTTACTAACTCGATTTTTTCCCTCTCCCGTGTTTGTGTGCTTTCTCGTCCACATCCTCTCTCCTCCTGTCGCTTCATGTGGGTGTTCCTGGCTCTGGAGCTGTGGAGTCTGGATCTGTGGTTGGGAGTCTCCTGCTGCCCCCGTGTTCCTGCTCGACGCCCTCTGCTACAGTTGCAACTGCTGTTACTAGTCCTATTGCTATTATTACTGTTATTATTATCATTAACATTACTATAAATATCTGTACCATTTTTCATTCAGTCTATAGCAACATTACCTTTACTGTCTATACCTCTATGTGTATACTATGTAGGCTGCCTCCCTCTGCTCTCTCTCTCTCTCTCTCTTGCCCTCTCATTCTCTTTCTCTTGCCCTCTCTCTCTCCCCCACTCACCCCCGACCGGTCGAGGCAGATGGCCGCCCACCCTGAGCCATGGTTCTGCTCGAGGTTTCTGCCTCTTAAAAGGAAGTTTTCCTTGCCTGTGTCGCCTAGTGCTTGCTCTTAGTGGGAATTGTTGGGCTTCCCTAAATAACTTCAGAGTACGGTCTAGACCTGCTCTTTATGAAAAGCGCTGTGAGATAACTGTTGTTGTGATTTGGCGCTATATAAATAAAACTGAATTGAAAAAAAAATTGAAACTACTGGAAACATTCCTCAGAGACTTTGGTCCATATTGACATGATAGCATCACACAGTTGCAGATTTGTCGGCTGCACATCCATGATGCAAATCTCCCGTTCCACCACATCCCAAAGGTGCTCTATTGGATTGAGGTCTGGTGACTGTGGAGGCCATTGGAGTACAGTGAACTCATTGTCATGTTCAAGAAACTAGTTTGAGATGATTTGAGCTTGTGACATGGTGAATTATCCTGCTGGAAGTAGCCATCAGAAGATGGATACACTGTGGTCATAAAGGATGGACATGATCAGCAACAATACTCAGGTAGGCTGCCATGTTTAAACCATGCTCAATTGGTACTAAGGGGCCCAAAGTGTGCCAAGAAAATATCCCCCTCACCATTACACCAACACCACCAGCATGAACCGTTGATACCAGGCAGGAAGGATCCATGCTTTCATGATGTTCACACCAAATTCTGACCCTATCACCTGAATGTCGCAGCTGAAATCGAGACTCATCAGACAAGGCAACATTTTTCCAATCTTCTATTGCCCAGTTTTGGTGAGCCTTTGTGAACTGTAGAGTCGTGGCATTCTCCTCTGACTTCTGACATCAACAAAGCATTTTCATCCACACGAAGTGAAATGAAGCTCACTGGATATTTTCTCTTTTTTTGGGACTATTCTCGTAAACCCTATGGCTGTCATTCGCAGTGTTGTGGAGAATGTTTTTTACAATGTTCTGGTGGACAAACCACAATCTTTTAAGCAAGATCATATGAATGTGTGTATGTGAGGTACGTAAAGGAGCTGAAAGTAAAAGAGCAATGTCTGGGATTTGTGGATTGCTCTACGAATGCAGATGCACTGCATGGTCATATTAAGGAGTTTCTGGAACAGAGTGCTCTGTACTGTTTACCCATTGTTGCACAGTTATGATGGTGCTGGTGTCATGTCTAGCCATGTTAATGGTGCAGAAAAAACTGCGCAAAGATCATCCTTCTGCTATCAACATCCACTGCATGGCCCACAAATTAAACCTGGTCTTGGTGGATGCCTGTAAAGTAAAGCGCAGAGTTATTGGATTTTTTCACATGCCGGAGAGTCTGTACATGCACACCTCTGGAAATTGAAACGTTCTGCAAGTCAGTTAGTGTTTGCATGGATGAAAATGACATAAGCACACCACACAAGCGGCCCGTCAAGCCAGCAGCTGCATTTGACTGTGCAGTTTGCACTTGCACTCTTGACCAAAGGGAGCACCAAACAGCAGAAGCTCAAAGCATGAAATGGAAATGGGCAAAGGAGGTATTCTTTGCTGGATACTCTCATTGGGGAGTGTTCAGCAAGGTTTTCAACACAGTCATGGAAACTGCAAAAAGTGTAGATGCAGTGTTGAGATGTGACCACAACCATGCAGGGAACCTGCTCAGCCAATGTGCAAACATGCTCTCCATCAACTCCCAACTAGCAATGACCATGAGATGACCATAATGAAACACAGCATCCCAACCTTATCCACTGAGAGTTTCAAAAAAGAATTTCTGGCTGAAAATTATCTGAACTACATAACACTACATTGTTTAGCTCTTTCCTTACCAGTTGGCACAGCAACATGTGAGAGGTCATTCTCAGCAAGGAGGCACATTCGAAATTGGTTACAGACTAGGATGCATCAGTAAAGACTATCAACACTGAGCCTGCTACACATCGAGAGTGACCTCACAGAAAAAGTCAAAGCAGAAGAGATCACTGATGCTTACGATGCCAAGCAGAAGTGCTGCATACTGATAAATTAAGGTAAGACTTGGTTTTAGTTTTAAAAATGACAAGTACACTTGTGACAAGGACTGAAGTCGGTGTTACTGATTTCTCAGTCAGTGGCTCTAACGGAATTCACACAACAGGTGTGTGACCGTGCATTAGTCTGGCTTGTTAAGAGACTAAACCTTTCCTTTCATCTTAATGTTATTATCACAAAGACTATGGTCTAGAACTGATCTATGTTCATGTAAACATGTTACATAACTGTATAAACTGTATATAACTGCTATATATACATATAAAATTTAATTGAATCTTATTTGCATATTTTAAGCGTCATCCATGGCAAAAGAAAATGTGCATCTGTGTGCGTTTTCCATTCACTGCTGTGTTAAATTAATTAAGATGGCCATTGTAATCCAACAATCTCTAAACAACTGTGAGATCAAAACATAAGGTTGCGACTCATCCCTGCAATGTTACAAAAACATGATCCTAGTTAAAAATGATAACAGACGATTTTTATCTGCCTCATAAGGTCAGAAGCTATCTGAATCCACCTCCCTCCTACATTAGCCTACCCAAACTTCAGCCTCACCCGCCGTCTATTCTTGCAACTTGAAATATTTTTAAACCATAACAAGGCCAAACGGCAGAATAGCAGGGGCATTAAGAAGGAAACAGCATGTGTGCATCTGACAAAAAAAAGAAAAGAAAAAAAAGACATGGCATCTCTTATCAAAGTTGTTAGTTGTCGAGTCAGTTGAGAAGGGGCACAAAGAGTTTTAGCTTTCAGTGTTGAATCTAATAAACGCATGCTGAGCATTTCCAGACAGAGTTATTACTCCATGAGCTGTGTCTTTTATCAGAGACGCCACATCAGCATTAAGTAAAGGTCTGAATTAATAATACCACCCTTGGTGATAAGTCGATAAGTGGTAGCTAATGCGGTACCATGAAATTATGTTGCTATTGATAGAAAAATATGCATATGACCTGACCTGTTTGACTATTAGCTGCATTTCTTAGAAATGCTATATCTATACATGGATGGAGTGCGGATTAACTGTGTCCGCCTTCTATCTAACAAAATAGTAGCTAAGGCAACAAAAACCAGAACTGAAACCAGACCGTGTGTTTCAGTTGCTGAGGACTTAACAGAACACACAAACAGTCTACGCTCAACTTATCTGCTGAGAGACAGAGAGACAGACAGACAGAACGCACTCCGTCTTCACTGAAGGTATAAGGTCAGACTTACACATAGTGAGTTAATCTTCTTTACTTGATGCTTGATGAACCCAAATGCATTTGTAATGAGGCTTCTGACTAGAATTGTCTCCAAACTGTATCAAACATTTAACCATTTAACTATTTAACTATAGTAAAGTAAATGTATGATAAAGTATGTTGAGAAAAGAGCGTTGAAATGTGGGATTTCAAACTGTGCAGACTTAAGAATACAAGAAATTAATGTTGTTATTTAATGCTACAGTTTTCTGGGTGAGGACCAACAGACCGCAGGTCAGATATTTCAGCATTTTATATTTCTTAGTGTTAAAAATCTTCTTATCTCGTTCTTGTGCATTGTCACATCTTGTGACCCAAGTGTAGGCCTATCATCATGCCCCTAATCTGAGACAATATGTCCCCACCACTTTACAACACAAAGTGACGCCCCCGTTATTACATGTTTAAATGTGGTATGAACGGTTCTTTAATGACTACCCTAATCACCACCATTAATCCCCACAGTTTAATATGTACAGTTGTTAGCTCAATTATTTGTCAGCATTTTTTCAAAAGATGTGCAAGAGACATGGGCCAAGAGAGGAAGGGGGGCCACAGAGACTGTATATAGGGCCCAGAATATGGTGCTAAACCCCTGGAGATTTGAGACCTGAAATGAGAGAAACCCACTTACTAAGGTGCGTCTCAATTCTCGTTTTTGTTGTTACCTCACTCCTCCCTTGAACTGGAAGTTGTTCTGGCCGTCTTGCAGGCCATTGGGAACTGGAAATCAATTGGACTGATCTGACACATCACAACATCACTTCAATTTCAAACCGGAGTGAAGACAGATAAGTTTCAAGTTTTATATTAGATTAGGTTTCTGATTCAACGTTAAAAATCTGTGTCCATTATATATCTGAAGAACAAAAAACTTTGAAAAACAACTTTTATTATGGAGACAGTTAAAGTCAGAGACAGTCACAGAGTCTGTATGTCAGCAAGAAACACTTTTACATCATTTATGGTCATTTCTATTCAGTCCCATGTGAGGCTGATAATTCCTGAGATCCGGATTTGATATGAGTTACACAATTTAAATTTCTCCTAATAACCTAATAAATCAGAAGACACATGGTCGTATTCTGGGTTTTTCAATAATTCATTTACAATCAGAACTATCCTTCTGAGCTGGACACAGTATAAATACAGAATGCAGGTTGCTCTTCGTGTGCATGTGTTTGATAAACAGGTAACAGCTACTAAGACAACACAAACTCTATCAAAAGTTACAGCCATTGACTGACAGCTGCAGCTGTTACTGCTGCCATCATCACAAACTGACATGGCTTAGCGAAACTCTTTGGAGGAAAGGAATTCTTACTTCGCTTATTCTTACTTCTCTCCTAGCATTGTTTACTTGTGGAAAGTACTACGCAAGTGAGGGAAACATAGATGCAAGTAAAAAAATGAGACACACCTCAATTCTCAACACCCAACTGACAATGTTTTCCTAACCATAACCAAGTACTTTTGGTACCTAAACCCAACCAAGCTACAACCGGTTCACATCGTCAACAAAGCCTCTGGCGCTTTACTTCCTATTTGGGTCACAGAATCTGATAGGTCACACATTTTGGTGTCACACCGGCTAGCTGCAGATGTCTTGTGGTGTATGAATTTCTTTCTTTGCAAGTGTTAGGAAAATAGCAATATCACACAATATAAGCTTAGTTTTCATGGTAAGTTGTAGGCAATAACTCAGTGGAGAGTGTTCTGTTCGCTACATCACAGATGTTCCTTGTAGCCTACTTTAAACTATTACTCATTAAGAACTTTTTATAAAGCTCGATCTCCGACATTGCCAGCGTTGTGTTGGACAGATTTGTGAGCATATGAGAGAGACGAGCATGAGGATGTGATGCGCGAATGCGCTACGGCGCTAATCTATAATCAAATAAGATTTTAATTAGGCCTAGTAAAGGAAGATAACCTTTATTATTGTTTTGTATTGTATTTTTTAAACGTTACCTTCATTATTTAGCCTACTTTCCCGAGAAAATGGCCTCTGCCGGGATCAGTAAGGGAGAAGGAGGAGCCACAACCGGTTTTCCTCTGCTCTTTGGACACAACAGTTGCTTTTCTCTTCGTATAAATTTGTAAATGGACTTATTTTCTTTTTGACAGCATCAACACTCCGCTGAATGGCGACTACTTGGCGGAGACTGTGTCCGCTGTTCCCCAGATAAGCGTTACGTGGATTTGGATTTCTCAACGGAGGTTACCAACACCATCTGGCTTGAAGTTCAATGATAGTTGATCAGCGATTAAAAGCTGTTTAGCTCGGAGAGAAGAGAAAAGTGGCATCGGTTACTAGGTAACAGACATAAAAGTTAATAACTGATGTTGGATTGAGTTTTTAGGATTTCCGAACCTGAGATAAAATAGGATGAAGTAAGATAAGATAGGATTCATAAAGTTAGTTATGATTTGCTTCTGTAAAACCAAATTGGTAAAAATCCTATCTTAGACTCTTCCTATCTTATCTTAAGACTTAAGATAGGAACTTTCTCTATGGCCCCTGGCCTACCTACAACTTTGATGACCACAGTGGACCATGAGCCCAGGTACACAGCACCACCCCAGCTCAGCCACCACGCAGGAGTGCAGGTGTGTTACAGTTCTTATATTCATAAGTCATAATGAATGTAAAGAGAAAAGCAGTCACTATAGGTACTAAATATAGGCTATAGAAAACAACTCTGTACAAATGATCATATTACTGTTGTTTTCAGTGAGACGATAAAAGGTTGGACCACAGTGGTACATGAATATATGCTGGTTAGCTGACAATACAAACAGGAGCATTTGGGTACAAATGTGTTCATCTCTTACTTAAATGTTCATTTGATTACAGTAGATATCCTCTGTTGTGGTGAAGTTTTCATACACAGGCTGGTCTTGATAGTGGTTACAGGTGCTCTGTGGTTTGGAGGTCCCCTGCTTTGAGCACGCTACAACATCTTGACTTTCATAAATCTACAAAAATAATCAAAAACCAAACACTTGAGATGGTTGTGTTACACAGATAAGAATTCATATTATTTTGCATGTCTTTTGAAATCCACACAGGTGATAATTAAAAACTAAATAATAGTAAATAACTAGAGAAAGAAGTAAGAGTTAGCAAATTAGTGCAGTCAATACAAGAGAATTGTTAGGAGATGAAGAAGAGCACAGGAAGTGCTTGCTAGAGGTTAGGGGTTAGAGGTGTTATAAGAGGAAGTGTTCTCGGAAGAGATGAGTTTTCAATAAGGGGGTAAGCCAGAGTTGGAACAGTGAAGCTGACCAAAGCTTGCATGCAGGGTTCCATGTATGCCCAAAAATGACATCAAAACCCTGTGACATCACATCACACATTAGAGATGTAACCGTATTGCTTAGATTATAAACTCTTTAAAATCCCTGAATCTAAAAAGACTTTTTGGCTATCAGTGATGCTGAGTTAGTTTTTGGCAGGTGAGCTTTGTAGGTAGGCTGATTAAACAGTGACGATCTGAGTCACTGTTTAATCAATATTTGTCTTGTTTTAAAAAATGCCCTTTTTTCACTTGAGCCCCTGCCCACCAAAATGTCTGTGCATGTCCCTGTGCTTTAGTTATTTTCTTTATCCCATTCACCTGCAGTGACACTGCATTTGACTTGTCAAATGTGTGTATATTGGCATATTTTAATTAGTTAACGCCTAATTTGCATATCAATGTGGCGATTGTGATGACTTTATTAGACACAAATGTTACTGTGTTCACCTGTAGTGTCTCCATCATACATTAGGTTGTATGACATTAATGTATTGTCTTAGCTAAACTTCAGCTACCTTATTACATTACATTAGCTCAGCTAATGAGTCATGCTTTAGCAAGACATAGGCCTGTATTGTCTTTTGTTTAATTAACGGTAAACTCGAGGCACTGGTAGTTTAGTATTTTGTTCATCACCACTCACCTCCACACAGACCAAGATAAATACTGCTGGGAAACCTAAAGTCTCATCCTCCTCCTATTTAGATCCCCCCCCCCCCAATAAATATATTTGTTTGACAGGGAATCTGTTGTAAACAGAAATAAATATACTGTATATTCAGCCCCTTTTCATGTCTATGTATGCATGTGCCTGCTTAGGATGATATTTTGGTTGTCAATATAGTACTATAGTATATTATAGTACTATATAGTATATAATATACTATATAGTACAAGTACTTATAGTAGCATATTGACAGTTTAGTGTCGTAGCAATCTAGTATTAGCTAATTAGCACTAAGCACACAGTACAGCAGAGACTGATGGGAACGTTGTTAGTACTACAAGTATTTGGTCATTAAGCAAAGTATTTGACAAACTGAAATTTTGACCAGATGATGGTGCTAGATGAAAAGACAGGGAATCACCAGCGTTATTAGGATTCATCTTCTTGAGATTGACAAATGTCTGTACAAAATGACAATCCATCTAATAGTTGTTGAGATACTTCAGTCTGGACTGACTAACAAACAGTTACTGTCATCCTTAAAGTCACACTGCCTACATGTGTAAAATGTTTTCATTGAAAAACTGTCATGAATTTTCCTCTGGTAACCAGAGAAAGAATGTTTAATTTTCCATTTGTGTCCAACAAATATCAAAATTTAATGTTCAAAAAATCCTCAAGTTATTTGAGGACATTCATGCTCCCAATAGGATGCACCATAAAAACAAACTTTACATATTTACTAATAGTAAAATACTCAGTACAGTCCAACACGTTTGAAATGTGGACTGTACTGAACATTGCTTTGGAGTTGTAGTAGTAGTTAGAGTGAGTAGTTTCCTTACATCTGCAACACTGATCACGTCCTCTGCTTCTGCTGCCCTGGTGTGGTTTCTGTTCATGTTGGCTTCAGCTCCTGGAAACACACAGCATTAGGAATAGATACACAGTCTGTCTAAGTGCATATGCATGTGTGTATGTGCATGTCTCTGTGTCTGTAAGTAAAACATACCTTGGTCTTTATAACATTTGTATTTATAACATATGACTATGACCAGCAGAAATATCAGTATGAGCAGCACAGCGGACACAACGGAAATCACAGGCGTAAAAGAACGCTGCATCTATGAAGGAAAAACAGAACAGAGTATAAGTATACATTTCCTGAGAACACACATCAGCAGCACACACATCACATATCTTATAACACAATCTCAAAGACAAAACCAGTGTGTGTGGATAGTGTGTTTTAACATGACTGTTGGTTCATCACGTACCCATTATATGTTTGCCAGAGATATTTGTTGATTGTGATCCAACAGGTTCCACCACAGTGCTGTTCTGTGGTGGAAAGACTATCAGAGAAAAGGTTTGTTAGATCACTTGCCATATAATCTAATTTTTAGCTAGCAGTGGGGACAACAATGTTTGTCAGTCAGGTAGTTGGTCCACCAACTTGGTCCACACTGAAATATCTCAACAACTTTTGGATGGTTTGACGTGAACTTTGATGCCGACATTCTTGGTCCCCAGAGGATGCATCCTAATTATTCTGGAGATTCTCTGACTCGTCTAGTACCTTGAGCAGGTCAAAAAAGGTCACAGTCAAATATCATAAAATCTACTGCATGGATTTGCACAACATTTTGCACAGACATTCATGGTCATAATTAGATCAAATTTTCAAGTTGTTCAGTTTTTTGTACAGCAGGGATCCAACTTGGATGTAACCTACAACTATAATCACTTTTACTCTCATATTCTGAGCTGAATTCTCCATCTGTTGCTTTTTAAATAAGCTTACCTACTGACAGTTGAATCTTGGTGTAGTTTGCAGGACTCCACTGTGAGTCTGAACCACACCAGTATGTCGCAGCATCTTCTGCTTTCAGCTCTGTAATTGTGACCAAGAAGGAGCTGGAAGAAACATCATCTTGTAGTGTGAACCTGCTTTGACTCGTCACCATGTCTGTACAGTTGTTGTGGTGGTCTCCCTTACAGAGGAACTTCCTGTTATCCCAGTGTTGTGATGGATAGGGACACTGCAGAGTTACTGCATGTCCTACAATGCCGCTCAGTTGGTTTTCCTTCACACAACACCACTCTGTGAAACAGAAGGACATTTGAGCTGACCGGCCAACCTTGGGGAAATACTTTGAGTACAACAATAGTGCAACACTTCACATGCATTTGCACCACTTTGCTTTGTACATGATCATTTCCCCACTAATTGCCATATCATCCATGTTATTCAACATATAAAGTAACATACAGTACATTTAACAATATTTATGATATGTTGTCAATGTATGAAAAATATAACTTTTAATGGCAACAGTTTGTATAATGAATATGTTAACTTTGATACTCTCATGTACTTACTTATTTAAAGGGGCTATATGTGGTTAATGAAATAAATAACTTTTTATTGTCTATTTGTGAATAAATATTATCCATTTTTCGGTTGCCTGTAACAGCCTCCATGCTGCTTCCTGTGTGAAGAAAAATTGAAATCCATTTGCTTATGTAGGCTGTCACATTCATGTGAGCTCCCAAGACTCTTGCTTACATTGGGCAGAAACATCGGTCATGTCCTTGTGTTGACTTTAATTCTATTGCACAGGTAAATTCAAGGGTTACAACATTCAACAACATTTTTACTTTTCCACAAAATAATCAGTTCACACAGAGACCAGAGACTTCTTTAGTATTCACTAGGTTTATCACAGGAGCAGCGACAGCAAAGGAAACTCTGCCACAATGTGCATGTTTTCTATGCTACTAGTTTCAATATCTATTTATGACATAGTTTCATTAATAATTTGTTTACTTTTCACAAGGCAATAAATCATTTCAATTATTTTGTTGTTATTGGAATACACAACACTTCACATAAATCTTCACACTAAACTGTGGCATTGGGCTGCAGGCATAATTAAAATAAATGCTATTTAAATACTTTCACATTTATTCATTTAGCTGATGTTTTTATCCAAAGTGACTTACAATTGTTATACATGTCAGAGGTTGCACGCTTCTGGAGCAACTGGGGGTTAAGTGTCTTGCTCAGGGACACAATGGTGGATAGGTCACAATGGGGGATTGAACCCGAGTCTCTCACACCAAAGGAACAGTCTTATCCATTACACCATCACCACCCTATGACCCCTATTTTACTTTTTGTTTCACAAGCAAGATGCCAAATTAGTAAAAATAACCTTCAGCTTCACACAGCCAAGCAAAAGAATACTGAATTGCCTGAATACATTAATGTATTGATTAAATACTTTATTATTGTTTCTATTATATTACATTTACCATGCACACGCACAGGCACACACACACACACACACACACACACACACACACACACACGCACACACACACACACACACAATTAAAAATGGTAACATGGACTTAGTTTCACATTTGAGGGAGGGCTGTCTGTATTATAATGGAGAATTATTAGATGAGGAGCCTACCATCAAAACTATGAAGTGATTCACTTTAGTTAGGCACTTTTTTCATGTAGTGGTCAATTTTGGTCTATTTTGCTTCCATGTCTTCTTTTACTCTAATGGAAATAAAACTTCAAGAATACATCTTTAGATGGTGTTGGTTTTAAGCTTTCTAACCTGTTTATTTGCATCTGTTTATTCTACCAAAACAAGCTAATCTGCATATTTACAAAGCACATTTCAGCCAACTCTTGATGTAAGTCATTAACTGGGGAAGTTCTGTGGTGATATGCTTTAGTTATTTTCTTTATCCCATTCACCTGCAGTGACTTGTCAAGTGTGTGCAAATTGGCGTATTTTAATTAGTTAACGCCTAATTTGCATTTCAATGTGGCGATTGTGATGACGTTATTAGACACAATTGTGACTGTGTTCACCTGTGTCTCCATTAGGTTGTATGGCCATGAGATATTGTCTTAGCTAAACTTCAGCTAACTTATTACATTAGCTCAGCTCATGAGTCATGCTTTAGAAAGACATGGGCCTGTATTGTCTTTTATTTAATTAGCGGTAAACTCGGTGCACTGGTAGAGAGCGGGGAGAGAGGGCATGGGAACCCTAAAGTCTCATCTTCCGACCTGATAGCCTATTTAGATTTTTTTCCCAATAAATATATTTGTTTGACAGGGAATCTGTTTTAAACAGGAATAAATATACTGTATTTATTTAAAAAAAAGCATCCCAGAAAAAGGGTGCACTTTCTCTTGAGGAAGAAAAAGGGCAGGTGCTGAAGCCCCTTGTTTGAAAGAAAGAGATGAGCTGGCTGTTGCTTCTCACAATACTTGGGTTCAGGAAATTACCACTACTGAAGTGATGAGTCAAGTCACAAAATAGTCCAGAATTTCCAGTTAAGACTTCTTTATCGCCAAATTGTGGTAGATGTGTGTGTGGCTCTGAAATGAGGAATATTACACAGAGTATGGAAACATATTACAACCCATTAAACCAGTCATTATTAACTAAATGAGAAAAATAAATAAACAGCGCTATTGGCTACTTACAACGGCCACAAGGTCGCACCACGGTGATGCCAGCTAACCACTTTTAGACACCTTGACCACTTACACACTAAATTATCCCACTAAAGAAAACAGTTGACAGCTAGCCAGCTTTTAATAATAAAAAGACACATTGAATGCAATTACATTAAGCACAGGCTCTATAGAACTAACACTGTAGATACTCACTTGCTCTGAAATAGGCCTAATTGACATGACTAACTAAAGTGAGGTAGATCCAGATTTAGCAAAGAAAAAGGAAGACGGTATCCTATTAGCAGGACACTTAAAGTACCGTTAAATGGACGCACAAAACAGTCAGAAACAAAAGGCATTAACACTCTTTCTAACTTAATTAGACTAATAACTGAACTCTCAGATCTCTCGTGACCTTGTGAACTGCACTGGGCAGACGATACCATTCTAAAAGGGGGGTGGAAAGTACCACTTGAAGATACGGGGTGGTAGGTTCGATGTGTTTCTTGCCTTTTTAACAATATTACTATTCTGTGTACTGGTTTTATATATACCTGTCAACATTGGGATTTGAAAACACAAATGTTCTTATATATTTATATATTCTATAAGTTTCTAACATTAAATAAAATTATTGTATTCATTTTAAAGTATAGTATAAGTATGGTATTTTAAAATAATTTTAATTTATTACTTATAGTTACTATATTCATCATACTTTCACATGTAGTTTAACACTATGCCAGTATATTAATTCCAGTAACAGCAGTTTAATTTTTGTGGGTTGTTCATTCTTGTGCAAGAAGAAGCCGTGTTCAGTTATGAAATGTGTGGTAGGTGAATAGTGGTCTGCAGTAAACATTTTACAAATGACAAAATTTTCTATTACATTCCATAATGAAAACATATGGTTATTTTTTATATAAATACAAAAACTATGTTTGTTTATACAGTAAGAACAATTATTTGTGGTAATCAAAAACAAGATATGTAATGACAAACTGAAATATTAAATGATGAAATAAAATGATTTCTAAAGAGATAGCAAAGAAACACTCAGTGATGCATGAAATTACATAGTGAATGAATACTAGTCATTTTTTAGCCATGTTGTGCTTTAGGGTTTGTATAGCTTGTGCATCAAAGGGTAAATGTTCTATTGCCTCATACATATAATTCATTTTGGGGACAAGCCATAGCAATTAAACAACAACGTCTAAATAAGAGTAATGAAATAATTTATTTTACTTGACAATGTGGAGATTGAGCACTCGGGTTTATTTATTGACCTACCTCGTCTTACTTCCAACTTTACTTCAGTGTAAATATCCTTTCCAGTCCTGCTCACCCCACACCAGTACTTCCCAGCATCCATAAGACTCAGGTCAGAGATGGTCACAGTGAAGACTCGTTTCACTTTGTCATCATTGATAGAGTATTTGTTCTTCTTTCTTTCTGTCGTAATAAGAACATCATCGCTGCCACAGTCATTCCTGCACAGGTATTTGTCATGCGATTCATAACCATCTGGATAGGGACAAGAAACATGAACTTTGTTGCGTTCATATCCAAACACATGGATCACCTCTGCTGCACTCCGCACACAGCACAGAGCAACTGCAAAGAGAAAACAACATAAAATGTAAACAAATCCAAAAAAAACACTCAAACCTGCCGTCTGTAAATGAACTTTATTAATCTCAGCATCTTTGAAATACTGATTGTTTTATATGCTTATTAATATCATACATTTTCTTCGAAGTTGTCATTATTTGGCACGTTATTTTACATTTTAATGTCAGGGCTTTTATTTTGAAGGCGTCTTGCCGGAAAAGAGAAAACGGTACGGTAGATACAGGTAGATAGAAAAGTGTGCCGCGGGTACAAGTTTGTCTGCTTAACAAGACGAAAAGTGAACGGCAATCAGTCCTTTTTGTTTGTTTAGCACCCAGCTGAAAAGGGCACAAGGTTTTTTATAATTTCGTTTCATGTGCTTTTTGATGTTAAGTCACATAGTGGTGCCTATTTTCATTATTTTTTTTAGAGTTTATGCTATTATGTTTAAGCTAGCAAGATACGCTATTGTGTTCTGTTTTACCTCAATGAATGCAATTCTATCGGTCTTAAAGGGCAATTATCCCGGTAGAGGTTGCTTGGTAGTACAGTGTAAAGAAACGCAGCATATGTGTGTTTTACAGTAACTACTACATAAGGTTAAATAAGGTTAAAGCTGCACATGTGACATAAAATACTGTTGTTAAATAATTTCATTGTGAAGTTCATTATGCTTACTTATAGCACTGTTATCAGAGGTTGTCACTAAGCTAAGAGGTTAAAAAGGGTGATATCTCATGATTGGAATATAAAAGGAGAGTAATGCCTTTATTTTATTTTTTCTTTCGTAGCTCTTACAGTTCAAGGTGTATTCAGATTTATGGAGCTACAGTATCGTCCTATTTTCTCCTGAATAAAGCCACTGTGAACCATCAGTAAAAGCGTAGACCATCATTCAGCTGGGAATGCTACACGTCATTGCAACTTTTCATATACTTTTTGCAGGATGTTCATCAATTTGTCTCTGAAAACATACAGTATGTACATTTGAATCTGTTCTCATGTCACAGATATGAGAACAGATTCATTTTTTATGTTATTGTGTAGGAAAAAATTCTGTTACAGCTGTATAATGAAAGTACCAAAACCAATTTCAAGATATATTTTTCTGCCATACTGTATTTGCATAAAAACGGATATATTTACTCTTATCATCTAAGAAACTTACTGCACAAGGTGAACAGACGGCTTTGCAGGCTTGACATCTTCATTCTGTTTCAAATAAAGAGAAACCACAAAAGAAAGTGGCTAATGTTAAACTGTCTGACACCCACAATGTGTCAGCACACCATGCAAATGTTCAACCCTCTTACTTCCCTATTTACTGTAGATGACAATGTTTTATCGATCAACCAATCACAAAGTTATGTTGACAGATTCAATTCCTTTTTAAAAAAAAAATCATGTAATGATTAATTTCAGTTCAATTCAAATAACTTGATTTGTCCCAGAGGTGAAATTTCAGAGGCACGTAAAGTAGTAAAAATGTTTTCCCCTGTGTTATACAGAAGAAATATGTGATTTTTTTTTACCCTGTCCTGCCCAGCAGCCTGGTATGCAGTGTGAGGAGCTGGATCCCATTTTGGGCAAGACAGATGTTACTTTAACAAAGAAGTTTTAAATTAGTCGTGTGTCATCTTTATTATTTATATAATTATGTATGTATTTATATTTGTCACCAGGCCTTACAAGGGGCGGAAATGGGGGTGGGAGGTGCAAACATCACACATGCTGTGTTTGTGACAGAAAAAGGACAGCACCTGCAAGAAAACAGGGGTGGGATGGGGAGTGACAACAAGATATCACAGAAATACATGTCTGTGGTTCATGTGTGGCTGTATGTGTGTGAGAGGTAAGAACCCAAGCATACCATGAGAGCCAGCAGGGGACTGCGGCGTGAGCACCACCCCTGCCAAAGAGGGTCCTAGCACGGAGAGGGGACCATGGATCCCAGGGCCAAGGACACCCCCGAGTCAGGAGCATCCCTCCCTAGGCCGGGCAAGGTGAACACCGACCCCGCGGCACCACCAAACACCGGGATATGGGCAGGAAACTGGGCCAATGAGACCTTTGCCACCATCAACACCTTCCCCCGCCTGCGTGCATGTATTGTATTGTGTTGGATGCATGTCATGGTTGTGTTGTTTGGTGGAGGTGAGATAAGGTGCGTGGTAACTAAGGTGCAGTTAAAAGTTAGTTGCGACATGGGCACAGGCAGTGGAGCCTCCCAGTGTGCCACTGCCTGAGCCCTCAGTGTCTAATGTGTGATTAAATTCACCAAATGTCCCACAGTATGTCTGTCCCCCCACAGTCCTAAAGGTGTGGGTAGTGAGACACAACTTGGAGGGAGAGGTGGAAGAGGTCATAGGATAGGGATGGTCCTCCCCACTCGGGCCAGCTTCGTGACTGGCCCCAGGATTCATCCCCGTTCCCCGCCCCCCCATTCAGGAGGATGCCAGGTCTATCAAGAGCCCCCCCGAACATTGCCAGCACCCCAGAGCCAGTGACCACCCCACCTAGCCCTAGGGGAGACCCAATGGAGCCCAGGCCCCCAGTTTGCAGACCTACCCCAGAGCCAGAGACTCACAGACTCACAGCCCCATACCAAAGGACAACCCACACACTCCAAAGGCAGCTTAGCACGGCCCTGACCTTTCACCAAGAGATATTTGTGTGTGGATTTTATCTGTGCTCTTGCCCTTTTCTCTGCTTTAGATCTGCTAGGGAAAAAAACTCATTGATACCAATGGCAACTCAATTAAATAAGAAACTGTAGACAAGGAAAGTCCAGAGAAACACAGGGACTAGGGTACAAATACACTGAGACAGTTTAAATCACTACTATTTTTTATGAAAATTTGATTGATACAGTTATTGACATGTATTGTTGGACTAGGTAGACGTATTATTTATTCATTACAATTAAGATACTGTTAAGAATATTGCTGCTGCTGTGATGGCAGAGGCATCAGTGTGTGAGTGTGTATGAATAGTCTACGTAAATCTGTGACATGTAGCCTAATGCTTTGAGTAGTCAGAGGACTATAAAGGCGTTATAAGTACAGTCCATTTACAATACTAAAATCTACTATTTAATAAGTTAAAGATCACTCACTCATTATTCCTTATTTTTATTTACTGACTTTATGAGACACATGCAAATGTAATAATTTATAACATTATGTAAAGAGTCTTGCAGGTTTTAGTAATTAATAATTAATATAATTAATTAATAATTAATAATAGTAATTTAGTAAAATGCTCATAATTGGTAACAACACCAACAAACAGAAAGCAGGTTCAAAGTGTAAGACCCTCGAGTGTAAACCTGAACTCTGGGTTGACGAAGTCTGAGCTGCTAAATAATCAGAATAAGTTCAGTCAACTCTGAGAACCTGCTGTAAGATGGGGGTGAAAAAAAGCCATTATCAATGGAGCTCCGATACTATGATTCACCATGGCAATGGGTAAATAAAGGCAGAGCCTCCATTTTAATCGGGTGGAGCTAGAAATATGAATACGTGCCAACGCGGACGATTGGTTCTAAAACGCAGGAGTGCAGGATCAATACGTTAACAATATTATATTTCATACAGCTTTGCTCATTCATTACCTGGAATATCCTTAATGATGAGTGCTGGAATTCTCCTACAGCCTGTTATTCATTTTACATTGCTACTGGCCTGTTTATTCAGCTGTAACCAGATGGGACTAAATGCCGGTGGCAATAACTGAAGATGATAATCGAACAGATTAGACATAGCCTAGTTTAGGGCTAGTCTTGGACCTGTGATTGTAAAGTGACAGTCCGACTCAGTAGGCCTATGCCTATTAATGTGTCAAGGTTCAGACTGTGAAGTTTTATACGTCGATGTTACTATAATAAAATTTTGCTCATTGTATGCAGCCGGGTGGTAAATCTAGTCATAGGCGATTTTCCCACTTTGGTTTAATATAGTTCTAAAAGTTGTGTAAATGTAAATATACTTGATTGTTATGTTTGAGAGTAACATTGTTCAATGTAAAGTAAGTGTGAAGTAGATTGTAAGTGGATTTCCACAGTGTTACGTGTGATGGCAGACTTTGGTCACAATGCGGCAGCATTGAGTAGTAGTGTTGTTGTTCCGCCAAGTGCATCATGGTCTTTCTTCCTGTTAACGTGCGAAAGACGAACGAGGGATTGGTGCGGAGACGTTGTTGTGTAGAAGAGTAGGTAAATGCATGCATATCTTGTAAAATATTCATGTACAAGTGTATAAAACGGCATCACCTGCTACACACGAGTACATCTTATTGAACATGATTTATTTTTATCACCAATTATCATAGTAGAACAGCTTTCTCAAGCAGTTTGTGATGCATTTTGGAAACAGGAGATGAGCCTCTGGTCTAATGTGCCACCTGACTTGAAACCTGGCTTCAAACCCGTTCACACACATATTATGAATGCCTTCGTCAGAATTCAAATGAGCCATTTTAATCTAGATTAATCTAGATGAATTTCAAGATTACAGTGAGATTAATCTAGATTTAAAAAATTAATCTATGCCTACCACTAATAAATAAATATATATATATATATATATATATATATATATATATATATATATATATATATATATATATATATATATAAACCAGCTCCTTAGTCTTTATCATGTTGTGCCGCAGATGGTTCTGCTCACACCATGTGACAGTCCCTCACCACTGCTCTGTACTCAGCCTCGTCACCATTGCTGATTACACCCAGCCACAGCAGCAGAGTCATCAGAAAACTTCTGAAGATGGCAGGACTCTGTGTGGTAGTTGAAGCCCGTGTTGTAGATGGTAAATAAAGAGAAAGGGAGAGAGGACAGTCCCCTGCGGGGCTCCGGTGTTGCTGACCACGCTGTCTGATACACAGTGTTGCAGGCAGGGCTGGATTGGTAATCAGGCATACCGGGCAAATGCCCGGTGGACCGACATTATTTAGTTATATAACTGTTTTTTAAAAAATGGGCAAATACAGCATGGACAAGTGTCGTGCCAATGTAGTTATCCCCGACAGAAAGTGTTTCCCCTGCCGCGGGAGCGCGCGTGCATTCAGCGGTGAGGGCGGACCTTCGACTTCATCAAAGTGAATGAAAAATATACCATGTGGGTTGTTTAATCTATCGTTTTAGTATTGTTTTATTAGCGAGGTTTGTGTACAGCACGGTAGCACTTATAAACGTTTTTATAGGCTTACGTTATCGAACTTCGTATTAATCATTGCACTCAATTGAGAATGTCTACGCAAGAAGGGCATTTAGTTAATAAACTGAATTCAGCATTGTAGACAACATCTAAAATTATACTCTAAAATTATTTGTATCCCACTATAACTTTTGCTAGGAAAATAGAAACGTCTCCATATTCCTCACTGTTATTAGTCATGATGTGAAGTATACACAAAATAAAATACTTGACAGTAGGCTATCATCTGTCCGTTATAGAGGGGGATACATTTTATGGCAGGTTAAAAATACAGTCTGAAATTATTTGTATCCCAGTATAACTTTTGCTAAGAAAATAGAAACGTCTCCATATTCCCCACTGTGTTTCTTCTGGTGATGTTATAACTCATGACATAGTCGATCACTCTGTCATCCATGTTAACAGTGGGGAATATGGAGACGTTTCTATTTTCTTAGCAAAAGTTATACTGGGATACAAATAATTTCAGACTGTATTTTTAACCTGCCATAAAATGTATCCCCTCTATAACGGACAGATGATAGCCTACTGTCAAGTATTTTATTTTGTGTATACTTCACATCATGACTAATAACAGTGGGGAATATGGAGACGCTTCTATTTTCCTAGCAAAGTTATAGTGGGATACAAATAATTTTAGAGTATAATTTTAGATGTTGTCTACAATGCTGAATTCAGTTTAATGTACATTTCAAGTCAAGAAGATGTAAAGGGTGACAGTCTGGGTGAATCTAGCGTCTAAACAGTAACATGGATGACATGATCGACTACGTCGTCAATTATAACATCACCAGACTACCGCGAAATAAATGTTTCCTTTACGAGTGAAACTAAATGCCCTTCTTGCGTAGACATTCTCAATTGAGTGCAATGATTACAGTTTTTGCCCGTTGCTTGAACACTATAGACCCATGACTAAAGTAACACAACTTTAAGCTTTTGTTACAATACCTCAAACACATGTACCCATTCCTTAAACAAAAGCGTTGCTTTGCACTCTAGTTGCAATTCTGCAACACACTTTCTCCTTTATGCAACACACTTGGTCCTGCATACTACACTCTATTTCATACATAAGACACTTCGTTCAAAAATGAAATCTCAGGGTGCCATATGGAAAACACATGTATCCAAAATACAAAACACATCGGATAATTGCAACCACTCAAATTCACACCAGAAGGCACTTACTTGCAAAACTGAACACCAATCAGCCAGCTACAAAATGCCCTCAGTTTAGCCATTTCAAGAACCTTGATAGTATGGATGGAGGGAAAGCAAGAGGCAGAGGAAGAGGAAGAGGAAGAGGAAAGGAGGAGGAGGAGGACAAGGTCTAAGAGGCCATGCATGGACCCTATTTCTGATGATATAAGAGCAACTTTGGTGGACCATGTCATCAACCATGGCCTGACTATGAGGGAAGCTGGGTAGAGAGTCCACCCACATCTAAGCCGCTTCACAGTGGCATGTAAGAACATTCGACTAGAAAACAGGTATTTCTTCACCTCTCACTCTACTCAGATGGTATTTACAGCACTGTACTACAGTATATCACATTACCACATCATGTGTACAGGGTATTGCAAGGTGCTAATGCTCCTTTTGCAGCCAAAGTGGTAGTTTTTGTGAAACACACCATGCATCGTTACTTACAGTATATTGAGATGTTTCAGTACAGTGGATGATACAATTTATACAGTAAAGTAATGTAAGAAAAAAGAAGCAAACCAATGACAATTTGTGGTTGTATTTCTCTAGAATTACTAGCAGACCTTCTGGGGGAGGACGGCAACAGACGATGGGATCTATGAGCCCACATATGCACAATTGCCATGACTTTCTGTGTTTACAGTATAGTATTTTTTGTATTATTTTATATATATTTTTTGCTTTATCTGAATTCAATGTTACTGTAATGTACAGTGCTGCAATGTAAAATACTGAGTAGTCCTATTTGCTTTTTTGGTTGTCTGAAATGTAAATGTGCCTCCTGAAAATACGCCTTCTGAATAAACAGTGAAAATCAAAGACTGCAGTGTTTTATATAAAGTAGACTAGTGTGATGCCCCTGATCTCAAAGTGTATGCAAATGATCCAAGTATGTGTCATTTTGTCATCCGAGTTAGATTTTGACAAAGGAATGTTAGGTTTTGATAGTAGAGTTTCAATTTGACACAGATGTGAAGGGTATGTTTTCCAGTGTTGTGTCATGTTTACTTGTGTGTAGAGTTTTGGCACAATGAGCGAAGTTTTGCAAAATGTGTTCAAGCAATGGGCAAAAACTGTAATACAATCATTCCACAGCAGCTGGTGAAAAAGCTGGAACTGGGTCCTCAATTTCTTGACACATTGGCAGCAAAAGGTCAGGGTGGGCTGCCGTACTTCAAGAACCATCTCAACAAGCACAGGTTCACCTCTGCACTGCCAGCCTCAGCAACAACCATATCATAAAGTTTGCAGACGACACAACAGTGGTGGGACTCATTAGGGACAATAATGAGTCGGCATATAGGAGGGAGGTGTAGATGCTTACAGCATGGGCCAAACACAGAACCTAATCCTCAACATTGACAAGACTAAGGAGATGGTGATTGATTTTAAGAGGGCCAGCAAACTCCACCACACCCCACTGTCTATTGACGGAGCTGCTGTGGAGAGGGTAGGCAGCCTTAAGTTCCGGGGAGTAGCCAACAACCTGACCTGGTCTATCAACACCACAGCCTTCATCAAAAGAGCACATCAGCCCCTTCGGAGACTCAGGAAAGCATGTCTCCCTTCTGTACACCTCACTACCTTTTACAAGGGCGCCATTGAAACCATCCTGACCTATGGTCTCACTTCCTTGTTTGGAAACTGTACGGCCCATGGAAAAGAACAACTAAACAGGGTCGTGAAGACAGCCAGCAAGATTAATGGTGCTCCACCCCCCTACCTAAGTGAGATCTACCAGCAACGCTGCATTTACAGAGCCATCTCCATCATCAAGGACTTATATCACTCATCCCATCACATCTTCTCCCTCCTGCCATCTGGGAGGAGGTACAGAAGCATTAGCTGCAGATCAAGCATGATGCTGAACAGTTTTTTCCCACAAGCTGTGAGAATCATAAATAGACTGTTGCCACTCCCCATCCTGATCACAAATCCGCCACAATGCACACACACACACACACACACACACACACACACACACACACACACACACACACACACACACACACACACACACACACACACACACACACACACACACACACACACCAACAGCCCCGTCACCTAGACAGTACAGGTGGAACTTTAAAATTCAACAAAAAGGACTACTGTATGAAACACTGTTGTGAGCTTGGCTGTTTAGAGTGTATTGAATGTACTGATTGTTGGTTGTGGGTTTTTTTTAATCTCTTATTAGAAATGTGTTTTTAGGTTATATTTTAACTGGGTTATATATTTCTTATTGTCCTTTTAAATGCACTTCAAAGGTAGCTGATGAGAAACAACTTTTAGTTTCTCTGCGTATGGAAATACCAGGTGAAATGACAATAAAGTTATCTATTTATCTATCCAACATGAAACACCTGACCGCGACACGGACCCCTGTCGCTCTCTTTGCTGTCTCTGTCCCCCTCGCTCAGAGACACTTTGCTCTGTTTGACTGTCTCTCTCCTCCATGAAGCTTAATTTCCTCTGAAGCGGCTATGAGCTGCACTTTATCAGAGGTGCTGAAGTGAACGTGTGTGGTGATATTTCTGTCTGATCACAAGTGTTTTCAGTTTTGGTTTTCTACCTCTGATTAAGAGCAGTAAGCTTGTCTCATCCAGTACAGTCCGAGACAGGCACAGACGGTCTAAAGGGGTTAGCAGCCTACTACCAAATTAACAGAGCAATAACGCAGGGCACAGCAGTGGGGCAGGTAGATTTTGTTAAAATATAATGACATCATTCTAATTATATCTCGTAATATTATATCTCAAATTGTTATTCTGCAAATATCAGAGAACACAGATGTGTGGGAGAGATTTTTAATGTGCAGAAAGTTTTAAACATGAGTAGAAAACCTGCTGAAGCATAGGAGTTATTAAGGCGCAGAGGTTTATAACTGAATTAAAATGAATTAATTTATCATTGAGGTGAATATGTGCAACATGCACATTTGAGACTTTAGGTTACTTCAGTTATGCCTGCATGTGTGTTGACTCAGCAGGGATGAAATAAAATAAAAAACAGGAGAAACGTATTTGACAGCAATACAGAATGCCTGAGAGACTTACAGCACTATATTACACTATTTTTTGAATTTTCACCTGAATTTTGTGTTTCCTTTTATATAAATAAAGACATTTCCTCAATAAATTGGTGCAGAAAAATTCACCAGAATGCAGGAAATTAAGTGTTTAATGTTTAAAATCTTCTGTGGGAGTACCCCCAGACCCTGCTATCAACTGTTTCGTCAATATATTTTTTCCCCCAAATACTAAGCCTATTAACATATATTGTTGTCTTGTTGTTATGGACCCACTATTTGTGCAGTGTCAAGTCTCATTGTCAAACCCCTAATCTAAGCCCTTAAAAGCAAGTATGGTGTATTGGGGAGGAATGTCCAACCAATTTTGGTGGACCACCTGGGCCAAAAATGCCAGGGCCGATTTTTGGTCCCAGTCCAGCCCCAGTTGCAGGCGCACATACTGTGGTCTGCCAGTCAGGTATGTATAGATGTCGAGAACTTACCGTACAACAAATAGCAATATAAAGCTTTCTACAGTATTGTGTTGTGCATACATGTGCTTAATGTTCAATAATGAAGTGTACTATATGTGCAAGACTACATAGTGTAGTTCCTCTCAATACTGAGAAAGATGACAAAGTGGCGTGATATAATATATTACAATAACAATAACAAAAATAGTTTAATTACAGTTATAGAAGTGGGGCTTTCACTGTCAGATGTTTCTACAAAATAAGCAAAGTAAATGTACTTAGTGACATTACACCACCGTAAATTAATTGTTTAATGTTCTGTGGTCATGCAAATAATTCAGCACTTTACCTACCTTGTCTTACTTTCAACTTTACTTCAGTGTAGATATCCTTTCCACTTCTGCTCACCCCACACCAGTACTTCCCAGCATCCATAAAACTCAGATCAGAGATGGTCACTGTGAAGACTTGTTTAACGTTGTCATCATAGATAGAGTATTTGTTCTTCTTTCTTTCTGTCGTTGTAATAAGAACATCATCATAGCCACAGTCATTCCTGCACAGGTACTTCTCATACGATTCATAACCATCTGGATAGGGACAAGAAACATGAACTTTGTTGCCTTCATATCCAAACACATGGATCTCCTCTGCTGCACTCCGCACACAGCTCAGAGCAACTGCAAAGAGAAGACAACATGAAATAGAAAAAGTGTGGATACAGATCTTAATTCAATCATCACCACTTCTGTAGGTGCTGGGTAAAACTAATCTGCACAAAAAAGAAAAAATAATGGTCTTTAGTAATGACTACCTTACACTGTAAAAATGATCTAGTTGGTTCAATTTAAAAATTGCTGCCTTAAAAATGTGACTTAAAAACTCAACTTTAAGAAAAGCTTTTTTTCAACTTATGATGTTACGTTATACAATTTGTTTAATTAATAATCATTTATTGTTTGGTCTTAATACTGTGAGTTAAAACAACTATCTATATTACATTGTCCATTCAAGGAATCTTACTTTCTCTTGTCAAACAAACTACAGTGTTCTAGTAGTCTCAATGTTGTTTTTTAGTTAAATTAACTTGTTGCACAATAAGGAACCCTTTCCACTGGCTGCACTAGTTTTGTTTATCACAGAAGTGTCTATATTTTGGTTGGAATTTGAATATATAACTTATCTGCAGTGTATAATTAGCAGGGATGAGCAAGAACACCACTATCTCTGTATCTGTTAAACAAATTAAATTTTCTGTATCTGTACTCAGAATGTGGGAACTTAATCTATAAGTGGGCAGGAAGTCATTTAAGCCTGAAATTTGTATCAGAACATGCTATATTTATTAGAAAACTATTAACAGTCACAAAATTGAGCTTAAAAGCACTGTTTTTGTTATAGTTTTTACCAAACAGATATTGACACATTTTACTCTGATAATACTCAAAAAGTATCTGTACTGGATACTTCGTTTCAACCAAGTACTCGCTAAACCCTAATAATTAGTTGATTATGTATATATGTTTTTTCTTAAACTCAAAAAATGTAGCATCTAGGCAATTTTTTTCTTGTTTCAATCCTCAAACTCTCGCCTTTTTTTTCAACTGATAACTAACATACGTAAGTTCAGTCAACATGACAAGTGTCAAATAGTCAACACAATGATTTAATGCAATTTAACTTTCTAAAACTCATACAGTTGAGTTGAAAATCCAAGACTTGTCTATTATTATTATTATTATTATTATTATTATTATTATTATATTATATACTATTTGAGTTAAAAAGAAGAAGTAAGTTGACATAGCTAAATGGGTCTATGAATCAGTGATAGGTGGGGAAGACCTTTTGAGGTGAAAACAGTGTCATGTACATATGGATTTAAAAATGAACAGGGAACAAGATAGCAGTGTGCAGGTACTTTTTACATTTATTTTACAGGTATTCATACAACATAAGTTTGACTTTCCCTATGTTTGAAAAAAAACATCAGTTTGTTATACAGATTATGTTTTTGATCAGTATGATGCATGCTATCTTAACATGTATAGAAATAAATGTTATGTTTCCACAGCTGTATAATGACATGCTCATAACAGAGAATTATCAATTGTCTTATTTATCATAAGACAAAAACCTGACAATGACCCCTTGTATTTTAATAAAGTAGATATATTAGTGTATTTCAAGGGAACTTACTGCAGAGGATGAACAAGTTTGAGAGGCTCTACATGTTACTGCAAGGAATATTGGAAGAAACTTTATGCACTGTGAGAAGATGTGACTCTTTCACATGAACAGCAGTGTGTCTGATGTTGAAAACTCACACCTCACAATATGTGTTAACACACCATGCAAATTTTACAATCTCTCTCAGTCCAGCCTTCAGATCAACAACAGCCTTATCAGCTCAAATCAGGGGTGTTTCCAGACTCTTGAAACATTAGCCCAGCCCAGAAATCTTTCATGTTTTCACTTGTTTATACTCCCCATCCCCACCATCCATTGCTGTCAAATATGTTTCTCCTGTAGATCAACTTTCTCATTTAATTTAATCCCAGCTAAGTCAACATACATGCAGGCATGCCTTAAGTAGCCTAAAGTCTTTTTAAATGTGCATATGGCACCTTTTCATCTCAAGGATAAATTAGCTTAACTAATTTGAATTCAGTTTTTATAATTAAACACTTAATTTCCTTAATTCTGGAGACATTTTTGCACCAATTTATGGTGGAAATGCCTTTATTTTTATAAAGAGAAGGACAAAATTTAGGTGGCAGGTGACAATTCACAATATAAGAATATAATAGAATTGTCATGATCCTGACCTGAGCTTTGTCTGTGTTATATTATTTTGGCCATGCCTTCCTCTGTGTTTTGTGGTCCCTCTGTGTCTGCGTTTCAGTCCAGTCTGTCTGTGTGTCTTGTTGGGGAGTCTGGGTTTTTGTTCCATGTCTTTGTTCCTAGACCTGTGCTTTATTTCTTGTCGTAGTAATTGCTTCTAGTTCTTCTCTGCATCTTTTGGGTTTAGTCTGCTCGGTACTCTGTGTTCTAGTTCTGTGTTCTCATTTAGGCTTTATGATCCCTGTGTTATAGTTGGCCAGGGTTTGTCTGTTTACATGGGTTTCCGTTGCTGTCTGTAGTTAGATCCTTGTCTGGTATTTTGTTACATGTGTTCTGTCTGTGCTGGTTATTTATTCTGCCCCATGTTAGCCTGTCAAGTGTTCCGTCTGTTCCCCCAGTTATCACGCTGCCTGTCTGCCTCTTTGTTCCCCTTTGTTGCCTCTGCCTGCCTCTGTCTGTTTTCCCTGCTGTCTCTCAGCCTGCCTCGTTACCTTGATCCCTGTCACTGGTGTTGCTCCCGCCCTGCTTGTTAGTCTGTGTGTATATATACCTGGTGTTTCTGTTAGTCTTTGTCTGGTCATCACAGTGAGTCACAGTTACCTTGTGTGACAGTGTGAACCCGTTTGTACCAGTTTGTTGCTCTGTCTCGTCTTCTGCCCTGCCCTGCCCTGCCCTGCCCTGCCCTGCCCTGCCCTTCAAAATCCTTTTGAACTTTACCTACTCCGCCCTGCGTGTCCTGCATTTGGGTCCTACAACCGGCTCACCACACAAACCCTGCACCCAACGTAACAAGAATGTAATAAAGTAATCAGTAGCTTATCTTGTTTTTGGTTTCTTTGGTAAGTTCTTTTTTTATATATACAGATTTGTTCTATATTTACATTGTATTGTAGACTTTTTGTGCAAATAAACCTTTCCTATAGACTTTTTATTTGTTAATAAACATTTGATGGTGCAAGCTATTTTGTCAGAACATTTTTGACAAATGCTTTCAAAAAGTGATGGGTAGACTACATGTCCCCAGCATCCCCAGTGTAAATGACCCTCCCTACAGACTGAGCTACTGGCTACTCCATGCTTTTTGCTTCGCGTCCACTCTCCTGCTGCTCTCTCTCTCAGCCCTGTCACTTTGTTCCTCTGCTTCGCTGTCTCACACCTCCTCCTCTGCCTGACAGTGGCCACTGCACTCCTTTTCTCCTTCAAGTGCCTGCCTGCTCTTTGTCAGGTACTGCAGCTGATTGAAGCTACTGCAGTTCCGGTAGCAAACATAGCGGTTATTTTCGCGCATTTCGTGCACGTCTGGGACAATAGCCTACTGGATGAGACGAGTGCACTGATCTTCATCAGATGAAGAAAACCGAAACCCTTGATAACCCTTGTGATCAGACAGAAATATGAGCACAATTTCAAACAAATGTTCACTTCAGCACCATAGTGCAGCTCACAGCTGCTTTAGAGACAAGGATGTACTGGGACTGAAATTCAGCCGGGGACTTTGAGACAGAGAGGCCTTTTATGCGCCTTACATTTTTGGGGCGGGCATAAATATTTTTTGCAGTTATTTTAATATGTATTAGTGTTTTTGTTGTATACAGTGAATCAGATAATGCTGAAGACCAAGAAACTTCAGATGACACCTGCCTTTTCAGTTTATAAGCAAGGCAGCTCTGCACAGAACAAGACCAGGTCAAGCAAGCCTGAATCAGTCAGATGGCTAAATGTACTCAAAAACAATACATTCCCATAAAATAGCCTACAGCAGTGTATATGTGTGTGCATAAAAATCAAATCCCTCATCTTAATCTCTGAGTAGGTCTCACCTTGGCTTGGCTTCCCCTGTGCTGGACCCTCTGCTTTTACTGATTGTACAGCTCCATGCCCGAGAAGAACATCAGTAATAAATATGACTTACAAAAATCCATTCTCTAATTCTAAAAACACACTGACCCTGTACCTGTTACTGTTTTGTGTGGTTCCTTATACCTGCTGCTGCTTCTCTTCCCTGGCCTCCAGCTTCTCCTCCTGCTGCTCCTCCTGTCCCTTCTCTCCCTCCTCATCAACATGAATGGGGTAATCATCACCCTGTCCCTGTGCATCACCTCCACAGCTAATATACACAAAGACATACAGAGATTCCTCGGTTGATTTGGCACATTTACCCTCTTATGCCAACATTTTTTCTTCTTAATTCTTATTTTTTCAGCATCACTTTTCCTATTTCACTCTCTTCTCCGCATTTGCCGTCTCTATTGAGCATACACACAACTCAGCGCTGACTTCAGCCCCGACGAAACGTTTGGAGATTAAACTCGAACCAAATGGAAAGTAAACTTCTTTGATCGGCCCTGTTGAGCTAATCAGATTTCTGCAAAAACGAAGATCGGTCCAAGCTGGGAGTGACCACTTGTACAGCCCCTCCATATTTAAAGTATTCATTTGGCCAAGTCAGACACGCAGACAGCGCTTGCTGCAGCAGACTGGCCATCCGGCGCGGTCGCGGACCAAGTAAAACAGAAACTGAAAAATAAAAACTCATGACCCCTTGCCGGTTGCTCCCGACAATGGCTAGTCCACCCCCTAATGAAACATCTTGGTGACAGTAAAAGAGTAGTGTCTTAGAGTGAAGGGGACAGAGACAGCAGGACACAGCGTGTCAATACATTGACACTGACGGACAAAATTCCTCTATTTAAATATATTGATTACAATTTTGCGGGCAAGTCCTGAAGAAGCTGTGAGCAATGCGGGGAGTGTGTGTGTTGTGTGTGGGGGGCATTTACACTGTGGACGCTGGGGACATGTCCCCACCACTTTTTGAAATGGCCGATTTTTTCCCCCACCACTTTTTTAAAGCATAATATTAAATAAAAAACCTTCTGAAATATAGCAGTTAAATAACAAATGAAAATGCCTTTTGAAAGGTTTATTTGCACATTAAGAAAACATGCAATGCACTGAAAATATAGAAGAAACAAATGTGCATTGTCCAAAAAAACAAAGCAAGCTACTGATTATAAAATAATCCAAAGATACAACAATCAGTAACTTTAACAACTTCTTGGCACAGTTTGTTTTTGGTCAAATATTTCTGTTCTCTCCCACATAACATAAGATGAGAGAGGACTAAATAATGCCTACATAGGGTATGTGTTACCTCAGCTGGGATGATATTACATGAGAAAAGTTGATCTACAAGAGAAACAGACCTGAAAGCAACACAGAATGCCAGCATGCTGAAATGCATTATATTCTAATATATTTATATATGTGAAATGTCACCTGCCGCCTGAATTTTGTGTTTCCTTTTACATAAAAGAAACATTTCCACCATAAATTGGTTCAAAAACATTCACCAGAATGCAGGAAATTAAGTGTTAAAGATCAAAATTTCCTGGTGGAAGTCCCTCCAGACCCCACACTCATATGTCTCGGCCCTGAAGGTATCTTTAACACTGTTTAAGGATCTTTTGGTTTAGTTCTTGTGAAGCTGTCACGCTGAGTGTGTGGAGTGCAGGGCAGAGCAGGTGAGGACCCAAACGCAGCACACGGAGTGGAGCAGGTATAGTTCAGACGGTTTATTGAACAAAACAAAAGGCGAGCACACTTACGGCAGAGTGGCTGGAAAAACAAAACAAAAGTAGTCCAACAATGAATCAAAACGCACAGATAATCCAGACAGATCCAGGGCAGAGATGAGGCAGGCACAGAGTACAAGCACATGACAGAGCATAACACACAACAATGACCGGACAGGGAATGAACAGAAACACAAACATTTATACAAAGGGACTAACGAGCAGGGCGGGAGCAACACAGGTGACAGACATTAGACTAACGAGGCGCAGGCAGGGAGACAGCAGGGAAAGCAGAGAGACTAGCAGGCAGGCAAGTACAGAGGGGAAAAGACAAAACACTTGACAGGCAGACACGGGGCAAAACACAGAAGTACACAGACCAGAGAAAACACTAGAGACATGAACTAAGGTACGAGACAAGACAGATACAGTAACAAGGGAAGTAACAAATACATGAATCTGTGACAGAACTGAAATCAGGAAAATACCAAAACACAGACTAACAGATACAGGAATAAACTCAGAACTAAACAGAACAGATGACAAGACTAACATGCAGCTACAAAACCAAAACCCTCAGAACAAAAACCCAAAACCACAGCACACAGGACAGGATCGTGAAAGAAGCTCATTTCACGTGTCGTGATGTGTGGTGAGCGAAGTGTCTACACCCGTAATCTGAGCCCTTATTCCTTCCACATTTTCAACACAAAGTGACGAACTTGGTATCTGGCTAGCATTTCACTGTGGTAAAGATAAATACATACAGTGTCGGTTCTTCACCAGACTGATGCCAGATTTTGATACAGCCGCCACACTTCATCAAGGAAAGTAACAGTTCTCAGTTTGGCATCAGTTGTTGTATGTAATTTAAGTGTACAGCTTTTTATAGCTTTATAGTATTTTAAAGTAATGGTTTGAAATTTTAGATATGGAAGATATGCTTATCTACATTGTTGCCAAGACTTTCCAAAGACAATCTATGTATGAGGAGCTTAAGACAGGAGACTGTCATTTTCGTTTAGCAGCTTAACATGGAAAATAGGTATCTGTCTTGGTTTTTGCACAGATCTAGTAGAGAAACTAGATACACATGTTAATAAGTGAGTTTTCGAGGTGTTGATAGCTGGATCTTTTTTTTAACCTTTAGACAGTTGTAAACACAACATAGGCATAGATTCACCTTTTAAATTGATATTGTCATGGACGTGTTAGCAAACAGTTTCTTGTAGGGCTCAGTGACACACTTTAAAGTCTGAGTGAGTGTTTTGTAGGAAGTGGACTTGTTTAGTCCGTCAGTCATTTTGAATTCTACTACTTCAGAAGACTGAATGATAATCCTTTGAGCTCTGTGTGTGTTTCAGGATGAACAGAAAGGAAAAGCAGACGTTAGAGTCGGACTGGTCTACTCTTTGATGTGGTGGAAGATGCAGCAACACGAGGCCACAGCAACACCCCAGCGCACCATGCAATAGGTGTGAATATCATCTGGATATCACTGGAACATATTGTCATGCTGTAATTTAGTACGATGAATTTCTTGTTTATTTCAGTTCATCAAATGTCTAGAACTGACAGTCACCAACGATGTGCTGATATTGTTTGAATGTCACATTTATATAGTGCAAAAAACAATGCTGACAAGTTGTTTCAATAAAGACTATGGTCTGTAAGGACTGGTTTTCCTTGCTTTTGTTTTATTATTCACTTTTACTAATGATATACTTTGTGTACATGCAGACACACACACCCAGATAGCTTTTGGCTGAAATGATTACAGGTGTGTTAAACAGTTTGTTATATTAATTAATAAGCAATCCAAATTAATGTAAACAGAAAAGCAAAAATGTAAACCAAAGCAATGACATTAAGAATGAAATATATCTGATGGTTAATTTAAAACAAATCTAAGAATAATACTGTTTGTTAAAGTCAACTGTTAGTTAACAAACAAGAGCATTTGGGTCCAAATGTGACCTAAAAATGTAAAGTTTGATCACAGATGTGCATGCTGTTTATCTTTTATTGGCTTTATTGTAATTTTGATTGCAGTAGATATCCTCTGTTGTGGCAAAGTTTTGGTACACAGACTGGTCTTCCATGGCATCATAGTGGTCACAGGTGCTCTGTGGTTTGGAGGTCCCCTTCTTTGAGCATGCTATAACATCTTCATTTGCATAAATCTAATAAAGAATCAAAAACATAAACAGATCAGAGAGTGGCGTCACACAGATGAGAATTCATGTTGTTATGCATATCTTTTGAAATAAACATATGAGTAATAATAAAAAATTACATTACATCTGCCACACTAGCAATAGAACCTAAAAAAACGCCTGATAATCAGTTAGTTGTTCATTTAATTTGGTCAGTACTTTGGTCCAGAGCAAGACATCTTTCCATTAATAGGGTCAGATTGCTGAGATTTGGCTTGTGTCATTGGCTAAAGAAAATGATTACTAATAATTTTGGAGACTCCTGACCTTAAAATCTGGCACCACTGGCCGCTAACGTAAGCGTAAGAGTCTACACTCTGTGAGTTTATATTTAGGGACAGCAGTGCTTTGAGTTAAAAGCTAACATCAGTATGCTAACGTGCTCATAATAACATACTAATATGCTGATGTTTAGCAAGTACAATGTTGGCAAAGTATTACATTGACAGTCAGTTCGCCAACTGAGTACAAAGTGCAGTATGGGCTGATCGGCTCGTCATTAGTTCTGCAGGTCACACAGGTGCATTTCAAAAAATTTGGGGAAAACATTTTTTGAGCTGCACCTGTACTCTTGAAAATTATAAAAAAATTTCAGCACACCTGTGTGTCTGGAGTAAACTCATTTTCTGTAACGAGTAGGATGTAGGTGACAATTCATATTTCATATTAAGACTTTAATTTGGATTTGAAACCTGATGGCAAAGTTTGATGAATGGCCAGAAAAACAATTAGAATTTTTTTCCTATTTTTTTAAGATGCACTGGCCGATGATGGTGCTAGATGAAAGGACAGGGAATCACCAAAATTATTAGGATTCATCACCTTGTGACTGTGAATGTCATCACAAAATGTTATGCCAATCCATCTAATAGTTGCTGAGATACTTCAGTCTGGACTGATAAGGTGGACCGACTGACCAACACGTTACAGACCAACAATGTCATCCATAGTCATGCAACGCAGTCTGCAAGGCTTACTATTATTCAATGAAAAGCCGCCGTGATTTTTCTTCATCTTTCCTCTAGATATCACACCCAAAAAACAAACTTTACATATTCAGCCTCACAAATAGTAAAATCATCAGACAGTCCCACACGCTTGTAATGTGGACTGTACTGAACATTGGAGTCTTGAGTTTCCACTAGCAAGGCTTTGGTGTTTAGTTTTCTTACATCTTCAACACTGATCACTTCCTCTGTGTCTCCTGCCTTGCTTAGGTTTCTGTTCATGTTGACTTCAGCTCCTGGAAACACACAGCATTAGGAATAGTTAAAAAATTTGGCTGTGTGTATAGTAATGCATGTGTGTTTGCCTGTGTGTTTGTGTACATGTCTTTGTGCATGCATTTGACTGTAAGTAAAACATACCTTGCCCTTTGTAGCTTTTACATTTATAACATATAACTATGACCAGCGGAAATATCAGTATGAGCAGTACAGCGGGTACACCATAAACCACAGGGTAAAAGAACGCTGCATCTATGAAGGAAAAACAGAACATAGTATAAATATACACCTCGTGAGAACAAACATCAGCAGCACACATATCACATATCTCACATATAACGTCAAAGACAAAACAGCAGAAGTAACACCAAATATTAGAGCCGTGTATCAGAGCCTTTTCTGCTAAGTGTCTTTTAACATGACTGTTGGTTCACCACATGTGCACACACGTACCCTTGAAAAGTTTGACAGAGATATTTGTTGATTGTGATCCAACAGGTTCCACTACAGTGCTGGTAGAGATCACAGTGCTGGTAGAGATCACAGTGCTGGTCTGCTTTGGAATGTCTGTCAGAGACATAGGTTTGTTAGTACACTTGGCATATATAGTCATATTTTTTACTAGCAGTGGGGCTCTGGGGACACCAACATCCTGGTCCTAACCCATCACTCATATCTCAACAACTACTGGATGGCTTGACATGAAATTTATCAATTTTGCAGTCCCCAGAGGATTTATTTTGGTGACCCTCTAGGACCACTAGCGGTGTCCAGTCCGCTGTTTTACAGCAGGGATCAAATCTGGGTATAAATTACAGCTATGCTCACTTTTACTCTCATATTCTCAGCTGAATTCTCCATCTGTTGTTCGTTAAATAATATTACCTACTGACAGTTGAATCTTGATGTAGCTTGCAGGACTCCACTGTGAGTCTGAACCACACCAGTATGTCGCAGCATCTTCTGCTTTCAGCTCTGTGATCCTGACCAAGAAAGAGCTGGAAGAAACATCCTCTTGCAGTGAGAACCTGCTTTGATGGGTCACCACGTTGGCACAGCTGTTGCGGTGGTCTCCCTTACAGAGGAACTTCCTGTTATTCCGATGTTGTGGTGGATAAGGACACTGCATAGTTAGTGGACGTCCCGCAGTGCCGCTTATTTTCTTTGTCTGCACACAGCACCACTCTGTGAAACAGAAGGACTTTTGAGCTGACCTGCCAACATTTTTTATGCAGCACTTAACAAAAACAAAGAGCCACAAAGTGCTTTACATGTGGCATCTTTTCACGGCAAGGATAAATTAATTAATTTTAATTCAGTTAGAAATTCCCAGACTGAATCTTCAAAAATGTTTGTATCTGGCTATCGCACATATCTGTGTAGGCTACTCTGACATCTCAAGAAAGCCTTTTACGAGAATAACGACATCATTTAATCACAATTCACAGTATTTTTCTAAATCTCCCTGCCCTATAATCTGCTGTTCATTAATTTGCTTATATGATAGAATCCCAGACAGACAGACACAGAACCTGTTTGGGACTGTATCTGTGACCAAACGAAACTAACTGAAAAAAGAGCAGCCCACATTTCCAACAGAGCAAGGCTGTGCTACAGATTATACATTTTTATATTGCAAAACCCAAGTCAAAGCAATTAATTGTAGGATAAAGTTAGCCTACAGTTTAGCTTAGTTTTTCCAATACGTGAGAAAATTGATGTATGGCGTGAGGGCACATGAAAAGTGTCAATTGCGTGAGAGTTAGCAGTTAATAGGCTGTTTTGTAAAAGTATGTCTTGAGAAGTGATTTAAAAGATCTTACTGATCCTGTAACCCCCAGGTTCTCAGGCAGGGCATTCCAGAGCTGATGGGCTCTAACTGCAAAAGTCCTGTCACCTTTAGTCTTCAGCTGGGACTTCAGCCTAACAGGGCCCTGCCCGAAGATCTGAGGCTGCGTTCCGGATAATACTGAAGCAGCAATTCAGCAATGTAGCTGGGAGCATAACAATCTTAAAATCAATTCTAACAGTAACAGATAACCAGTGAAGGGAGGCTAAAACAGGACTGATGTGATCTTGTCTTCATGTGTTAGTTAAAAGTCGAGTGGCTTCGTCTTGTACTAGCTGAAGATGGGAGATACTTTATTGCTTAGCCTCGAATACAGTGACTTACAACAATCCAACCTAGATGAAATAAAAGCATGGATGATCTGCTTGAGGTCAAGCCAAGAGAAAAAGGACGTGATTTTTGAAATGTTTCTTAACTGGTAAAAACAAAACCAATCAACATTTGTAATATATCTTTCAAAAGAAAGGTCATGGTCAAACTTTACAGCCAGGCTGCAGGTATGATGTTTGTGGCTAGGTTTCCAAGATTTTTTTGTAAAATAGTGACAGACTTTGGGGGGCAAAAATGATGATTTCTGTTTTATTGTCATTAAGATGGAGAAGGTTTTGGGACATCCAGGACTTAATATCACACATCCAGGATAAAAGATGTTTAAAATCGCCTTCAAACAACAAATCTGTGTTTTTTTCATTTTCGTTCAGCTTGTCTGCATTTCCTCTTTATGTCTGTGATATTATTATTCAGCCAAGGGGTGCTACAGGTTGATTTCACCCTCTGGACTTTTATGGGTGCTATGGACAGTACAGTACAGTTGAAATGGTTAAGTAATTCTTCTGTTTGCAAGTTATCATTTTTGTTATTGCCAGATGCAGTTGTGAAGGTTTTTTTAAACTGTTGGCAGAGTTTGAATTGAAAACATGGGAGGAAACACAAGTAGCCACACTGGAGAAGTACTTAAAATAGTGTAAGCTTTCACAACAACGCTTTCCACACTCATTGCCATGTCATCAAGTTACTCATCACTGATATAATGCATTCCCAAACCTAACCAACAAAGGGAGAGTTGCCAAAGTCTGGTGGGGGTGGGGGGAATTGCACATACATGCACAATTTAACTCAGCGTAACCAGCTTTTGCGTAGACAAATCATAACAGCATACTTTTATGTCAAAATGCGTCCTTGATATGCAAAATGCAGACAAGTTGACAGGTTTGTAATCAGCCAGTATTCAGGTCAGATTAGAAAATAAATTCTGATTTCCTTTAAATTTTTATTATTTAATAGATATAGTAATGAAGTATACTAATATATGTTTTAATATTTTGAGAAATAAAGAAAATAGTTTTCTGACTAATTTGCACATTGTGAAAAGTAATTGTTCACTTTAATGTGATGAGGTACAACTGATCTCTCACCTTTGACTTCTAGTTCAACAGCAGAGAAAACATCCAGGCCGGTGTTTCTATGGATACCACAAAGGTACGATCCAGAATCTGTTCGGGTCAATCCTGTAATGGTCACTGTGAATTTCCTCAAAGTCTTTTCATCATTGAGTCTGAACCGTCTGTTTCTATTGTTGTCAGAGGTGATTAATGCCTGCTGCTGACACGTGGAGGGCCGGTTTTCTTTGCAGATGTACTTGCGATTGTTCTGGTACTCAGGCTCATATGGACAATTGATAGACACTGAAGATGTTTCATAACTTTGGACTCGGGTGGATTGGTCACAGCACCTGTCTGTCAGAAAAATAAACAACATCACAGAGTGTCGGGCACAGATAGAACAATTCAGATTATTTAGGTAAAATAATCAACATCACAATGTAAAAATGTTAACATGTTAAAATACAGTGTTGTGTTCCTTTTAGATCATTGTTACTGTTACTGTTGTTTAGTGTTCTATTGCCTCATACACATAATGCACTATGAGGACAACCCAAAGCAATTCAACAACAATGCCTAGATAAGTGTAATGAAATAATTAATTGTATTTAACAATGGAGAGATTGAGCACTCTGGTTTATTTATTGACCTACCTTGTCTTACTTCCAACTTTACTTCAGTGTAAATATCCTTTCCAGTCCTGCTCACCCCACACCAGTACTTCCCAGCATCCATGAAACTCAAAGAAGAGATAGTTGCTGTGAAAACTCGTCTCACATTGTCATCATTGATAGAATATTTGTTCTTTCTTTCTCTCGTTGTAATAAGAACATCATCGTTGCCACAGTCATTCCTGCACAGGTATTTGTCATACGATTCATAACCATCTGGATAGGGACAAGAAACATGAACTTCTTTGCCTTCATATCCAAACACATGGATCACCTCTGCTGCACTCCGCACACAGCTCAGAGCAACTGCAAAGAGAAAACAACATGAAATGAAAAAAAAAACATTAAAACATTTGGAAAAGGGCTGTCATTTCAACCTTGTTTTTTTATTTTGGATTTATGCAGGTTCTTCATCGGTTTGTCACTGAACCCATACAGTATGTACATTTGAATCTGTTCTGATGTCTATGAAATCATTTTTAATCTTATCATGTAGAAAAAATGCTGTTACAGCTGCATAATGGAAATACCAAAAGCAATATCAGGACATAGTATTCTGCAATATTGTATTTGCATAAAGACAGATATAATTTATTCATTTCAGCTAAGAAACTTACTGCACAGGGTGAACAACTGATTTTGAAGGCTCTGCATCTTCATTCTATTCCAAAGAAACAGAAACTGTGTCTAATGTTGAACTGTTACGCCCACAATATGTGTCAGCATGCCATGCAAATGTTCAACACTCTTACTTCTGTATTTAGACGACCAATGTTTTATCAACCAAACTAAAAGAAACAAAATTTTGAGAGATTCAGTTCCTGTTTTGTCAAAACTGTCTTCAGTTCAGTTCAATTCAAATAACTGTATCTGTCCCTAAAAGGCAATTGCATTGTAGAAGAAGTGTCAAGTAACAAATACAGGAGAACAGTTTTAAAAAAATACAGAACACACATAAAATACAGTGCATTGCTGATTTACAGTTAATGTATAACATATTCTGCCAAAATAGTCTACACATTATGATACTAATATAATACTTTGCTCTAAATCTGTAAAAGAGGAAAATACAAACTTGTTTATTTTAGTTTATAGTTGGTAGAGTTGCTACAAACGTTTAATCAAGTGTTCACACTGTCACCACAAAGGGGCACTCTTTCCAACCATATACCTTAACATACAAGGTACATTAATGCAACTGGACAGTAATTTAAGTTTATAGTTTTATACTCATACCACCAAATGATGTGGGCTTCTGGGGAACACCTTGTATTCCCCTCATCTGCTACTGATTTGTTTTCAAACTCTGAAACCTTAGAAACAGCTATAACACCTGATATTTAGACTGTTTTTCTCCCATCAATTTTTACACACTAACTTCAATGATTTCTTCACCTAAGGCATCAACCTGTCACTTCGGACACCATCAAAACTACGCTGCTTAAAGAAATTGTACCCATGTTTAAGTCGTGTTTATCAGATCAATCTCATTTTGTACTGCATGTTAGCGATAGTCCTCCATGGGACCCCAAAGTTAGTCACAAAGTTCCACAATGGTCTGTGCTTGGACTCAGAGATGGTCACAAGTCTCTGAGCAAGAGTCCAAGAAAAGTCTCAAGTCTCTTGTGGTTATTACGAATGCTGTATCACCTGCTGCGTTCAGTTCAGGTTGCTAATAAAACTGCATAGCTATAAATTACTGTTACACCCGAAAAGAAGACATGGTGGTTTCAGGTGCCAGTTTCAGTTTATTTCGCTGTAAATATAACACAAAGACAGTCTTGAATGAGTATCGGCTTCATCTGCTGCTTTGACTGTCTTACGTTACGACTGGGCTAACTTCCTTGTGGAAACGGGATTATAGCCACAATAATTCTGTCACAATGTGCAAACTGTTAAACTGAAATTAATTATTACTTTACATAAGAGTTTCAGAGTTAAATGTTCAACCAGTTTACAAATAAGATTCCTTCTATCAGCTCAAAAGAACACAAACGATCTGTATCCTGCATCAAAACACTAACGTTACAATTTAAATTCAGGTCACTCATGTTACAGTTTCCATAAACGACACACCTAGTGTGCTTCACCAAACGCACCGTAGTCGGCTAACATGAAGTTACTGGAGTTAGTTAACTTAATTTTCTCCCATAAATCGTTGTAAACAGTAAAACATGACAACAATTGATAACATAGTTAACATGAACATGTATGATGCTTGTGCACTTCTCTCACCTGTAAATATAACACAAAGACAGTCTTGAATGAATATCGGCTTCATCTGCTGCTTTGACTGTCTTACGTTACGACTGGGCTAATGGCGCGTTCTTGGTCGGAACTGGAATATTTCCCAGTTGAAACTTCCGACTTCCGACCTCAAAGCGTCCCAGGTGCATGGCGGTACATGACGGTGAAAGTGAACGAAAGGTTGACCGTGACAAAGTGTACACACAGTTGCACCCTCGGCAGTGTTTTAGGTGTTAATTAAAAGGATGGCAGTTAAACCGCAACAACTGACAGAAATAGCCCATAGCCTACGTTATTATCTCTGTGTTCCCATCTGGCTATTGGTGGGCCGTTATCGGCGTTAACGTGAGACTCTTGGACGTCAAAAAAATATCGCCGTTAATCTATTCTCAAAGTTGGGTTGGGAGCTGGGTCTATACTAGGCAAGCTATGATGACTTTCACCTTGATATTTTATCGTAGATCAGGGGTCGGCAACCCGCGGCTCCGGACCCGCATGCGGCTCTTTCATCCTTATAGCCTAGTACTGCGGCGAGTGGCTTGGAAAAAAAATTCTAAAAAACCCCCCAAAAAAGTATTTAATTGAAGTGTATTTTATTTGTGTTAGTTCTTTTTTTTATTATTTTAGTAACTAAATTGGAAGATTATTGTGATCTTGAAATATTAAAATATTATTAAAATAAATATATTTTATTGTTTTTCGTCGCTCAAAATAAACGTCATACTCGCGGAAGCCGGTATAGCCTACCCGCCAAAACGCCGTCCATTTGTCGCAACTTTCTACCCCAGCAAGGCCAAGTATGGAGAAATGTAAGAAAAGAAAAATATCTGAAGAAAATAGAACATTCAATGATGCCTGGGCAGATTCATTTGCATTTACCTCTGAGGAGAGTGGCCTACCAGTATGCCTAATATGTGGAGAAAAACTGGCTAACAATAAACGGTCAAATGTCGCAAGACATTTCAACAATACACGCAGAGCCTTTGCTGAAAAATATCCAGAGGGAGAAAAGAGAAAAAAAGCTGTTAAAGAAATTATGCGTAAGGCTGATCTGACAAAAAATCAATTCAAGATGTGGGTGAAGTCAGCAAATTCAACAACATATGCAAGTTTTGTGGCCGCTCATGAAATAGTCAGGCATGGGAAACCATTCACAGATGGAGATTATATGAAAGAATCATTCCTTAAGATTTCAGAACACCTATTCGCGGACTTTAAAAACAAGCATGAAATTGTGCAGAAAATCAGAGAGATGCCTCTCTCTGCGAAGACTGTCAAAGACAGAACCATAAAAATGGCAGAAAATATCACAAAACAGCAAATTAAAGACATCAATTCAGCTGCAGCGTACTCAATCGCCTGTGATGAGTCCAAAGACAAAAGTGACATTGAACAAATAGCGCTGTTCTGCCGATAGGCCTATGTGAACTCTGCTGGACCACAGGAAGAAATGGTTGAGCTGATACCACTAAAAGGCCAGACACGGGGGGAGGACATCTGTGAGGCTGTGCTTGATTGTTTACGAGCAAAAGAAATAAAAACAACCCACCTAGTGTCAGTGGCTACCGATGGGGCACCGAGTATGACTGGAGCGCACAGGGGCTTTGTGGCCTTGCTGCAGAAGTCACTGGATAGAAAGCTGCTGACTTTTCACTGCATCCTGCACCAAGAGGCATTGTGCGCGCAAACTTTTCCTCCAGAATGCACAGAGGTCATGAATGTTGTCATTCAGATTGTCAATAAAATAATGGCAAAAGGTTTAAATCACCGCCAGTTCCGTTACTGGATGAGGTGGAGAGCACATACTCTGATCTCCTGCTGCACAACTGCTGAGTCCGTTGGCTGTCCAGAGGAGAGGTGCTGAAACGTTTTGCTGCATGTCTGGGAGAGGTGAAAACTTTCATGAGCAGCAAAGGGCTCACCTTTCCTGAGCTGGAACAGCCAGAGTGGCTGGAAAAGCTGCACTTCATGGTGGACATGACAGCGAACCTGAACAAGCTGAACACAACTCTTCAGGGGAGAGGAGGCACAGCGCTACACGTGCTGGAGGAGGTGTTAGCGTTTGAGCGCAAACTGACAGTTTTAGCCAGAAATTTACAGAGAGGCACACTATCTCACTTCCCCTCTTTAAGGGAGTTCAAACAAGCTCACAAGGTGATCAATTCGGAGTATTTGCAGTCTGCAATCACCACAATGCAAGCATCGTTTGGGAAACGATTCCGTTTGTGAGCAGCTATTCTCCACCATGATCTACATTAAAAACAAACACTGCTCACGCCTCACAGATGACAGCTTACAGTCCTGCGTAAAGATGAAAGTGACTTCGTACAGCCCCAATTTGCAGACGCTGTCCCCACACTGTGGTTTGAATCTGGTGTCCGTAGCAACTTCAGCATTGATTTAGCGGTTCTCACTGACACTGAAAACATTCTGCTGATCTTCTGAATGTTTTGTTCTTTTGGCTACTGTGTGCCCCACTTACCAACTACTTACAATGATAGGTTGTTCTGCAACGTTGGCATCGCTGGATACTAACATGGGGACTGGGAGTGTCTTTTCTGGGTGAGTGTCACAGTCCAAATAAAACTCTGTTTCAATCCACCCAATGTATGGGATTTTACTCCCATTTGCCGCTAAAGCAACCAAAGGCTCTGTTCCCAAAAGCTCAGAAAGTGGCCTGATATCAGTGTGTGGGAGGTGTTGTTTCTGCCAGTCACTGTTGATGAGACTCGCCTGAGCTCCAGTGTACCACGGCACCTCCACTGGTACATTGTCCATGTGACACTGAACCATGCATCTTCTCAAAATGAGACTGATGAGCTTGGTCTGTTGTTGTGAAGGCCTGTAGCCAGTGTCACAACTAGGTTTGCTGCTGTCAAGCTGTGAGGTGGCTGAGAATATGTCTGTGTGGTCACCTGGAGGTGAGGTAGTGTTTTGCAGGGGGACAGCATTTACCTGGGACCTGGGATGTGGATGGGCTACTGTGGGTCCCGGCTCAGCAGCCCCCTCCCGTTTCCCTGCATGAGTCTGTTCTTTCTGCAGCCACGAGAAAGATGGCCTTCCTGCCCACAGCGATAGCAATGTCTACATGTGTCACCAGCCTGATCCTCTCTGCATGCCTGGCATCCTCTAGCCCATCTTGCAGCTGGTGATGGCCGGTTGTCTGTACTCAGCCTTGGTTTTGTTGCTTCCAATGTCGCTCTGAACATTTTCTTCACTTCCAGCACGTCAGCCTTCAGACCCGCTACAAATTTAGCAGTTTCTGAATCTGGCCCTTTACAATGCACTTGTTTTTTCTTTGTTGAGGCTGCATCCCTAGTCAGCTGTGTTTCGTCATTTACGTCCATTTCACTCTTTATAGGCAACTGACTGTTGCTGGGTTGCAGACCAGTATGTATCTCATTTACTTTAGGTGGCTTGACTGTAATGTTTCTCTTAAGCTTGTTTTGTCTCTCTAACTCAAGACTGGCAGCCTCATTTATCTTTTCTATCAGCACCTCATCTGTAACGTTGGGGTCGCTAAGGTGGGGTTTCAGCTGGAATTTCACTGCCTCACTAAGAAGGCCAGTCTCTAACGAGCGCAGGAATTTATGCCGGATCAAGTCTGGGCTGAACTGCTCTCCTTTGTCCCTATCACTGGACTTCCACAGCAGTTTCTCCCTGAGCTCAATTGCCCTGAACAAAAAGCTTTGAGCTGATTCTTTGGGGTCTTGAAATATGTTCAGATGATGAGTCAACTTAATAATGTCCTCTCAGAATGGTTCTTAACGTGGGGAGCGTGAGATCTTGCTTGACTTCCAGCATATCTCGCAGATGGAGGCCAGGGCTTACTGCTTTAATCACAGCCTCAATGATTTCTGTCTCTGAGTAACCCTTCTTGAGGCCAGACTTGATCTGGTTTGTAAACAAAACGAAAATGGAGGGGGGTGGCGGCTATGGTAACAATCTTAAGTACACATACACTTCTAGAACTAACCTTTGCCACTGAAATAACCAGGGCGCCACATTACTATATATACAGTTACTATATAATACTGTAACTGTAACCTGTTTTTCATTTACAGAGCTCAACCATGTAATGTACAATGCAATTACTGACGGTTTATTAAATACTTCAAGTCAAAACACTCCCCAGATGTTGCATAATCAACCACCTGTCTGTTTTTAACTTACAGAGCACAACCATAATGTGCAATGCAGATGACAGCGTATAAACAACTGTAAGTCAACATACCACCAGACTCTCAAGACAATAAAGCAGTAACCTGTTTTTAACTTTCAGAGAAGAACCATAATGTGCAATGCAATCAATGACAGCTTAAACTACTGTAAGTCAACACACCCTGCAGACTCTCAAACCAGTGTAATGTTATAACTAAATAAAAGGTTATATGTTAGGTTATATGATCAACAGTTGATCAACAATAAACCTGTAACCTCTTTCCAGCCAACGGTAATAATTAACGTGATTGCAGCCAGCGGGACATAAATAATTACGTTAATCGACTACCACAAGTTTGGCAAACGCTCATTCATCTTTTCCTAATGAACGACAGTCAGAGTAAACCTCTCGTAGGTTGTAGCTGAAGCAAGAAGCAAGCTAACGTTAGATGGCCAATGCTGAACTAAACATGTTTACACGTTTGCGTTCAGCGCTTCTTTGTTTGGTCTTGTTGTATGAAGTTTAAAAGCCAAAGTTTATGACGAATGGCGTTTTTTGTCCTCTCACGTGCGTCCGCGCAGCAGATGCTACGTATTACATAGGCAAGTTATAACGGAGGGAGTAAATAAAGGCAAGCTCATCAGACGTTTCCTAAAAAATAAACATTGTTCATGAGTCCCGCGCCTCGAGTCCGAGTCGAGTCTGAAGTCTTTTGAGGACGAGTCTCAAGTCGAGTCTGAAGTCACTGTTTGTGCGACTTAAGTCGCACTCGAGTCTGAGTCTCTAACTCGAGTCGCCATCTCTGTAACAATGCAACATACAGGGATTATATATTCTTGAGATCAGGGACAAAACAGGTTTTGATTTTCAAAAAAAAAATCTTGATTATTTTAAAAAACTATGTATACATCTTTGTTAAATGAGGCTTTGCCTATGTAACCATGTGTTGGAACAACCTCCCAGTTTTACATTTTTGTCATAAATGACATGTCTGCGGGATCAGAACTAGATTTTTGTCAACACTGTCAGAGACATGGAAATGTCAAAAAAATTATTTTGAATGACCTTATCACAGATATTTTTACTCTTAGCTGTTTCTTGGTTCTCTTAATTGTATACAGATGTTTTTAAATGAATCGTATCTCCTTTTAAAAGTTAGATTTGTCAATGTTTAATAGTTACAGTTTAGGTTTTATGTATTAACCAATATAACATTTAATCTCCAATATGAACAGAGATACTTAGAAGTGTTCAAATTACACATTAACTTTGAAAATGCAACACTGTTATAGACAAATATTCTTGATGGAGCAAAACATATAATCTTTTAAAAAAAAATCAACATAAAGTCCATCTGACAGAGTTGACAAGGCATCGACGGTGTTGACAAAACTGACGGAGGTGACAAACTTGTAAGAAACAGAAAAATATTTAATTCAAAATTATCATTGAACTCTCACAAATATTGTAACATTATAAGATAAGAAGAACATAAATTATATAACCATTTCTTTTTGGGTTAACATCTCAAGGGGGTACAAGGACTAACCTCTTCAAATATGTGCTGCTTATGCACAAACTACAAACCTCATCTCCAGAAAAGTTGGGATATTTTCCAAAAAGCCTGCATCAGTGCCTACAGCATGAGTGAGCTGTATGTGTGTGAAGGTACTACTGACACAGAGGCATGGATTGGGATTTTAGAAAGACATCTGTTGCCATCAAGTCGACATGTCATTCCGGGACATCCATGCTTATTTCAGCAGGACAATGACAGGCTTCAATCTGCTTCATACACACAGATTGCACGTTCTTTAAAGGCCTGCTGCCAGTCCTGTCTTCTATTGAAAATGTATGGTGCATCAGAATCAGACAGTGGCAACAACAAACTGTTGAGCAGCTGAAGTTTTGTGTAACAAAAATTCCAATTACAAAATTGGCACAATTAGTATCTTCACTTCCCAAATGATTAGTTGTTATCTGAGGAAAGGTGAGGTAACACGATGGTAAACGAGCCTCTGCCCCAACATTTATTTGCGCATGTGTTGAATGCATGAAATTCTAACTTTGTTAAATATTTACAAAATACAGTTACATTGATCAGTAAAACTACTGAAAATCTTTTCTTTGTACTTTTGTCAGTTAAATAAAGGGTCATGTGAATTAATCCCAGATTATTATTTATTTTTAATTGGAAAAAATCACAACTTTTGTGGAAACAGGGTTTGTAGTTGCTGGTGTTCATGAGCTTTGTTCTTTCAATTCAATTCAATTCAATTTTATTTATATAGCGCCAAATCACAACAACAGTTATCTCACAGCGCTTTTCATAAATAGCAGGTCTTTTGAACAATTGCTCTTGAGGTCGCTTGGCTCTTTCTCTACTTGTTTCCAAAACCATCTCTTATATCTCTTTTCTGTGTCTTTATTTTGCCCTCCACCTATTCTTCAATATTTCCCTCTCCTTTCTCAGGAACTCCACCTTCAGCTCAGGCTGGCTATCAGTTTTTTCACTTTTTTTTGATACTCCCTGTTCCTTCTCTTTCGTTCTTCCACTAATAGCTTTTCACTAGCCATTATGGCCTAAAATGCATTTCATTATGCAGTCAGTATACTTTTCTGATGGATAAGCATAAGCAAATGATGGATAAAGATAAGCAACACCTTATTACATAGTACAAGAGGCTATGAAAGTAAGATTCAGTTTAAAACAAAGCTATTTTGTGGCAATTGCTTGAAATTCAACACGAAACTAAATATCAGTAATATCAAATGTTTAGGAAGTAATATCACTGAAGTAAATATCTGCTAAATAAGAAATAATGCACTTCAGTGCCATTTGTCAACACCGTCTTAGTGAGAGTCAACACCGTCAGACACAAATCCTGACGGAGTTGACGTCTGACGGAGTTGACAAAATACCATATTTCCCCTCAAAACACATGTGCTCATCACAGGAGCCATCTTGTTTATCACTGGTTGCTTGTGACCTCTATAATCTACTTAAGTTAAGAATTTATTACTGAAAATATGATACAAATCTTGCATTACATTAATGATGGTGTTGACACACTATGGTTGTGACATGCAAGGTATCAACAAGTAGGTATGAAATATATAGAATCTAAAAAACTTACCAGAGCTAGCATGGTCTCATAGCATTAGCAAGAACAAGGAAGTGATAAAGGGGTCCTCAGAGTTTTAGCAGCCTTCAATTATTCCTGATTTTTTTATTTAAAAAAAATGTCTGACGGTGTTGACAAAAACCCCGGACACAAGTTAAATCGTCTAAAAAGTACATTAAAATCTGTTTTAAACTGTAACTTTTGATACCTATTAAAATATTTACTGAACTACTAACAAATAGTAAGTATAATGATTAATTTTGCATTACTTTTAATTCTTTTTAAGCTATTGTAATGTAATACCACCTGCTTTCGGACAAGGACTTTTACAGGCACTGGTCACATATTACATCATTTTTAATTTAAAAAAATGTGAAACAACATGAAATAAGTAATTGGGTGTGCTAAAGTTGTCTTGTTAGTATTCTGGTTAAATTTATGAATAATATTATATAAATGTTTTACCAAAAAACTGTGTTTTATCTGGTGGACATGTTTTGTCCCTGATCTCAAGAATCACTGGGATACATGTGGGGGGCTATTGAATGGGCTTATCATGAAGCTGTCGTTGACTTCTTTAGCTAGGAGCTTGGCCACTGTATAGGCTAGGGGAGGGTGGGCATGGAGGCTATGGCAAGTGGATAATGGACTGGGGATAATCTCGATGCCTGGATGAAAACTAGAAGTGAAACCGTGGATGGGAAAATTGACAAACTGGCGGTCGGATGGTCTTCAGGCGGATTTTAGGGCGTGGATGAGATCAGTGTCTTGAGGTATCTGGGTGGAGTTATGGGGGCTACTGGTTCTGGCATGGGCGCGCTGCCCCAAAAGGAACAGGTGTGGAGGCAACCTGAAACGTTGCAACCTAAATCATGGAAGTTATTGCAAAAAATGGGAGGCATACGGACAACCACGAAGACCCTACACATACCACCTTAGATGATGATTTTTTTCGTCACATGGACCCTAGCGGACCTCCGCATACTCGCGGGCGCGGAAAGTATAATTCGTGCCTTAGGGAGCCGAAAGGCTCTGTGTTAGCTGCAGCTGAAGGAAGAGTTGAGGAAAGGATGCTGGGATGGAGGGATGTATGTGCGAGGGTAGTGTGCAGCCTGTTCAGAAAAAGGGGAAACAAACAAAATCAGACACAGAGGGAGCAGCATTCGACCTGACCCTTTGTGAGGGCTTAAGGTGTTTGATGCATTACTGCAGTGGTCGGCGTCATGACATCATTGGCGTGCTGCATCCGTGTGGCCCTGGAGGAGGCTGTGTAGAGTTGGAAAAGCCTGGCTTTGTTGGTGGTCGAGTGAAAATGGATTTGCCTTTCCTGGAGTGTGCGCTGGAGGTGGGAAAGTGTCCAGTCGAAGGTGGTTGTAACGTGGGAAGGAGGGACTGCAAGTTGACTGGTGTGCAGTGGCACAATGTGAGGGGTGTGCAGGGAGATTTCCTATGATGCACTGAGCTTCTCTGTCTTCCTTTCCCACTTTGTCTGTATGCATTATCCCATTAATGCATGTAACTAACTCAGTTTCTTCCCTCTCCCATAGTTTTGTGCTTTCTCGTCTCTCTCTTCTCTCCTTCTGTCGCTATCTGTGGGTGTTTGTGGATCCAGAGCAGTAAAATCTGGATCTGCGGTTGCAAGCCACCAACTGCCTCCATGTTCCTGCTTGACAGTTGCTGTTTCCAAATAATAATAATTATTATTTAATTGATATTTGTATTATTGTGCTATGGTGTGTTCTCTTAACTCCTATTGCTGGCATGTCACTTTCAAAATAAAAGAGATCCAACACACATGAATATGTCTGAATTGTGATACACAAGGAAAAATGATGATCATCTTGATTTTTTTAAATTAAATTAGTGTAAATGGAAAATCCTGCTTTTTTTTATAACAGTATAACTTCAGTCTACTGTGTGCCTTTCCAAGCTGTGTTCAAAATGTACTCAAAAAGTAAAAGTAGCCTATATGAAAAACAAAACATACATAGTATTAACAACATGTAATTATTATTATGTCCTGGCTGAAGTTACATGCTAATGCAAGGAATGTGTTAAGTATTATATATGTATGAATACATATATATATATATATATATATATATATATATATATATATATATATATATATATATATATATATATATATATAGGCTACACAGTAATATAATACTAGAGATTGTTGTAATAATAATCACAATTTGTTCAGTTTGCTAATGATTATTCCGGATAGCGATGCATATAGTTGCCTGTCACAGAACAGCAATATTCACCCATCAGCCATAACATTATGACCACCTGCTAGTCATAATATTTAAGTTGGTTGCCCTTTTGCCGCCAAAAAAAGCCCTGACCCACTGATGCATAGACTCAACTGTGTTGTGATGTCTTCCTATCAGAACCAGCACCAACAGTTTTGGAAATTTGACTCGTGGTAGCTTGCCTGTTGCATATGACCACACATGGCAGCCTTTGCTCTCCACATGCTTCAGTTAGTCTTAGCTGTCCATGACCCTGTCACAGGCTTGGACCTCTATTGAGTAGGTACTGACCACTGCAGACTATTTTGGAGATGCTCTGACCCAGTCTCTTAGCCATCACAATTTTCACTATTGTCAAAGTTGCACACAAAGTGCTTGCCCATTTTTCCTGCATCAACAAAATCAGAAAACCAGATGTATCTGCCAGAGAAAATGGAACATCAGCTCGGGAGATTCTTCTGATACCAGCTAGCTAGCATTGCATTTCCATATAGTTAGGCCGCTGTCAAGAGACACATTTTTACAAAAGAACAGTAAAGATTTAATCAGAACAGGCAGATATATTTTCATGTTTAGTTCCTAGTATGATTCAAGCTCAAGAAATGCTAGGTCCTACATTTCCCACAATGCAACCAATACCAGTTTTCATACACCTTTTCTACTTGCTGAATGCCCACGTCTCACAATCGCTGTATTTAGAAACACAGGCTGTCTGTAAGTGTGTAGTCCTTTTTTACTCTGGACCTCCTGTAGAAACCACACATACTTACAACCTAAAATATTGTGCCACCATTTAAAACTACTGACCCCACCCTGGTTGGTGCATTATAAAATGCCAGTGGTGGTATATGTGGGTGAAAGCATGCAAGTGTATTTTCCCTGAGCTCAGCCATTCCCTCCACTCCAGCTGACTGCTCAGCTGTGCCTCTTGCATTCTGCAGCACAAACTGTTTCCATATCTCACACATTAAGACCCTTGTGCAGAGGGCTAAGTGTGTCCCAAATTAGTGAGGACGCCAAGTTGAGCTGGGCTGTTGCCAGGTTGGGTTTCCAAGGGGTTTTGGGTGTTGCTATGATGGGTTGGTTTTCTGCAGTGTGGCCTGTTTGCATGTCGGCAGTGTGCAGGACGCGTGTGTTGTGGTCTTCTCAAACTACAACCCAAGACAAACACACACCCACATATAACCCACAGTGTGTACGAGGGAGTGCTATATACAGACCATCTCAAGTCTTTAGGATATATCTTAGACCTTCAAGCTGTTGTGTTAATGTCTCCCTCTAGATCTTACTCTCCTGACTTCTCTTCTCACTTATAAACATTTTACTTCACCAATCTGAAATTGTTTTAACAGAAAGTCTATGTTAAAAACTGGAGGCATGGAGGTTGACAGATGTTGGGTGTTTACCAGGCAAGGATGGGTCTAACAAAACTATAATAATAATTGCAATATATAATAATTGCAAATTATTTGCAATATGGGAAATATAAGATTAAGTGCTTTTGGAAGGTGTGTTCAGATATAAAGTGATGCAAATTTTCACTTCACGTCATTTACAGAATTTTGACCGCAGAGCATTTATACAAACATAGGCACCAACTGTGTCTGTTGTTTGTACGCAATCTTGCCACCTCTAAACCTCATTTCACTTTCAGCTTTGCCGTCTGAAACACGGACTGTATATAAACACCACTTCCTCCAAATGCACAAATGTGAAACCAAATGGGTGCTATGGCCCACCAGCCTCCATTAAGAAAACAGAAATTTGACCTTGCAGATCATTGTAAAACACACTTCATTTCATACTGGACAGAAACAAAATAAAACTCACCTGTGTGTGCTGAAATTTTAACTTGTCAGGTATAAAGAATTACATTCTGTCGTAAAACACACATGGTTTGTCTCTGCAGATGGAGGCGTGAGTGTGAGTGTGAGTGTGAGTGTGAGTGTGTGGGAGGGGACATTCCATCCATTTTTGTTCTTCCTGAGGAAAGAGGGAAAGCATCACACACCCACAACAGCAGGCGGAGGGAGAGGTGCACATTCACCCCTCTAAGGTCATTCACACATCCGCCTTTTCTTTCAGCTCTCTGCACATTTGACCGACAATTTTCTGCTGCTCGGACTGCATTACTGAACTCCTACAAAAGATTTACTATGTATTTCCTGTAACTTCAGCTACGCTCTAAAGGCTGTCTGTTAAATGGGGCACCCACTCTGCGGTACTGAGATGACGACACCTTCTGTCCTTAAATAAATGTGCGAAACATTGCCTCAGCTCAGGTTGAGCACAAATATTGCATTTGCATTAGCTGATTAGCCGGTGGCTTCTCACACAGCTACTCGATTACCAGCTGACGTGTGATAAACAGTTAAAATGTGACACTGAAATTGCAGTATCTGCAGTCTCTGTGAAGACTGTGAAAAAAAGGGGATGCTGGTCTGATGCTGGTCATTTGGGCTCATAGTTTGAGCTTTTTAGACATTTCACGCCACAGGAGTCTGCTTTCATGAAACTCAAGGGGGAAAAACATCAGCACATTAACTATTGAATTGGACCTGGTTGGCTAGGCTGGAAAAAAATTATTGCTTCTCTTGCTTTTTCTCTCAGCTGTGAAAACACACACACACACACACACACACAGGCAAAGAGCATGGCAACCAGAACAGTGGCTCGTCAAAGCTCCACAGGGGCAGCTACGCCAACGCTGACGCACTGCTGCTCTTCTGCCAGCTAATGGTCACAGAACACTCACAATGTTTTTTTTTCTTTTGGTGAGTTAGGTTGACAATGTCTCTTTGTTTGCATCCATGTAGGCCAACAGAGGGGTGGTAACTTTTGGTCCTGGACTATTACCTTCACTATTAACTATTATTCACTTGTCATTAGTTTTGAATTATCTGTCCCACAGAGCCTCAAACAGTATGTGATACATAGGGAAAGGTTTGTTAATCAAATATAATGCAGGGTTCCTATATCAGGACATACAGCCCACACCCACAAAGAGAGGATATTTCAAATTCATAATTTTTGAGATTTTAACAGAAGGACACGCTAAAGGATGCATTTTTATTTTCTGTAAATATATAGACCCTTTGAACTCATTAGAAAAAACACACACACACACACTTGGAACATAAAGACTCACAGAGCTGTATACTGAACACTTCTCACAGAAGACTCCTAAATTTTACAGAAAGCTTTTTACAAAGCAAACTTTCATTTCAAGAATGATCACACAAGCGGTATCGTCATGAGATTTTAAACTTTAACCAGTAAGGCACAAAATTAATTTAAGCGCATCATCCTTTCATTCACTGTCTCACTCATGCACAAACACATTTACACAGACAGTATACAAGTACAGTCAAACAGCGACATTTTAGTTTAGGCAGCACGTTGGCTACTAAAATGTTCAAACAGTCTTTTCTGCTGCAAGGCAACAATAACTTGCAAAGCCTTTAATGAAGGCCAAGGGTCCATAACTCTGCTTATGTCTTTGTTCCTCTTTGCGTCTCTCTCACTGACTTTTTTGAGAAGCACTCCACCCTGTTTTACCCAGAACCACAAAGATAATCTCTCAGTCTATCTGACAGGGGTTTGTTCCCGCTTTCTGTGCAGTGATGTACAGCTTAAGAAAGTCCTTGTAGCGAGGTGCGCAGCCAAGCCAGGCTTCGCCAAAATGAACAGAGCCGGTCAAAAGGTACTCATCCCCTTCAGGATGCACACCGCACTGTGCAGGAACATTGATACGTCCACTCCAATGCCGCCCTCTGGCTCCACTCCAAGCAAACAGCCTGCTCTTCTGGTGGAACAGCCGACTCAGAGTTACCATAACAGGGGAGTGGTTGTCTGTACCTGATGCCACACCTCGGAAGACACCACTACCAGCTAAAGATATGGGACAGGAGAAACGAAGAGAAGGAGATTAATTCAATAAATCAAGAAGAGCTAAAATAAAAATGTGTAAATTAGAGCGAGACTGTGTAGCTTTTGTAAACAGATATAACACACTCCTCCTCTTACAGATCAAAAGTTGAATCAATAGAGAATAAAAATAATCCTTACTCAGTTCGGTCCACTCAATGGCTATGCTGCTACAGCCTTACTTGGTCTGGTTTGACCAGTGGCTAATGTTGGCAAAAGTAAGACAGATGCTGTTGTGTAACGGACTTAGTTTGCTGACTTTCTAACTCGACTTATGTTTACGCATACGGATCACATAATAATTTTGTTTTTAAAGAAACGGACACAAGAGAATCTTGGGAGATACTGGAAAATTCAATGTTACATTATCTTGTTTTTGTTACTTGTGGCAATAATGGCCATTGTTCAGTCACACAGCAAAATGAAGCAGTTTAGCTGCCGCTTAGCTTAGCATAAAGAATGAAAACATAAATATTGGCTGTGTTCAGGTAGGTACCTCGCTGCCTCTCTACCATAATAGACAGGTGCCTCAGGTGACAGGTGAAGGCAGCTCTGTCAACATTGGTTTCGAACAGCCTTCTAGGGTAGCACTTTCGGCAATGCGTGACGTCAGTATGCCATCTCTTCTGACAGCCAGAAGAGACGCTAGCCTTTGCATAAGTTAACTAGCCTATTGAAAAGTCAAATGGCTAACAGATGCATCAGAAATCAAACTGAACAAAACTGGACTGAACTGGTTGGTTACAGTAACGGGCTAATATGATAGTCCAGTGTTTAGTTCTTGCTAGCTTTTCAAAGATCGAAGCAAGAAAACTACTAAAAATGTTTAAAAACATATATTTGTGTACGAATTCGGCTTGTTTGTCCATCATCTTGACCACTTTTCGAAAGTTACGGTGGCCGCAGCCACGCTGCTTTATGGGTAATAGTCAGCATTGATGCTGCCTTCAAAAATGGCCGTAAACTGGGGCAGTTTGAAGGCATCTTACGCATGAAAAGAAGCCGTTTTGAACAGCACTCAATGCCTCGCTGTCCTGTTAACAGCCATGGTGTGGTCCAGTTGTACTGGGAATTTCCAAGTTCCCAGTCGGGAATTTCAACTGGAACGCCCCCTCTGACTCGGAAAGTCAGGAGAACCTCACCAACCCAACCTAAAACTCCAAGATGGCTGCCCCAAGCATGAACAGAGTGAAAGCAGTAGCGATATATTGTTTATACCACTTCTGTATTTATTTGTAACACATTCTCACTTCTAACTCATCAATACCCCTTGTTGTTGCTTGTACACAGAGTACTGTCCAACTTACATCTTCAGGCATGTTTCTGTGGTGTTTGTATGGGCTTTATGCCGGTTTCAGACCCAGCGCTTTCCTCGCATGAGTACATTCGCTGCAAGTGTTCACACACAACGCAAGAAGGCGATTTTAACGCAATAAGATGAATAACTGTATACAACTGTATGAAACCAAAGTAAACATTTTGCTGTGATTAAATAACAATAAACGGATTAAACTGATGCCGAAATAACTACAACATGATGCAGATTTGTTAAACATATGAATTCATGCTTTGTCAGGTCTGCCAGCAAGACATCAGGACAACAACTTCTAAAATGTTTGTTTTCTGAATGGAGTTCGGATCTATCAGGGCTATTCTGACAGAGCTAATGACGCTAACAGCAACACTGTAACCAGATAAAAAGCTAATTTAATAAAAACATTTAACTCCGAGCTCCTAACGCGAGTAAATGGCATAGTTGTCAGAGACGAATCTGACCGACTACGAGTGTTTATTTATCCAATGATTGGAGCGCTGCTCCCTGCTCCTCTCCCCCAAGTTTAGCAGCTGTCAGCTGACCTGCAGATTTTCAATCCCCCGCTCTGCTCGGCCCTCTCCACACAACACTGTGAAGCCTCGGTGACGTACGGACAATCTCAACACTGATAGGCTATCGCGACTCAGCGTTGCGCGAATTCTTTGCTCGAATTGAAAATATTCAACTCATGCAAATTCCTTCACGTCTTTGCATTGACTTTGTATGTAAACTCACCGTCCCGAACGCTCGCTTCGGTTTTGGTCTGAAAGCACCTTTAGAGTTGCTGGTTGTAGCTTCATATTTACCATACACACATGTGTCTGAGTCTGTATGTATCTCATCTAACTCTTGTCAAGAAGCAAAATGTCAAAATATGACTTTGATGTGTAAATGTGTTTGTGTGTATGTATTTACCAAAGTCACTGGTACACACAGCCATAAGGACCTCTTCATCTGAACAGGGTTTGCAGGTGGCTAAAATTGAAAACATGAAAAAAGACAACATGAAATACTTGAACATAAGTTAATATTTTCTCATTAGCTTTTGCATCATTCAGTGACAATTTGTTCCCTGTTCTCTATTTTTCTTTGTACTGGTGAGAGTTTATGAGAACAAAGAGACATCAACACAGTATGTGAATGAGAACAGCAGGTGAGGAAGGCGACGTAATCACAGAATTACCCCTTGACCCTGTCAGCTATAAAAAACAGCTATAAAATGCCCAGACACACAGACAAGACGGGCTCGGACAGGCTTTCTTCTGTCTCATTAAAGGAGCAGTCCAGCCTTCTTCCTTACTCACAGTCCCTCCCATCCACTAGACCACTTTACTCATATGGGTGGGCTAACCAAAACTCCCTGGTTTTGGGGGGGGGGTCGTCTGTTCTTGATTGACAGTTGAGAGACGATTGGCTGACCCTTGTGCTTGACCCTAATGTGACCCTGCTTGTTTTCATAAGTCTGGCTGAGACAAGGGAGTGGGGAAGAGAGGAAGGGGGGGTGGGGCGTCAGAGAGACGTGGCATGTAGGTGAGATGACGAAACGGGTGAAACAGTAATGTGGCCTATTGTCACTTTCATTTTATGTCACTTTACAGCCTGTCAGCCATGACAAATTTAACAGATCATTTGAACCAGTGACATTCATTTTCACAAAAAACAGTCTGTGAAAAAACAACTTCAGAGAACTAAAACTTACTGGAGACAGTTCATCTATTGCCATAAATATTTAGACTTTTCTACAATATTTTTTGATCTTCTGGTGATAACGAAGTTGCAAACATGAATGGTTTTTGAAACATTTGCTCGTTGGCGTCTTTACGTTCACAAACATTCAACTGATGGTGGACGAAGTGTTACAGTAATTTATCACCAATACCACACTACAGAAATACTACAGTAGTCCAGCATTTAAAATTGTATTTAAGTAAAACTGTAGAAATACTAGTGTATTGTATCAAAAGTAAAAGTACTCATTTTGCAAAATGGTCTATATAAATGTTACATTAATATGGATCATTATTATTGATGTTTTAATATGTAATGTTAAATAATCAGGTACTATAACAGTGCACCATGTGTAATATGCTTATTTTTTATTATGTAAAATCTTAATCGGAAATTAGTAACTATAGCTGTGAGATAAAATTTGTGGAGTAAAAACTACAATAATCCCTCTGAAATCTAGTGCTATAGAAGTATAAAGCAGCATAGAATGGAAAATAATGTTTTTATATTTATCTTCTAGACATAACTTTTTATCAACAGATAGGGAATTACAAGCTTGGAAGGGACCACTGAAACTGAATACTGTGATTTGAACCTTTAGGAATTAGCATGATCATTGCTCACACATAAAATAAAATTTAAAAATCATTACCCAATCTAATACAAATAAGACTGTATCTCTTTATTCAACATGTAAGAAAACATATATACTGAAGAATCAGGTACATGCACTCTCTTACCTAAACCAGTATGCAGATATGGGTACATTTGGGCCCCGGGCCCCTGACTGGGCACCAGCTCATATTGGAAAGCTGTGATCCTCCGGCTGATGTCTGACTGAGGGATGGCCTCCACAAAGAGAGCTCCCTCTGCCAGGCTGAAACAGCGCACTGAGCCCAGAGCGTGGTCCTCCTCTGCCAGCAGCAACGTCAGATCCCCTGCACGCTCCAGGTACACATGAGAACCCTAAACATGCAGGGCCAGGAGGACACATAAAATCACCATACATCCAATACATTATACGGCAGTGGTAATAGTGTGATTGTTAAGCCTGCAAATGAATACAACTCTAGATACATTGCGGCAACTGTTAATTCCTTAATATTGGTGTGATATAGGCCTTACCTGGGAGTAAGTTTGGGGTTTGATGCACACATGGAGACCTGCCATGTGTCCTGACGAGGGCTCTGTGTTTGGCCGCAGATTGACAATAATAGCCCCTGTGGGGTAGAGCCACTCCAGAGACCCCTGAGAGCAGCGTAGGTAGACCTGCTCCACATCTCTGCGATGAGACTCGTGGCTCAAACCACTGCAGATGAGAAGACATATTTTCTTTTTACATGGTGAAGAAAAATCACGAACATAAAATCATGCAACTAACCAGCAATATACAATAAGGAAACTTGGATTTGGGGCTTTAGTGCATATAGTAAAACAGAGTTAAAGGAACATAAGGAAGGGATTTAATGATACTGCAACATTCATTTAGAGCAAATCTGGTGCAGCTGTCTGCCAGCAAATCTGCCACTTTGGATCGTGGTCGCTTGCCTGATGTGCATAAGCTACCTCAACACCAGGATTGGGCTATTAAGTTGTTAGAAGTTTGAGGCCGGTAAACTTTACAACACCGAGTGTGTAGCAAGGGCTTTCATTTTTTATGACTTGGGGACTTGGAGGAGTGATCAAAGGGGCCATATAGCTGTATTTACTTAAGATAGGAACTGGAGCAGAGACATTCCTCTGATCATAAGTACATTCCCAAACTCTTAAAGGGAGCATATTTTAAGATAAGGAGAACTTTGTCAAAATAGTCTCTTAAAATCAAATTAAAAAACATCATTGGTCACTGGTTTCAGTGGTTGTGTCAAGTAGGAAGAGTGATTGTGTAGTCAAGATTTTAATACAGATGTTCATATGAATTACTGAGATCTGACACCACTGCATTTCTAAGTAGAAACCACAAGCAATGGCTCAAAGCGGCCAAAAACACCCTTAACTAGTTTCCAATCTGCACCAGAATATGAAAGTTGCTCATTTCACTCTGACCTCCCTGTGCCCTTCCTGCGGATTACATTAAATCTTAATCAAACATCGTGCTTCTATTTAGCCTACTCCTTTGAGCCCGCTTTAGTCCCCTGTAATGCACAACAGAACCAGTTCAAAGACACGACCTCCCTCTCACACATGACTGAGGTTCTTCTCAGGACTCCTCCTCAATTTAATATCCATAGATTAAAGTCCAAAGCACACGAAAGTGCAAGATCACTTTAAAAAAAGTGTTTTTGTTATGGATGAATTTCAGAAAACAAAGACTATACATGCAAATAACATTCCTGAATAAAGTGATTTTTTTTCGCCTATAATAACAACAATATAAGAACAATAGCTTGCTACGATCGATGGGTTTATATGATATTCAAGTCAGTTCTATAAGTCTTTCTTGGCACAGGAAGCAGACGTCCACATTGCCAATGCATTTAAGTGTGAGAAAAAACATGTAGCCTACATAAACATCCTAAAGTGAGATGCCCAGCTTCATCCTCACCTTCCTCGCCAGCTACACTGGTCGCTGGAGTACTGTGCCACCGCCCCGCACAGGAGCACAGCTGTGATCCAGTGTGCAGCCCACGGCCAGAGCATGGTGGCCCGGCGGTCACCGTATCCCGCACACCAGACCAGGAAAACGCGCGCTCTGCTGCTCCCGCACCGCAAGGTCCAGTGAAATGTTCCACAGAGCTCCGATCAGCGCGCGCGCAGGCTACATGGCGGGTTCAGTCGAGGCAAAGGTTCCGTCTGAGGCAGAAAAACATTTTGTCATGGGTTTTGTGAGAGGGGCGCTGTGTGTGTGTGTGTGTGCGCGCTGCCTACAGGACAACAGGCAGTTTAAAAACTGTTGCTGCGAGCGATCCGCTTCACGTCACCGGGGGCGCGTGCCAGCAGCTTGAGTGACACGCGAGCGCTTGCTCCAAACCACTCCCCACGCGGTCCACTGAAAGATGTGTGTAGAGAAAGCCCTCGAGTTCTCTTCTCAGCATCAAAAATACCATCAACTTTTTACACAGAATAGATACTCACCACAGCTCGCGACAATGTTTCTGCTTTGGAACGTGTCGCTAAACAAAGAACAATAGAGAGAAAAAATAAATCATAGGCTAAATAATAAGAAATAATAAAGAACTTGGCCCACCAATGGCCAGCAGCAACTTTACAAGAATGAGCACAAATAAAACTCAAACCTGTTACGCCTGTAAGAAGACGCTTAGTATAACCAGCTTTAAAAACATTTGTGTTGGCCTATTACTTAGGCACGTCTTCTAGATCAATTCGCTAAGCTTTCTTACATAATTTCTATTATATTCAGCCTATCAGCTCGTTGCCTATGAAAGTCCGCTTACAATGCCAGAGACAAGCAGTACAAGTCTGTGTGAGTGAGTTGTGTGCGGGCTGGCTTTATAAACACATGGATCATATTATCGCAGTGAAAATGAGAGCAGCATGCAGGTTTGGAACAGCAGCATCCTCTGACTTCTAACTCCCTCAAACACTCGTCAACACTTCTGCAGGAAGTGCCAGACTCTTTAACACTGTAAAGGCAGCCTATTATAGGAATATGATTAGGCTATTCAGTTGTTACTCTGTGTGATTTAATTCAGAGTGAATTTATCATTTATCTTTAGTAGCCTATTTTATTGGTATAACTAATATTAATGTATTTCATATCCGAATAGTCGACTTTGAAAAAAAAGAAAAGCCCTTACATAACAAAAAGTCACACACGTTTACTAAACGCCTGCTTGGTTCTGGGGCGGTTTTCCCGTGAGAAAACAGTCGGAACAGCAAGCATGTTACCGAGTCGTCACATTCCCCCACACAGTCAGAGCTATGTTACGCATTTTGAGACATACCGAAACACAGACCCCCTTACACCCCCCGCGCCCCCCCTCCACCACCACCACCCCATCCATTAGGTGGAGGCACAGCCGACCAATAAAGCACTCATTCAAGGACACATATATAATTTGGGTATATAATTTTATACACATTTTTCACTTCCAATTTTTTGGTGTTATTGATGATGTAAACTGCATTATACATCATCTGCTAATGCTTTTCAAATCAGCTATTGGTAATTGATGAGGACAACATTTGGGTTATCAGGTTGAGAAAAATCCCATTGACCTATATGGACTCCTAACTCCTGGAGGAGGGCTGCAAAGGCTGCTGCCCAACAACAATCAACAAGTTATTAAGCAATATTAACTACAAACATATAGGCCTAGAAGTGTATCACTGCCAAATAAAGGGGGGTCGTCAAAACCTATAAACACTTCACTGACACAATGCACCGAGGGTACATTATTCTGCCAGACAAAACCTATGACATCAAGGTCCTATGAGTGCTCAAAAAGTGGATTGGGACTATAGGACCACTTTAATAAGCCAAATCTCAACGTGTTGACAATGCCCCTACAGGTAGGGTGACTTTCTACACTTTTTCCCCTCTGTCTCTCTGCTCAAAGCGCAACACATCTGTAGTACCAACATATTTTCCCTTCCCTGGATATGAAAAAATATGCAGTTTCTCCATAGCCAGAGAGCTGGAGGCTGCAGAGGGCGTCTGACCCGAGTCTAATCCTGTCACCACAGCAGCAGAGGAAGTCTGGGCTGCCGATGTGCCATTTGACCCAACATGCTCCTTCACCATGTGAAGTATTTACAGAGCAGCAGAGCCTCTGACCCTCCTGCCGTCACCTGGCTCTTGTCAAGTGGCCTGACAGGGGAAACGCTCCGTCTGTCCACACACTGCTTCCTCAAGGAGCCACACACACATTCCTCTATCTCTGATTTCATTCTTCTTGACCTTTATTTCCTCACTACTCTCGCACAGCCCACACCTCCCTCTTTTTAAAAAAACTTTATTTACCCACAAAGGTCAGCTGTACAGCTTGAGTGCCTTGCTCAAGGGCAGTTTGACAGTACACACATCAGCTCGCAGTAATTCTGCCATACGAAGGGAGAGGAGTAGGCCTAAAGACCAGAAGAGAATGCTCAACAGTTTTAGGCTGACAGCTACTGTGCATAGCAGTAATGTTGTAATGCCTTTATTTAAAACCTGTTTAGGCTGATTAAGAACTTTCATAACTGCAATTTATGAGCCGTAAACAAATGCAGATACTGGACTGTTTTTTAACAGTCCTAAGGGGAAAAACTATCTGCAGTGTTCTTTGAGCATTCTTGTTCATACATTGTTTGCTATCTAGCTGCTAATATTTACAGGCTATATTGAAATCAGTAGTTTAACTACACAAAGTCATGTGAATTTGACTAAAGCAGAAATGCTACTTTGCCGAGATAATTACCTTTAGGATGGGTATTGTGATTTGAGTTATTACCTCCGCCAAGGAGGTTATGTTTCCATGCTGTTTGTTTGTTTGTTTGACCGATTTGCCTAAGAGAAAAGTAGGCCTACCTGCCTGATTTTCATGAACCTTCATGGAAGGGTGCAGCATGGGCCAAGGCAGAACCCACAAAGTTTTGTAGCAGATCCGATCCACGGAGAGGATGCACAATTTTTTTAAAACTTTCGTTAAAATTGCAGATATGTAAATTGTAACACTGGTGTCACAATATTGCAAAATTAACTGAATTCGTTGGCATGTGTATACCTGTTGGGATTAAAGTGATCAGTGTACTGCGACTAAACATACAACAAAACAGGCACCTCCAACAACAATCAGGGATGTGATATACAAGATTAATCTAGAATTCTGTATTTTATGACTTGTACTTAATGCATAATAAATGGACAGCTGAGATGATGAGGCTTCAACAAGGCAAGGCCTACTATAATTTTAATAGTTTTGGAAATATCTTAGAAGACTGGTCTAGCCCTTGGCGGAGGACTGCACTCTTCCTTTTTATTTAGTTAAGTGTTAAACTGAACTACTGAGATGCTGGTTCATAAAAATTTGTTTTTCAATTACAAATCACAACAAGCGAAGACTGGCTGTCTCATTAGCTAGCCTTCGCTTGATATAGCATTGATATAGCATTCCTGCTTTAGCTAGCTGTCAAGTTTTTTTTCTGTCAGTGACAATTTTTCAGAAACTATCAACTTCTACGGTAAAATATTTTTTTAGATAGTAAAACAGATCCCAAGAATTAATTTTGAAAAAACATGCAGTGAATGTGCTTTGACTTTGTAGAGCAACATTAGCTCAGTCATGTGAACCAGTAGTCCTCGTCAGTGAGAGAGCTTGTGTAACGAACCTCCCAGGTGAAATTACGAGGGAAGACTTGAGCTATACTACCAGGCTATCGCAACTTTAAGTACAAAGTAGTACTACAAAACAGGGTAAGTGGGCCAGGGCTAGCTGCTTAGCATGCTAACGTCTTATGACATTTCTACAATACAATATAGTCGTCTTTAATCTAATGTCAAAACAGTACATTTTTTTAATGTTTTATTAATTTTTTGAATATCTTACAAATTGTACCTTTAATCTAACCTTAAACCGAGAGAGAGAAAAAAAAGAGAGATGTTGAAAGAAAGGAATGTGGTAAAGTTCCCGGTGAATGAAAAACCCTTCAATGTCTGACCTCTATCCACGCTCTTCACCCAAACACACCCGATGTTTATCTCTTTCTCTTATCATCTGCACTGCTAGAGAACATGCAGCTGTGTAAGTGCATTTTCTTCTGCACATGTGCAGGTTTATTTGACCGGCAAGGGCAAGCATGCTCCAGGGTCAGGGTCACTCATTGTGTGTGTGTTATCAGGGTTGATGTCTGCAGAGAGACAGAGTGTAAACACTGAGTAAAGCTCTGCTTACTCTCTTTCTGAGTCTCTTTCATAGATTCTCCATTAGAGCTAGCTCTGATCATCTACCAAGTGCTTTATCATGAGGGCAGAGCGGGTATAGGAGACAGGATGTATTTAGACAGGCCGTGGTCTTTCTCAAACAAAGTGCTTTGGTTTGTTACATTCTAAAATATATGGTCTCCATTTGGTGGACGTGTATCCAAAGCACCTTATAGCTCACTGACTGCATACAATTTCAATATGAGTGGCCGCAAAGATCTGTAAGCCTGCTGTTTCACTCAAGTATTTAGCAACGGGCATGGTGAGCAAAAGTGATAAATGTATTGTGCAAAAAGTAAGATGTCATAAGGGATAAAAAAGCCCCCAAAAATATGTACTTAGGCACAGCTTTGAGCTTAATGCTAATGTCAGCATGCTAAAAATGACAATGCCATCAGGCTGATGTTTGTTCTCAACCTTAGTTTAGTTTGTAAGCATTCTAACGTTTGCTAATTAGCACTAAACACAAAGTACAGCTGAGGCTGAAGGGAATGTCATTCATTCTGTTAAAATGTGACTTGATGACGGCACTACGGGAAAAATCTGAGGATCACCAGTGTCATTAAGATTCATCCTCTGGGGACCATATTTAACAGCCATATAATATCTATTAAACAGTTGCTGAGATATTTCTTATTATATTAAGTGATTGACAAGTCAACTGACATTGCAATACCATGTTGCTGCCGTGGTTAGCTGTGTGGATAACAAAAACCAAACAAAAAAAACACAAAACAGTTTCATACAGATATGTGTCCAAAAAATGTGAATCCTGCACAGTGGGCCAAATGATTAGTCAATTAATTGATTAGTTGTTGAACGAGAAAAATGGTCACATCTTATGTGACAGTAAACTGAATATCTTTGGGTTTTAGGCTGTTGGTAAGACAACAGAAGCTATGTCCCCTTGGGTATTAGGAAAGTGTAATGGGCGTTTCATTGTCTGCATTTTTAGACAAAACCTAATTAATTACTAAAAACTACAAACAAATTATCTGGTTAATCAATAATGAAAATAATCATTAGTTGCAGCTGCTACTGCAAAGACTCTTTGAGGAAGACACCTTCTTGTTTAAGTGTTTGTGTGTAGAAACACAGAGAGGGTCCAGGTGGAGACTGAGTGCTAAGTGGATGTGATATTTTTCTCAGCCCCTACACAGCACTATACTGTGGGTGGCAGACGCCTGGGGTTTTCACCTCAAATACCAGGCTGAATCAAGCCCACACAGTCCTGCAATTTATCAAGCACAATGGATTCAAGCTCAACTTCAGACATGGTACAGTGATTCTGTACATTGACGCCGCTGAGCAACTGTAGTCTATGATAACAAAGGTAGTGAAAATAAAACTTTGGCAGAGTAGAAGACTCCCTCCAGTATATTTTTTTTATTTTACCACTACTGCTGCGGCCGGATTTACAGTAAGGCAGACCACCTCGCTGACCCAGGAAACACCAGGGGAGATTTTGTGGGGAAAGGTCTGTTTACCTTTGGGCAGAAAAACTCCACACACTGTGAGGTAAAATAAACTTTTTGTGTATGTTTATGTATCAGAACTGTGCTCTCTTAAAGAGGTTATTGTTCTTTAGATTTCGTAAGAGACCCCGGGAAAGAAAAACAATTATGTGCAGTGTCCATGCTTGTACATTTGTAACAGATGTGTGCATGCATCTCATTTTGTGTGGTTGCATGAGAGAAGTCTATTAAGAAATCTGTGTAACACATCCCAATGATAAAACATCCCACCCTTTTACAAGCTGAACCTCCTGCACGCTGATTCAGATAACTTTCTTTAACTTCAACACTAGTTGTATAAGTATACTGGTTGGCAAATACCGGTCTCCATTCACACAGGTATAATGACATTTTATTCCTCAGTTGGTCAACAGTGGCACTCATCATGTCTTCTCATGTGATAAATAGAAGTCTCCAAAGAGTAAAATAATTATAAAATAATTTCTTTGTAATTCAATTAGCAAAACATGTCTCCACTTTTTATTTCTTGCTACAACTCTTTTAACTCTAGGTCAGGTTACAGTTACTTCTATTAACCTAACACCCGTGTTCAAACTTTTAAAAAGAACAGTTGGACATTTTGGGAAATATGCATATTCACTTTCTTGCTTATTATTAGGCAACACCACTGTCACTTACATATGAAGGTACAAGCACCTCTTAATCCCAACCAAAAAATAGTTCTGACATATAAAGCCCAAAAAACAGCAAATTGACATTTTTTACATTTAGTTTTTTGTACCCTTTAAACAAACGTGATGTAACATGTTAGTTAGTGAGCTTCAGAGGTGCTGCTAGGCAGTTTTTTACCTTTGGACAGAGGCAGACTAGATGTTTCCCCGTTTCCAGTCTTTTTGCTAAACTAAGAAAAGCGTCTCCTGGCTGTAGCCTTGTATTTACTGGACAGATATGAGAGAGGTATCAGTCTTCTCATCTAACAACAGTAACTATCCACGTGCTGAGGTTCAGGTGAGAGGCAGAGCAGTCATGGCTGCTGTTGTGTAAACTTTCCCAAGTAAAACTTTGAGAACTTGAACATTTCCACATTCTTTCCCACACATAAAAAGCATATTTTAACACTTGAACAGCACATTATAACCTTCACTTTCCCTTGCCTTGGTATTGCCACTGACTCTGCCTATCGCTCAGTTTGCGTGTATGTGTGCAGGTAATCCAGTCCTCTGCATTCTTCTGAGCCCGTTAAAGCTGCAGGACACCTCTTGTCTTCTCTTCATCACTCTGAGCACTCAGTTGAAATGGTAGTAATCTATTCCTTCCTTCAGCTGCAAAGAGTTGAGGTTTTCCTCTAGAACGCCTCCTGTCATGTCCTACAGATAAAACAACAGGAGAGAAACTTCAGGAACAACAAAAAGAATTATTCTTTTCTCTTACTCATTTGCTTCTTTGCTTTTTAATGTAGAGCCCTTTGTCTTAACTATACTGAACATAAGTCAGAGGTTAGACTCAAAATGCAATACACAAAGTTTAAATGAATTATATATTTGTTAATTATAATTATTTGACATCTGGGTATAAAACCTTGTGTGATTGAGTTCAGATGTTTATGTGTGTGTGTCACAGAGACTGAGAAAGAGAGAGAATGATTGAATGCAGGTCTCTTTGTCCTCTGACTATGATTACTTCTCCCAATTTCCGTAATTGAGCAATTAGTAGCCCCCATAGGTGGAGTCACTCTGGATATGATGTTTGTGTCTAGCTAGGAGGTAAAAAGGCATTTAGTGATTTGGCTGCCATAACAGTTATATATGTATATGTATGTGTGTTATTGTATATTCATAAAAAAATGAACAAAGATATAATGTCATTATCTTAGCAAAAAAAGTATTGCCAGAATTAAAACAGTGGCAAAAACATTAGATGTTTGTACAAGTATCATGTGATCAAAGATCAGGCTGCTGTCTCTACCCATTTCCTGACTGCCCTCTGTGTGTGTGTGTGTGTGTGTGTGTGTGTTCTGTCCTGTGCCGGGCACACGCCCTTGATCATTATGTCGTTAACTTAGATTACAGACCTGAGGGACAGACGGTCAGAAACAGCAAACATACAACACACAAACATGCTGTCTGCTCACCAGTTTGACACAGATAATGAAGGGGGCGGAGGCGTCTTTGAAGTGTAGAACAGGGATTTTTGGCTTGGGTCTTTGCTGGAAGGACATCAACAGAAAGTGAGACACACAAATGACATATCATTGTTGGCCAGAGCCTCATAGGAACCCAGTTTGCTGGAAAACAAGCGGTTGGATGACCATTCATATGAATCACAGCTTTAAAGCTCATATTTTTGGCCAAGCTAACACTGACTCACCTTGGATTCCTCGTATGTGTAAAAGCCTTTCTGGATCTTGTTCTCATCGACATCACAGAAAGCCTTCACCTGACAAATGAATCAGAATGGCGATGAAAGCTGGCACTCTTTTTCTACCAGTTCCTTCCACTAATTTGGCTAGTGTCTCACATCTGACTGCCTAGCTGGAGGTAACATACCTTCTTCTGATTGGTTGGGCTGAGCCATCGGTACAGCTTCCGGCCCTGTTTCCCAGCATTCCATATAGTGAAGCTCTCCCATTGGCTGAGAACTCTCTCCTGCAGGAAGTCAACTCGCAGTTTCCACATAGTTTCCCTGGAGATGAGCAGAGGATCAGAGGACGGACACAGAATCAGGTAGAGTACAAGCTGAAACTAAGAAATGCTGTCTGTAGACCTGAGTCAAGACTGCTCATGTTTCATCTGCTCTGAAAAAGGGGCGCTCCTAAGGTTTGCTGACAGATATAACATGCACTCATAGCCAGATCCTATTTTGCTTTCTGAGTTGCCTCTGGTGTAAACGGGGTCTTAAACTAATCACATAGACATACTGTATGGGGATATTTAGTTAAAAGGCTGCACTTTAAAAAGAGAAAAGATTTTCACATTTTGAGAAACACTCACTTTCTTGCAGAGAGTTAGATAAGAAGGTTGATACCACTCTCATAATCTGTACGGTAAATATGTAGCTACAGCCCGGAGACAGTTAACTTAGCTCAGCATAAGACTGGAAAAAAGGAAAAAACAACTAGCCTAGCTCTGTCAAAAGTAACAAAATCTTCCAAAGCTCACTAGTCAACAAAGTGTTGTTTGTTCAATGTTCATAAACACAGGAGCGTAAAGACAACAAGTTATGGTTTCACAGGGGTTTTGTGCTGGACTGTTTCGTGGCTCATCTAACGCTCAACAAGAAAGCAAATAAGTGAATTTTCTTTAAAAGATGACTGCAGTTTATTACATTATGGGTTTAGTTCTCGTCATTATTTCTCTTAGCAATAAGATTGTTCTAGCCGAGATCTGGGAACATGACCATTGGTAGATGATCAGATAAGTGTTTAATAAACGCCCAAGTTAGACCAACTTATTTTGAAGAGAAAATTAAAAATAAAGAAGACAAAGACTGTCCAATATAAACATTCATCAGCTTACATGCCAACTTTATGGTTTAACTTTGAGTATACTTGCTATAGTTGTGTGAACAGTTTTCTTGTGCAATAAATTATTATTACTGATAATTTCAGATGCACTCCCAATTAGTCCACTTCATTTGGTCTCCAAATCAAGTGGTTTAGAGCATTTGGCTAAAATGATGGTTTGTTTACATCCTGCCTGATGTTGTTTTGATGTTGCTCGTCAGAATTTGTTTCAGCAAAGCCGCCAAGTTCCCAGATATCAGCCATTAATTTGATTTGAGTACAATGTTAAAACAACTGTCAGAAATGAAAGATAAAACTAGAAAAATAAGACCCAAACAACAAATCACCTCTTTAAATTAATGTTACAAAAGCAATTTAATCAAAAGCATAACTGAATAGTGATAAACTAGTCACACTAGTGTGTCTGTTTTAAATTAGCTTGTTTTCCTGTCCTTGCACCTTGACTGATATGCACAGCTGTGCACAGGCCTTACACACACCTTTACTCTCAGATATATATCTTCACACTCTACTCAGGCGCTTAACCCCTTCCCCCTCACTCTCACTTTCTCTCTCAAACACACACACACACACACACACACGCACAGACATTTAGTAATTATATGGACACATTCACAGGAGGTGCTGCACTCTCATCTCCTGATGTGTGTGCCTTAGTGGGTCTGATAGTGGGCCTCATATCACAAACAAACCAACCCCCACTGTGAAGTGCGGGTGGTCTACCAGTTGCTTTTCTGGACATTCTCTATACAGGGCTTGATTCTAAGACATGCCAGAGATTTACTGATTTGTGTACACATACTGAAGCCTTTACCCTACTAATACCCTGCAGATCAAAAGGCAAACACACTTTCATACTCTCTGGTATAGATTCACATACACAGCGGGTGCAGACACTCACATTTATAAACACAGCCTTTTAGTGTTAGGAAGCTTTTCATCTCAGTTACTCTTTGGCACCAGTCTTTTCAAAAGACACTTCTCACCCCACCGGCATAGCCTCTAAAATTACATGTGTTTGTGTGTGTGACAGACAGAAAGAGGATGATGGTTTCATTTGACTGAAGAGAGGAAGTAGGTAGGCTGAGGATGGGAAGGGTTGACAAGAAGTGGGGGAGAGTGGAAAGTAGGCAAGGCGAGCTTGAAATAGGTGTCCAAAAATAGCCAGATGATAGATGAAGACAGAGAGGAGGATGATCAGTGAAGGAGTGCGTCAACACGGGCAGATATACGAGCAGTGGACAAGGCGCATGGGAGGAAAGAAGGAAGGAGGAAAGGAAAGAGGGATAACAGGAAAGGGTGGATGAAAGTGAGGGAGGGAAGACAGGAACGACCTTCTCCTTTGGTGTGTTTTACATTTTGAGGCACACAAACACCTGCAGACACTACATGACCTTGCTGAAGCGCAGGCAACAGCAGGAGTGTCACACCACTCTCACACACAGACACACAGACACACACACCCCATCGCAAACACGGTTCACAACAAGATCCGATTGCCTCTCGACAGGGTCTGAGAGATAACATTCCACACAGACAGGGTTGAAATTCCTGATTCATATGCTGGGAAAGTGTCTGGAATACCAAAAACATTTTCTGAAAAACTCAAGACTACAAAAAACAACATAAGCATGTGTGTGTGTGTGTGTGTGTGTAGGGGTATCAAGTCCTGAGAAAATGTGGGATGCCAGAGGGCAGCTGTGAGTAGGTGGAGGATCAACACTGCGTCCAAGTGTGCATGTGTTTAAGTGTAGCTGAGCAGGGGGGAGGGGTGTACGGCGAGACTGACTCGGTAACAGAGTGTGTGGCGGCCTTCTCGTGGTAACGATACACCAGCAGGCACTGGTGGACTCTGGCCACGCCCCCTCCTTGACGAATACTCTGGTAGAAGAAAAGCAAGTCCTCCGGGACTCCCTGGAGAGGAGGAAGTAGAGTGTGAAATAATGGTTGGAGACGACTGTTGGTAACTGCACAATATTTCTGTATTAGAAATGAAAGGAGCTCGAGCCAAGTTCAGGCAGCACGATCTTAGGTCTGGTTCAGTATTTGGTGATGGTGGCTGGGTCTGCTTATGTAAGGAGATAATGTGGATGAAGTGAAGTTAGAGCGTGTCCAAAGTTTTGTTATTTAAATTAACATTTTAGTAGCCTGATTATCAATTGCCATTTATTTTCACTGCATTTACTCAGCCATAGACATTGTGTTCATGTTAGCTTTTGTTGGGAGGATAGGGACATTTTGTTTTGTTTTGCACCAACAAGTCTGTAAAAGACTGATGTAACAGTCCCACCAACATCCTTTTCAGCTGACATAGAAGGCGTGTAAGCAGTTGCTTGGAGCAGTTAACTTAAAAGGCAGAATGAGTAGGATTTTTCTAAAAAACAATATATGGACTCATACAATAATAATAATCCCAGTGATCATTTATGACTCATATGAAGTGTGTGGCAGTGTCCGGCCATCTGCCTGTTTTTCTTTATACTGCAGTGTGTGGGACGTTTCTGGAGCATCAGCCTGTGGGCAGTGTATATGTGTGTGTAGCCTCTAGCAAATAAACAAACAAACAACGGCAGGTGTGAGGACGCTACAAAAATGGCGGACACAGCACAGACAAAATGCATACACAGTGAGGTCAAACACCATGCGGGCATCAAGAATCTGAGGCTGGCCTGCTAGCGAGCACTGAAGGAGAGGATGGGCATGAAGAGCGACGTGGAGTAGGTCTGTTTTCTGTTGGACAGGGAGGTACTTAGGCTTTAAAACCAAGGTTCCAGAAATAGTAGCTAGTAGGGATGGTTTATTTAGCCCATCTCACACCACTGTAGCCAAACTGAACATGATCAGCAGAACTTTGTTGCTTTAAAATGGAAAACACATCAAAGTGTTTACAGGCCTTGGAAACTACTGCATAAATGTAATAAGCCTTTTGTGGCTCCAGAGGGTCTGAGGGTCAGAGACTATCTGGTGGTGTGGGGTTAGAAAGCAGTTTTGACAAGAAAGAAGGATGAATGGAACAAAAAAGTAACTTTGGGTGTGCTTCATGGATTTTGATCCTTTTTTAAACTGTCCACTGTGAGCATCACGCCAAATCAGTTAAGTACTCTTTTCAGAGTTGTGCTATCTTTAAACCGACTTTCTCTTCCACGCTTGTTGCCATTTTTCCGTTGCTATTTTTGATGAATGTAACCATAAATCTAGCCATCACTGTAGGAAGATGATTCTTAAACACAATTACCAAGCTCTGATTGGTCAATTTTTCCTCTAACTGAGGGAAACAGCTGAGTCAGTGGACTCGACAGCAGAACAAATCACTGAACCAATCAGAGGTCCAGAACCACCACGCTTTTAGATGTTCAAAGTAATATTTTAATGTTTAAAAAAAACAGAAAATGGAGCCTAACTAAAGATGGATAGATGCTTGGACTCTGTGTCATTTGGAGTGATAAAGTAAGAAGAAAGAAACAGACACAGAGTCAGAAGGCTTTGGGATTAGTTTGGATCACCTTGCCTCCCTCGTCAAACGGTCCGACCTTCAGGAACCAGTTCCTTGAGCAGAACCATGTTGGCATGATGACTGTGGGTCCGTGAGATGTGTACACCTGGGACACAAGAACAATTCAGACTATAACACAGAACACCCGGACATATTGCAATCCAAAAATCACACATTGTCAGTTTACATAATAAAAACCAGCAAGCGACAAGTAAATGTGTCACTTTGTCAAACCCTAAAAGATCAGTGGTGAACTTGTTGTGATGCTACATGGAGATTCTTACTCTTGTTTCGTGTGACTGTCTCTCTTTGAAGTATGTGCGTTGGGTGGCCAGCGTGATATGAGATCACACCTCAACCAAAACATACAAATGAAAGGAAATGCTAAAATAAAGTGTGTTAGCCAAGTGTTTGGCTACCATTATACTCCAAAATAGCTTTAACGCTCTTACTCTTCAAAACACTTAAAAAGAAGGCTACAGGAATGAGAAACTACAGCATGACCAGAATACCTGAAAGGACAGTATTAGATGCTGTGAGTATAAATAAAGTTTCTGTATATTCAAATAAATTTCTCTTCATGTTAAAAGTAAACCAGTCTGCACTCAGGCTTTTACAATCAAACCGTGCAAGAGCTACCAGGATGTGTAATTAGATTCATCCCCTGCAATTTATATCAGGCTCTCCTTCTATCTCTCTCACACATGCGCAGGAAGCAGCATTTTTATTTTAGCAAGACTTTAAAGATAAAATAACTTGTTGTCATGGTAAGAAAACATGACATGCATATCAGCTATAAAACCTAACCAGTGTTTGGCAGACGGCTCGGGGGAATTTTGTAATTTGGCTTTAAGGGAACAAAACAGTCAAATGAAGAAAGTCTCTGCAAGACTCACTGCTAATCCTGCAAACAAAGCAGGTTAGAGTGCTGCCACATGTGCCATGTTACAGAAGTGGGGCTTCCTGAAGTTTGCAGGGGAAGGATATACGCTTCCATCCCTTCGCATGTGATCTTTGACTAAAGAGTTTGCTGTGGCCTCTACTTCTCTTTCTAACCTCTTTAAGACACCCCAACCACATAGCGGCCTCTATATTTCTTTCTCTTTTTACAGCCAACTAATTTGTTCCACTGCTGCCCACCCCCTTCTCCAGACCCCTACCCCCTCTTGTTGCTCCGTTCCTGTGTGCGAGTAATTTGTACAGCAGTGTTTGAAATCTGAGGGTCATTCCAGGTTGATCCTTTTCTATGTCCAACAAAGTTACTGTGTTTCACATGGTGCACATATATATGTGTGTATATGTGAATCTGTGTGTGACTGTTGTTGCTTGAAGTGGAATACTACTGCACAACCGAATGAATCGCAGATGAAGAAAATGGTGAAGAACATCTGGTTTCAGCCAGTCAAACAGCTGGACAGAATCTAGTGTGTGTGTGTGTGTGTGTGTGTGTGTGTCCACCTACTTACATCTCCTCTCCCTTCTGTTGTAATATTGCAACACTTTGCAAATGTAAGCTGTGGCCAAAAGCATGAATAAGAGGACTAAGAATGGGTTCTGGGAAACCAGGGGACACAGAGAGGGAGAGAGTCTGTGTGTGAGAAGTCAGTGGAGTAGGGAAGGGAAAACCATATCTAATGCCCTGCAGATGAACACTCAGGGTGTCCACCTCTGGATCAAGTTAAACGAGCACCACCCTGCGTAAATCTCTGGTTTAGATTCTGGTTCTTTACCCAGAAAGCGAAAGTAAAGTCAGATAAGGGGAAGAAAGGAGAATGGGGAAGAAAAATGAGCTGATTTTAAGCCTGCAGAATCAATGTATGATCTCATTCTCATGCGCCATGAAACTTAATATCACATAAATATCCTGGAATGTCTGCTAAGGAGTTACGCAGACTGTGTGTGTGTGTGTGTGTGTGTGTGTGTGTGTGTTAGAGGTCCAGGTTGTCTCGTATCCTTGGTGACAGAGTGTTTTGTTCCGACAACAAAAGTTGACTTCCATCTCTACATCAACAGAAATACTGCCAGTTGTTTCACATTTATATCACTGGCTCTATTATCATGTAGTGATTATTGTCACTATTTAATATGGTTAAGTAAAATTAAATATTTTCACTCAATAACACCTTCAAGTAGTTTATTTCTGGGTGTAAAAGGTGAAAACATCATCAATGTCAGTATTGCCACACTGTAGTATAATTACCACATATCATTGCAGCACCACTTTGTGCGAATGTGGGTACAAACTTATCAGCTTTATTATTTTTGTTATTTAAGATGGTCTAATTTGACAATAATGGAGTCATACATTTCTGCGGAGAGACGTGGCAGATGACATTTCACAACTTGCCATCTTCATTCATTTCACAATCTGCATTCACAGCAGGAAGCTGCAGCTCCACCTGCTCTGGAGGAACAGCAGCCATTTCTCTGTTGTGGACCACAAAACAATTTCTTATGAAATCAAATCTGGTGGAGCACAGAAGCTGATGGCGACCTTTTAAATTCTGGTGATGGATTTAATTACAGTCACTGCACTGTTGTTTCTAATATCAATATGCGGCAACTATCGGCAGCAGTCCAGTACAATGAGCACTATATTGGCCTGTACGCTCACAGAACTTCTGTAAACTGATCTTTCCTGGCTCCCCTCAGCTGGCAGCATGACACGTTCCCTCCGGTGGGACTGAGATGGACAGAGAGGTCGGGAGTGATGCAGCGTCCTCTGTCCACTCCACTGTCACATTTCCGTGGAAACTGCGGACAGCAGGTACATATCCTGTTTCCGTCTGACCTGGTTGCTGCCTGGCACATGACCTCTCACATACACACAAAGATTCACAGACGTTGTGTGTGTACAGCTTACAGACACGCTGTGCAGAGCTGCTAGTATTTACCTGTGTGATGAGCTGATCCGCAGTGATTGTGTTGATCCAGCGAGTGTAACGCTCAGTAGATCCTTCTGGAACCCTCTGAACTTTACAGCCAATCAGCTATCATGAAAACACACAGACACACAACCCATATAGGCGTTTAAACAACAATAAACAACAAAAGAAGACAGGGTAAGCGTAAATATAGGGACAAGTTTAAGGGGCAGATGTCTAATAGAAATCCTCAGGGCCTCTGGGATGGTGTGACATAAATTACTGACTATGCAACCACTAATGGAAGCCCCCTCGGCTGTGGGATTAATGTGGCATGCCAGTTCTTTGCTAGGTTTGATGACCTTGATTTTTCTGCTGCTCATTAGAGCATTCTTCCATCTGTGGCATCATGTGGCCTTGAGGATAGTAGCCCAGCTATTAATGTTGATGAGGTTCGACAGCAGCAGAATGTCCCTTTTGTCATTAAAAATTCCAGTGATATGGAAAACATCTTGTCTTGTACCAATTTTCAAAAAAGTAATGTGTCCTGCTGCGTCCTTACTAACCTTCGGCCCATTAGATTATCTCTTGTAATGTCCCCAGTTTGTCAGATTCGATATAAAAAAAGTATCTGGCACTATTTTAACTAAAATAGGAGCACCACAGGGCAGTTTAATTATTTTTTAAATTCACTCTGTACACCGCTGAGTACAGGCATAGTCAAATATTTGGCCACATCCAGAAATTTTCCCAATGACACCGCCCTTGTTCGTCTCCTTAATTGAGGTGATGACTAGGCCAACAAAAAACAGTTGCCTCCTTTGTGAGTCACACTTCTTAAAACTAAATGTAGGCTTCTGGTGGGATGATTATCAACATTACGAGAAAGAAGGAGGAGGTTCTTCCTGTGATCATCAAGATCAGCAAAATGAAAGTGTCAAGTGCTATTAATACTGAAAGAAGAACACAGACACTGTTTTCAAGAAGGCCCAGTCAAGTCCTGAGAAGTCCTGCTTTATACTTTTTTATCAAGGCGTTACAGCCAGTGTCCTTTTTTTATGCAGTGCTTCTCTGGGGAGGCAGCATTACACTAGATGATAAAAACAGGATCAATATATTGATTATAAGGGCTGACTCTGTGACCGGCCTTGTCCTTGACCCACTGGAGGTTATCATAGAAAAGAGAACAAATGCCAAACTAAAGAATGTCATGAATCTTGTAGACCATCCATTCCACAGTGTCTTTAACACATTTAGTAGCTGACTGAAGACACACCAGTGTTTAATTTTTAATGAATGTTTCTGATTTTATTTTTAAGGTTTTCCTGTTCTGTGTGCACATACTAGTGCTAGTCTGTTTTGTTTATGTTGTATGCTGTTTGATGTGAACTGGTGGCAATTGAGTTTCCCCTTTGGGGACTAATAAAGCTTTCTAAACTAATCTATTCTTAAAAATATATTTCCTTTCAGGAACCATTAAAAAGGTTTTGGGGAGAAACCATAGTAGTAACTAGTATGTTTTGGGTTGTTGGGTTAGTGTTAGGCTGCAAACAACACTTCTGGTTTCAGTGGTAAACCTTCAGATCAAAAGGTACATTTAAGGTTAAACAGTCTGACAACCACAAAGACACATCAACATTTAAATACTCAAAGTAAAAATATTTTGTTAAAAACTTGAAACAAGTAGTTGGTAAATCAATTGTTTATTGACTAAGAAAACTAATTTGCCACAATTTTGAAAATCAATTACTTAAAAGTATTCTTTACGCATAGATGTATATCTTCTGGTACAAGCTTCTCAAATGTGAATATTAGCAGCTTTTCTAGGTCAAGTACGATAGTACCGATATGGGATTTTTATGACTGATACTGATTTTGATAACAGGACATAATGCAGTTTAAATTATTATTTACTTTTATTGTTATAAAGAGTACTTTGAACAAAAGTAAAGCTGATTGCTGTGTTTTGTGGTGTTCCAAATACGTGTTGCCAACACATGTAGAGGGCCTCCTGGTGGACAAACCATGCAGCGACAACACTCTCTCTTCTGTCGCTCTGTTTCTTTTATAATTGTCATTTATCGACTGTTATAAACATTGACACCGATTTATCTGCAATTAGCTCATAAAGGCCGATATTATCAGCACACAGATTCGTAGTTTAGGCTAAAATCTTTAAGAAGTCTTTCGCTCAGGTAACCTATGATGGGAATGCTTCTGACCTTTAATAGCCAAAAAAGCATCGACTGATCAAGAAAATAAAAGTTTGTTAAAAGTCCTAGTAATGTATAGAAATTTTCTATGTGACAAAATACTGGCCCAAAGTATATCTGCATCATATCAGGTGTATCCTTTTTAACATGTACAGGCCACATGTCAGAAGAAAGAGGTTAAAGAAAAGTACAGCTTACATAAAGAAGATTAAAAAACCCCCAAAGGAACACATTTTATCTAGAACCATAAAATATTACAGCTATAACAGAAAAGGGCAGGTTGTTTGTTCAGGGCAGCAAGCCTGCTGTCTCCATGCTGTCTCTCTCACTTCCCTCACAAACACGACCTTTAACCTCTGACCTGGTAGGCCACAGAAAGCATCAACACCGGATACGCACACTGTTCTGAATGCCAGCTGCATGGAAACGCACACACACACAGACACAGACACACACACACACGAGTATTTTTGATTTAAAGGGAGGGATTGGTCAGACGATAAGGGAGAGAGAGAGAAAGAAGAGAAGTGAGGAGAAAAGAAGGTGAGCAGGGGCGAAGCAGAGTGCAGCAGAGAGGGAAGGAAGTGAGTAAGCAAATACTTGAGGGAGAACTTACAGAGTTTGGGTGGAGGACAGACGACTCATACTGCAACCGAACTCTTTGGGGCAACATAACGTCATCCTGGGGTACAAACAAAAGAATCAATTCAAACACATACGACACTTTACTTTAGTTTTCGGCGTCATGTAACAACAAATACACACTAGATTCTTTTAGTGAACAATTCAAATCATATCTGTTTTGTGGTTTTATTATTTTTTATTTTATTGTATGTGCACTGTCTGTCTGAATACCTTCTCTTGTTTTTAATTGCTTTTACATGAGATTGTGCTCTACAAACACACTTGAACTTGAACAAATAGAGTATTGGAGGATTGCTCAAAACAATTTACATGACATTTTCAGAGAAATATTTTTTCTCTACCAGTATCATTGTGGTTAGAAAATTTCATTTCAATATTGTGTAATGCCAGCAAAAACACAGTTTGTTTTTACTACGTTCCTATCTATCGACAGACAGCTAGATAGCTAGCTAGATAAATAGCGTACTTCCTTAATCCCAAAGGGGAAGTGTTACAACATGTACTTCACGTAACGCACAAAAACAAATGAAGTAGGTGAGAAATCAAGTACAATAACTAAAATATACAAAATAAAATCTAAACATAGAGACACAGAGACATGAAAGATGGCTGATGTACACAGAAGAGCGATGTATGAACAATGTTGAGCAGTAGAACAGAGAAACAAAATGCAAGACAACAAATACTGTCGCATTGCCTTCGAGCCATTTATTCTAGCAACTATTAGCGGACTTTGTTATAACGTACAACTCAAGCAGTTCAAAAACAAATCTGAACAGACATGACAAGCTCAGATGTTGTAGCCTTTACTTGTAATTTTGACTATTCGGCCCTCAGACAAGGATCTAGCCAACAAAGTACTGTTTCAAACACACAGCTGCCACTCATCTGAACATACACACAGAAAACACTCATATCAGACGCTGCTCTCAGCTTATTACTCATGTGCTCTGACAGGTCTGTCAAACAGTCGCTGGGCTGCTGAGGTCTACGTGTCTATGTACAGAGTGTATATTTGGACAAACGGATGAGATCTCATTAGTAGTGACTCACTACTGTACGAGATATAAAAAATATCTGCACAGTCAGATGAAACACGCTCTGTCACACACATACTTACCGCATCCTGAAAGCACAGGTATTGTCCACAACTCTGAGATGTTGCCTTATTCTTTGCATATCCCACTGAAAGACAAAAGAAAATTGTGTGTGTGTGTGTGTGCGTGTCCTTGCATTTGTATATGCTTCTGTGTGCTAACTACTTTCATTTGGTCACGTGTTAGTAATTATCATATTCAACCATTAAACATGGGACAACACTAAAAATAAAAAATGTCACTTTCAAAATGTTAAACCAAATGACACAACAGTAAAGGGCACGCCAGTCCATCACAGTCGTCATCATGCTGTTTGTCAAACATTATTCTTCCTGGTTAATCAGAAGACCATTTTTACAATCTTGCTGATCCAGTAACTACTAATATTAACTCTGGTGTCCAACTGATGGTTGTCCACAACTGTGGGTATGTGTGTGTCTTAATTTACATAGTACCAAAACAAGCATTACTAAATTATGAGCATTTTTGACAATATAATCTTAACTCAAGGTTCACTTATTAGCATTTTCTTCATCTAACGGCCTTCACAGCAAGATACTAGATAAAATCTAGAAACAGACAATATGAGCGCTCTGAAGACCAACCACTGACAAGATCAAAACTGGTCACAGAATCTACTGAGAGGGTGTGTGAGTCTGAGAAGTTATGAGTGAAGAATGTGAGATATGGGTAAAACCTCCAGGAAAAGACAAGTAAGTGGACATTTTGTCTAGAATGAACTTTCATCTCAAATTATAGGCAGCATTTTAGTCATAGTTTAATAAGATCATCTAAACAGGACTGGAAAATAATAACTGATCAGCAACCTAAATATCTACTGACCTCCTCTGGGATGGGCAGAGACGTGGCCGGAGATCACTAATGAGACGCCCCTGGCTTCCAGCCTCTCTCTCCAACCCTCCACCACTTTCCTGGAGTCATCCTAAAGGACACACACACAAAGACAGTTCAACTTCAACAGACTAATTGCATATGATGTGAATGTGAATATGCAATTTGCAAAGAAACGTACAGTGCTTGCATCGTCAAAGACGGAGAGCTCCATGGTTCCTGTGAAGTCTTGGTGTAAAATGGCCTGCAGACATTCATCCAGCCAACAGGACGCATTGTACACTGGCATGACAATACTCTGAGCACAGAAGACACACACAGATTTTAAAGTCAGTGCAATTAAATAATGCATGAACAGGCAGCTATAGTTCGCATATCAAGGATCTGACAGAGTAAAACCGTTGCAGTGACACATATTACGGTGCACAGAAACATTCATCAAGTTCATTTAATAGATAGAAAGGCCCTGAGCATCATTGGTGACAATAACCACCCCCTCCATATTGAGTTTGAGCTGCTCCCTTCAGGACGATGATATTGAGTGCCTCTGGCAAACAGGAGTAGCTATAAGCGATCTTTTATACCTAGTGCAATAAATTTAATGAATAAATTGCACTAATTGGTACTTTTCAGTACATAAGTTTTATTGTATACGGTGTGTATGGAATAAACTGCAATGATGTGATGGGATGGGCGGAGAGATGTATGGCACCGATGTGATTTGATGTTGGTATGTTTATATGTTCATGTTTGTATAGTGATGTTTTTATAGGCCGGTGAGACCAAAGACAATTTTCCAGCCTTGGGTGGACAATAAAGTTGTATTCTATTCTATTCTATTCTATATTAGTTCAGCAACAGTATGTCAGTGTTGTAGACCTAACGTGCAGCAGCATGATTCAACTGTCCTCATGCAAAAACTCCTCTGTATATTCTCCTTTACACCAGAGGAGTCTGTGTTTAGCAGAGTGTCAGTCTATCACCCACCACGTCCACTGCACTCCTCCCCTCCTCCTGCCCTCCAGTCACCGTTTCCGCTTCGTCTTCTGTGGCGCGGAGACTCTTCGGGGGGTTCATGTCAGCCTCTGGGACCCCGTCCCTCTTCTCGGAGGTTTCGCTGCTTATCTGGGCAAGGGAACAGCCGTTAGCCGTAAGGAATGGCTGAAAACAATAAAGACGGATGTTTGTAAAGACGGTGTCGTTGACGAGGAGTGACCCGCGCGGGCCACACGTGAATACCAATGTCAGTTAACACTCATTTTGTAACTGTGCCTTGTATGAAATGGATCCACGTCTCTTTAAATGCCTTCTATGCATTTTAGTAACGGTCAAAGTAACATTTTTAACTCAACGTGATGCTCAAGCTTGCAGCGTGGATAACAGCTCCACTACTTCCGGAAACAATGTATTCCAGACGCTCATTGGCTCGTGCAAAACACGGACAGGCGCCGGATTCGCTGTAACTCACCGTCAATCATGTGGAACACCGACGTCACCGACAGTGTGTTAAAAAACACTTTGAGCCTCGTAAACTAGAAGATGAATTGTCCAAAGTTTCTGGTCAGACATTTGTAATTTTATTGCAGAAAAAAATAAAAAAGATTTCAAGTTATTTTGGAAGGATGTTCTTTTTGGCCTTTATGACCTCAACAGAACTAAGACTAGGCCTAATGAAACTTTCATTATTAATCTCATTATTCTCTTGGCAAAATTTTACATTCATAAATGTAAGTTTGCGCATTCCAAAACATCTTTTATTGCTTTTAACAATGAGGTCAAGCAATATGTCAACACGATTAAGTATTCTCTTAATCAAAAGGCAACAAAAACTGTGAATGTGTGTAAACAATTTGATATTTTTTGTAAATCTGTACTTCCCCTGGCAAAATGTGATGATGTGAGTCTTTTGTTTATGTTTTGTTTATGATAAAACACCTGCAATGTTGGAAACTGCACAATGTCTTATTTTATAATGGAGTGGAACGTTCCTGTAAACTGTGCAATTGATAAGTTAAAAAAAAAAGCAAAAAAACAAACAAACAAACAAAAAAAACTAGAAGATGAATCGATCAGTCATCTTTTCTTTAATTGTACTTATTCTCACGAATTCTGGATACAAGTCGCTTTGTTGCTTTTTCGGAGCTTTAACACGTTAATACTCACGTTAGCAGACATGGTCTTGTTTCTAAATTGTATAACTGACTCACAACCCATTGATAACGCTGTAAAACTACTAACTTATGTCTGGCTGGTAAATTTCACATCGATGAGGTTTGATCGCTTCAAAACACTCCCTCTTTCCATCTGTTATTGAATTACAATATCTCTTTGACTCAGTCTCTAAATTATCATCAAACAAAAACGCTATTAAAGCCTTGTTAATAATGAGCAAAATACTTGATAAATATATATATCTCCCTTGTACACCTTGCCTTTTTTATTATGTATTTGTTGATATTTATATTTTACCATTCTGTACTTGTGTTTTATTTGTCCCGTTATCTCTGGTAATCAGAGATAACGGGACAAACGTATTACACTGTCTCTTAGTACATATAGTTTTCTTGTGATATTGTTATTATTCACTGCTTGTTCATCTGTTTTGTGATTAATGAAATTTATTATAAAGAAAAAACCAACAAACAAAAACACTTTCAATCCTCCTTTATTTCTAAAGGTGCAGAGGAAAAGGCTGTTCTGGTAAATTCTTCGTTTTCTCTCCCAAAACATATATTTAAATAATAACTGATCATTTCAAAACAAAAACTCAAGAACAATGATTCTCATTTTAAAATGGAAAAAAAACAAATTAATGTCCAATTAAGATTAATATGTTGTTTGAAATACCTGTATTTGTATTTTGTTAGGAATTTCATGAAAATATCCATAGCACCTTGTGTGGCCATTATGTGTCTTGTCATTTATATTTTGTTCAGTATTCATTATTTAGACAAATAATTCTGCACAAGGTCAATTTACTGGAAGGTTTCCAGAGCTTTCAACCACATCTTATGGCCAAAATCAGCAGGTGGAGTTTGCCCTGTTCCCATTGAGATTGTTCACAGGTCAACTATTTCCAAGATCAGCAATGAACGTTTAAGCATTATTATTGGTTGATTGAATTCAATTGAAAACACAGATTTGCCTTTTTCCAACATAAAAGTAACAGCATGAAATGTATTGAGGGAACAGTTTTCACTCATGAGGTATGTGAAACACAATTCACAATACCTTAAAATGTAGTTTCAGTAATGCGTTATCCCACCAGGACAACAACACCTTGTATTTGGCTTACTCAGAAGGATAATGTGACGAGAGTAAATTTATCTTATAATGTCACTGATGTAAAGTTTGTCGTATTTTTGTAAAATTTAAGAGAGCAGAACTTTTGTACACCTGTAAATCGACAAGTGCGTAGGGGAAGACCATGAGTCACAAACAAACAAACAAACAAACATTATTGTTACATAGCTCCGACCGCAAGCTAAGAGGACAGTGTGGGGGAGTCTTTCGTTTTTTATTTAATTTTCAAGTACATTTCAGATCATTTGGGGGTTTTAAAACAAAACATTCAAAACTGAATAAACTCTTCTCTTTGTTTTGTTTCACCATTTCTGATGACATGTAACATCGCAGCTCTCTCTGGCTTTCCTGTTGAAAAGGGACCCAGATCAGTACGCTTTCTGTGTTAACGTTGGCAGCCGCAGCATGGGAGGTTTTGTCTTGGTGAGCAGACACAAAAACAGGATGGGCTGAAATATTGTTTTTGACTCCCGTTTTCTCTCCGAAAGGAAAGTAAATGAACAAAGAGAGAAAGTGTGTTTAATGGTATCTCCTGTGCTACTGTGCCAGCTCAGTGTGAGGCGTTCCCAGTGTTTATGATGTATTTAAATTAATAATGACCATAGTTACTGAAACCACATTAATAAACACCCTCATCTGAAACAGCGATGATCCAACAGCTGAAGTCATGATCTGAGTCAGGAAACAAAAAACATCAGTCCTGGATTTTGAAATATCCAAACTCTGTTACCCATTAAATCTACAGTACTTCCAGCGTACAGCTGGCCAAGCACTCCTGTTATTGTGATATTAATCCTCATCTGTTCTTTTTTGTCTGTGTCCTTATAAAATGATTCATGAGCAATAAAAAAAGAGGAACATAAGCCGCTTAACTTCTGTGTTACCCACTTTAGAAACACATACACTCTCCCTCCTCTGGCTTAAAGTCCCAAGATATTTTTAATGAAGTCCTGAATTTTATCAAGCAGACACACAATCCTCCTTAATCAGGGCACCACTCAGACAGGATGTAGGTTGTAGATTGCGCTGCAGAATAATTGCTCCCACATTGCAGCAGCATCTTGATCAGACTAATTTATTGCTTTGACTGCATCTAAAAACTGTATGAAGGTCTCACTGCAGGCCAGGAACAACAGCTCCAGGGGGGGGCGACAGAGCGGGGCCAAGGTCAGGAATTATGCTCTCATGCTTGAGTGCACGGTAAATGGGATCAAGAGAAGATTTGGCCTGACTGTACAGATGCAACAGATACACCTGCGAACCAGGAATTATTACATGTTTGTGTTACAGGCTTTTCAGAATTTATCCTCACTGCACTGGGCCTGTGAAGCAAATCAGATATTAATTTCTGATTAATAGAGAATGATAAAAAACTGCAATGCATTATTAGCCATAAGACTATAATATTATTGAGATGTTTCAATTTTAGAGGTTCAGGATGCAGTTATGAGTCCCTCTGATTCTGTTCTGACTGTGGTTGTGAAGTTTGGCAAGTTCCTTGCACTGCAGGTCCAAAGGCTCTCTGACACACTGTTGCAATAAAAAATATTCTGCTCACTCACTCTCCGCAAATGTTCTCACAATCATTCACTGTAAACTGCCTGTTTTCTTCCCTTCCTCCACCAAATCAACACCATATGGCGATGTTGCATTTCAAATGTGCACAATGAGTTGGGTTACTGTGTCTGGTGGTCGAGACTGCAGCTGTTTAGATCTTTAGATCTGTGATCAGACTGCACTTGATTTTGTTTGGATATTAAAGAGAAGGGAAGTGTGTGAGTGTGGCTGGAGGTATAGGTATGATTGGATTTCCTTCATTCATTTAGTTTCACTTTGAGAACTGCGAGCATTTGACCTTATGACAGAGTTTGTGGTCATTTTAATTCATCTTGTGCGGCAACACACACAGATAGGAGACACACAGTATGGTGTCAGCTGAGGATCGCTACAGGCGCCACAGCAGGAAGCAAGAAATCTCCACAACTACTGGCCATACTGCCATGAAAAATTTCCCTTGAGCAAATTAAGATACTCTGTCATTTATTTAATGACAAGGTATCTGAAAAAACTAAAAGCGAAACTTCCGTGGTACCAGGCTCTGAAACATTAGTTTGATGTGCAGATTTAATAAATGTTTTTTTTTACAAGATACTGGGTGTATAAGAAATGATGTGAAAGTCTTATCAGATAAAAACAAAGATGTTTACAGCAGAGTTCATTGTTTCTTTTTTTAGAGATTGTTAGGTCCACCCATCATCAGTGAAATCAGCTGCTGTAGTGTTTGGCTGGATGTGTTCAGCTGTTGTTTACTACGTTTTGGACCCTTAAGTGTGCTGACTGCTGGTTTGTTTCACATAAAGGAGACATAAAATAATCACTTTTGCCAAATAGCTAAAAAAGAAAACCTGCAGGGTACAAAAACACTGTGTCAATACTACCCTCTAGTGGTCAGTCGGCAGAACCAATCATATCAACTCCATCCTCTCAACATCACCAGTTTCAAACTCATGCCTTTGTTATTGTTTGATATGTTAGTGTGCAGGTGTATGTGTGTAGCAATTTCAATGTATAACTGTTTTTGGTAGTGTGTGATCAGAGAAAGAAAGGTGTCCTTACAGTCCAAAGCTCGCATACATGTTTACATGATAAACGATGGTGTCTGTATGACTCTCAGAAAATGTATTTAAACTGGCTTTAATCAATATTGTATAAATAGGAATGTCAAAATACAATGCTAAAAAGTGTGACAATGTGAACAGGGTCAAGTGTAGTGATGAACCTGAAGAGAATGATGTAATTATTATATCACAGTATTATAAGTTTCAGCTCATTGTTAAGCCATTCGGTCTGCAACTTTACTGTTTTGGTTCGCTCTCTCAACGTCGTTTCCATCCACAGCAGGCATCTGTTTTCAGTGAAAAAGATCTAAAAACCCGCTATATGCTGATACTCCTGCTCAGCACCAAACAGCAGACAAAGTTACAGACTAGCTGGTGAACATAGTAAGAGCCAGATATTTTCCTCAGGAGCAAAACGGAGCAAAAAGAGATTGAATGTTGTACTGGCATTCATAAGGTGGACACACGCCAACGTCATTAACTTAAAAGGCGATGATATGTCAATTTTGTGTTTACAACTTTCTGCTGCTGCCAAGTGGGCAAATAAAAAATATCAATATAACATACCTTACCACCAAAACATACACAGCAAGGCTGTTTTTTTGGCACAGGCAAGCTAGGATGTTGCCTATAGAGCGCCACCAGCTGGAGGGGCAGCAATAAGGAGGATTTACTTATTTCCGACACCCATCATCCACTTATCTACTTTTAAGTCAGTCCCACTAAGCACACATTTCTTTTTTAAAGAAACTCAGTGCGTATACTGCACTATTCACCTGATTTTAAGAGGAGCCTAGCGGCTGACTCTTTATAGAATCAGTTTACTGACAGCTGAAGCTCACTGTCATATCATTAAGTAAAACTGCTGGCTGTTGCTTGTTTCGTGTCTCACACAGTTTCGAATCAGAGACATGGAAAACCAGATCGGTTTCCTACGTGTCATCATATGCCTCATAACATGGGTGTAGGTTTGGTTTTAGTACTGTGGGGGACAAAACATTTAAATTAATAATGAATATATGTATAACATTAATTTCCTGTATTTATACATCATAACATGTATTGCTATTGTGCTTTGAGTATTTAAAAAAAGCCAAGTCTCTGTATTGTTAATGCACTAATCCTAAATAATTATATTTTCCTTTATACCTTCCTGATTCTTTCTGATAAATAATGTTGCATTTGCATCTTTACCACAAAGAGCTTTGTGCTTTACTGCATTTTTAGGAGAATATTAACTGTAAAAAAATTAAGATAGCAGTAGGCTACAGTTAAAAAGGGATAAGTGCACAAATTGTGTTTGCTCTGAAAAAATCCAGTTTTCCTACACAGCTCTATATCTGTAAATGGAAAACAAAGACAGTGGTGTGGACCTTTCCACACAACATTGTTCCAGCCAATCAGCAACACTTAGTGCCTGCGCACAGGAGTGATGGAGGGGAGGGGGACAGTGGGAGAGATGGACTCCAGGCACTGTGAAGAAGGACAGATGGTCGAAACAGCCAAAGAGGAAAATGACTGAAGAGTATAAACAGGCGATAAAGTTAAATGACAAGGCAAAGGGCGAAGGTGTGTAACTTTTGCTGAATAGCGGCCAATGTGTAAGTGTACACAGCAATGATCTGCAACAGATGAAAAGACAAATTAAATCATTACAATGAATCATATTCACTTCAGAAGTTATAATGCAAACACCATTCATTTATTGGTATACTATTTCATAATACTTTATAGGTATCATTCTGTTAAATACTTATGTACCGAGCCTGTGTGTATCTATAGGCAGGCGTTTCACATTCAAGTCCGGGTTCAGTGCAGTGGTGACCAAACGTCTCGTCTTGTCAAATTATTTTGTTTCTAACACAGAAGTGAACAAGGAGCAGAGGAGAGGAGCTACGGTTCACTACGTCAGGGTATTTTTATCTGTATTTTACCTTACTTCTCTTTATCTTTCCCTTTACTCCTCCTTTATCTCTTCATCCCTCATTTTTATGAAATATAGTCACTGATCTCCCTGTGTTTTTTTTTTAAATCTGTAGACAAATGCCTTTCCATTCATTAAGATTGAATCTAATTGGGCGGAGGGACAGAGTGGTCTCCCTGAGGTCCTCTTCAATGGCGCCAATATCAACCAGCCGGGAATGCATTGTGGATCAGCTGTAGAGACAGGCACACGGGTCCAATAGGGTACAATCAGTGATCAGATCAGGTCCAGATTGAGACAGTAAGGTCTAGTTTTGGCTGGTTTAGTCCAGTTTTCAGTCCACCTGGACCCTTCAGGGGCTGCTTGCCTTAAAGGACAAATAACGTAACTAACTTAGGACCAGATGCTATTGATCTTGTAAAGTAACAAGGCAATGCAAAATAGATATTGTCATGAAGATCTCATCTCATGTGCTCAGCAGGATAGAATAGTTTGGAGTCTGGGGGGTGGGATGCATTCATGCTTTTGTCGGTGAAGCAGCAGCGGTAAGGGTCCTTGTGAAACTCGGTGGACAATCAAAGCATGTGGCTTTTAAAAGGAACAGTTTTGTCTCTGTGGTCAAAGGGTGCTCGGAGTTGTCACTGTTGATGGGGAAAAAAGGCATCGAGGGGACTGTTGAGATACACCCTGTTAGTTTGGCGGTGTGTTCATGATTGTGTTTGTGCACCTACAAGTGCGCCTGAGTGCATGTGTGTGTGTGTGTGTGTGTGTTGTGTGTGCGCGTGAGTTCGCTTTTCTTCAAGAGTTCAGGTTATTTAGCAGCTGATGTGTCTTTAGATGGACACAAATACATCCAGTCCAAAATTGATCTGCTTCAAGTGGGTTTGAAGTGTGCACCTTGACATCAGACCAGGAATCCGCAGTCCATTTCAGGCTCATTTAAACTAATCTCATTGTAGTCAGCGCAGATTAATCCAAAAAGAGTCCATTCCCTCATGTCCCTCTGCAGGCCAGAGCTTGAAAAAGACGCAGGAGTCTCAGAGGAAGGGGTTGTGGCTGTGTGTCTGTGTCTGCGACTGAGTGCGGGGTGCCGGTCGTGGAGAAAGGGGGAGCAGGGGCTGTGGGAGGTTAGAGGGAAGATCCAGGAGTCCGGCAGGAGGTTGTGTGAGAGAGGAGGGGAGGATGGGTGGCTGGTGGTGCAGGGGCAAGGGCAGTGATGGGCTGTAGGAGAGCATGTGGGGGGGCAGTGGAGATGTAGAGGATGGCCGCATTTGGTTGAGGGTGAGGCGAGGCTGGTCGCAGTGGAAAGGGTTGGTGGGAGACGGAGCACTCAGACCTGAGGAGACAGAATTGGGAGAACGTTTTAATAATAGCACAGTCATGTTTCTGCAAGTAGAACGTGTTCTTGAATAGCTGTGTGTTACCTAAGAGGAAGGGGTTGTTCTGCATCTTGCTAGGGGGGTTGGAGGGTATCAGAGCATCTAAATTGACCAGTGAGGCCCCCGTAGGTCCCAGAAAGGCCTCTGGGGTTCGACACACACGTGTGACTGGGGCGCTAAGCGGGGGTGCTAGCCGAGACAGGTCAAACATCTCTGGGCTGGCTGACTCTCGTCCGTTGACCTGGGGTTTCACGGAAGGGTCTGTCCCAAATGGATCTGGCTTGGAATCTGCTCCAGCAAATGGATCAGAGTCTGCCTTTACCCCAAACAGCTCTGCGTCTGCACCAGGAAATGAAAAACACTGTTTTAAAATAGTTATAGAGGAAATATGATGCAATGTGATGTTGTAAGCTGCATGGGTGACAAATTAAAGGAAAATACAATATGCACACATAGTTAGCTGCAGAACAGATTCATTGCTCTTTGTCACTGATATTGTGTTTTTTGATGAAGGCGGTGAACATGTTGCTCTAAAATCTTCTTCTTATTTCATTGAAGTCTGGTAACGGTGAAGGCCATATGATTCAAATCATTTTTAAACCAGCCAGTGAGCCCTCATGCCCTACAAGGAAGCTTATGAATTTGTTATTGTGAGGGAATAATTTATGGGTACTAACACGCAGGTTTCCTCAGGTCATGATAGGATCAGTTGCTTAGCTAAAGTAAGCCAAAGATGACAGCCGGGTACTCTCCAAATCTCTAGGTCAGACGCCTGGCTCTCCTGTCTGCCTGCTTGTCGACTGTCTGACGCAGCTGAGTTTATAATGATGCACTAAAGTAACCTGCCTCTTGTGGATTTTTTTCTTTTTGCTCTGCATGGACTGCGTGAACCTTGTTTTGGACTTTATCTGCATCGCTTTGTGTACGTCCTCAGGTACCGTGTGTTCAATAAATATTGCTAACTGTATCCTGCTCTCTGGTGTCTTGCGTTTGGTCACTTGGCCGATCACAACAAGGTGTGAACAATAACCCTATTTGGACACTTGAATCTCTGAATCTCTGTAGATATGGTAAGGATACATCCCCAGACATGAAGTATCCTTCAGATTTGGTGTTGGCATTTGATGGGTTTACATGTTGTTTACATGTGTCAACAGTTGTTTCTTCATTCATTTATTTATTATTTGTCACCCATCTGTATTAGATAATGATGGTAGTAAGTTGATGCAATAACAAGGACTCCTTTCTGTATGTTACAATGAATCGATTATAATAGCAGTGAACTAACTGCCCCTGTGACACTTAGTATGTTCTGGTACAGAGACGTGTTTGTAGTTTGTGCTTTGTCCTGCACTGCTATATTTTGTAATCGCTGCCAAAACAATGTTTATTTAAAACCAGTTTGAAATCAAATGTAATATAAGTCTCACTAAAGGTATACAGATTACATTAAATTGTGCCAGTGTTTTGGTTACTGTGTCCATTCCTGGGACATTTAATGCATTACATACATACATTCATTAAAATATTTCCTCATCATTCTTTTATATTTTGTCAATTTTATATATTTATAAATATATGTCTTTATATATATTTATTTATTTATATTTATTTATTGATATATTTATTTATATATTTATACAAATCCTCTCCTCCTGTAATATTTTTGGACAACATAAATCTGGAGTAATAAACATGTAAATAACTGCCACATTGTTTTGTTTTTCTTTTACACATAGTTCAACAATTATTTTATAATTTGCATGTGTTAATTCCATGTTTAAATATTGTTAAATCTATTTATGTAAACTGAATGTTTATGTTTATGTCTGGCACCTGATGACTATAGCAAATTCCTCATATGTGTAAAATACTACTTTCCAATTAAGCTCTTTCTGATTTGGATTCTGATTCTGATACACACAAAAAATTTTTCTTTCCAACAACTATCAATGCAGGAGACGTACTGCTTCTGTAATATCTAAATGAACAGTACAGTAAATTCCACAGTGCTTCTGGCTTGTAATACACTACCTGTGGGACTAGCAGTTTGAGGGGAGGACATTTGAGGGACCTCTTGTTTAGGCTTCCCTTCTTCCTGATCAGTGAAGGGGTCTGTCCCATCACCACCTGCATGACGAACTGAAATCAGCACAGCTCTTGAATATTTGGGCCGGCACTGAAAACTACAACGCCTGTGCACTTTGATGGTGCTGGTGTTTGTGAAAGGTACCTCCATCTGTCGGGCTGTCCCACTCATGATTGACAGGACTGGAGGAGACAGGCGCTGGTTCCCAGGGGTCTGCATGCGAATTGGCGCACGAAGCCCAAGGATTGGATGCGTTGGAGGCTGAGGGAGGGGCAGTCCAAGGGCTGCCAATCACAGGAGTGCTGGAGTGGACTGCTGTGATGAGAAACGTACGTAAAAACACAAAACTCTATGTGAAACTTTAAAGACGAATCAAAGAAGACACCGAGAGATGGTACTGTAGGTCCAGATGGCCTTTGTGTGTGTGTGTGTGTGTGTGTGTGTGTGTGTGTGTGAATGAGTCTGTGATGAACCACCCACCTACAGAGTCCCAGGGGTCGGAGGTGACATCGCAGGTGGGCTGGGTAGATTCCCAAGGGTCAGTGCGTGGAGGTGGGGCCTCAGATGAAGGGCCAAATATGTCCACCAGGTCCAGCATGGCTGACTACAGAGGGAGCAAAAGGGCTTTCTGTAAATCTGTGCCAAACATTCTCTATTACTGGATGCACCGTTACAGTGATTATATAATGCAGGTGACACGTACTTTAAAGCACAATTTTTTATTCTTACATGTCTTAAACTATGAAGGGATCTTTACTTGATCTATAATCTTGGGACACCCATTGTATTGTGTAATGAATTAAAAGTATCAGATAAAAGGCCAAAGTGATGCTAGACAGGTCAGACAAACAAGGTGATCTATGACATGTATCTGACCTTCTGAATATGCCAAGGAGTATTTGAGTCAGAGATGAACTGGAGCACAGGGAAGTACAGAGAATTCTACGATAAGCAACACGTTATAACCTATTATGAGCCGCGGGGATCTTTACATAAGGCAGCTGGTGACTCTTGATTGCCTTGTTGACAGGCCAGTGAGTAAGGGAGCTGGTGCGCTACAAGATAAGGAGTATACTCTCAGGGAAATGTCATGCTGACCTCAAGGTTAGACAAGACAAAGTCATTATCATTCAGCAGGCACCTCTTTCTCCTCTCTCAGCTCTACAGTTTCTCTCTCGAACCTTGCTCATTATGCTGATCTGCGTCTTTTTGTCTCTTTTCCCTCCCTATCGCGCAGTCCGCACTATAAACTCCACTTCATTCTCTAAATGCCTGCCAACAACCACCTACTAATGCACCCGTCCACCTCTCCATGCGAACACACACTCACATGTGGTATGCATGCACCCACACACACACACACACACACACACACACACACACACACACACACACACACACACACTGTACAGTGGACACACACGCACAAACATTTTTAAATTCACCTCCTCATGTGTCCCTGACTGGCTCTCTCTCCTGCTCTCATCCAGGGCCTTCTGTAAAAGAGACTCGTCTCCTTGACGACAGCACTGCTCCTGCAGGGGCGGCATCGTGACATCATCAACATTACTGCCACGGCATTGAGCGTGGATGCACACACACACACGTGCACACGTACACACAAGCGTTAGTGAAACAGTATTTGGTTTTGGTCCCAGTAAAACGAAAGCAGCATTTGTGGCTTTTTTGTGGTTTTTGTGTGTTTAAATATTTAGTCGACAATGAGCAACGGCTCCTTTAAAAGCAAAGCTGAGAGAAAGAGAATGTTTTACTTGCAGAAGTTTAAACAATACTTGTGTGAAAAAAGAGAGATGTAAAAATTGGACTGCTGCTAAAAGAGGGTGAGACAAGGAAACAAAATCTGAACAATTTGAGAGCCAGATACAGTAGAGGTCCTGGAGAGGAAGGGAAATAAATACTGTTAAGTAAAGTTAAGAGGAAAGTCATTAGATGGCCACAGAGATGCATTAAGTTAAGACGTAAGAGCCATATCATCTAATACACAGTAATAAACTTGGACACTGCTTTGTAAAGAATGAGGTGTGTTTCTGTGTGTGTGTACCTGCCATTGCTCCTTTTTTTTGCAAAGGCTTAAAGCAATCTGTAGCTGTGTGTCTTCATCCATCTCTATGGTAACAGAGGAAGGGCTAGCTAGATGAAGGTGGGCGATTGTTCAAAATGTTTGTAGCAAAATTTTCATTATTGGAATCATCAAGAGGCAGTGAGACATGTGTGGCTTGAATACAGACGAAGACAGCGTATACTGTCACACTTATTAGATTATACATGATCATAATAATGTGTGGGTGTTGTTTTACCTTCTGACTCTCCTCCCTGCTCATGGCTAAGGCCAGCTGGAGCTGCAGCTCCTCCTCCCCGCTGGTCTGAGGTCGGGCCTGCTCCAGGTCTGAGGCGGCGTGAGGAGACGAGGACGAGGCTGCAGAGGGAACAAGTGAGGGAGTTTGAGACAGGGAGCAATAGTGGTGCGTGAGGAGAAGTGGTCAGATTGACGTGGGGATGCATGAGACAGGGGGCACAGGAGGCGTGGGGTTGATTTGAATATTTTCAGGCCTACGCTGCAGTATTGATAATCTATGCGGTGGATTGGGCAAAGTGCTGTACTACAGCACAAAATGCATTTCACCAGGGATCAGCCTGAATCCAAGTTAACACTTCATCCATTTATTCACAAATTCCAATAAAATAAGAGTGCCTCAGATAGGTTCAGATTTTAAAGCGCTAAAGTTAACATTTTATGATAACAATGTATAAAATGTCAATGTGAAAACAGTGTGTCAATGTGAAAGCAGTCACTTGTAGTGGTGAACCTACAATGAATCACCTGAATCTGCAGCTCCCCTTCAGCTTTACAGAAATTGTAAACAAAGGTAATGTGGTGGCAATGTCATTTGATTATTAGTCAGCGGGTAAAAAACAAATCCCTCCACGTACTTACATATTACAGCACTTTGATGTACTGCTGTGGCAGTTTTTCAACTTTCACACGACACTGTTCAACAGTTCACTGGAATCCATTCTCTTTCATTTTTTGCTGAATATTTATAAGACATCAGTGTTCTTAAGCACCATAGTTTTGAGGAGCCAAAGTTTGTGTTTGTTCCCTGCTAGTCAATATTTTGGTGGTAAACACCAAACCGGTACACCAGTAACTGGAAACAGCATGAAAAAAACAATGAAATGACACATAGAATAGTAGATTTCCCATTAATGGTTTTAATGGTTTTCAAACCAGATATGCCCCGCTCTGTAACTGCTGGATATGTAAATAAGCTGTTTGCAGTTTGTTATCCAGTTAAAAGGTGATGATATGTGAACGTTTTGTTCACTGCTTCTTTCTGCTGCCCCAAACTGTCCAAAAGTATCAGTTATTGCAGGTTTAAATGCTCACGCTACTCACAGTTAAAGGAGGAAGGAGAGCCTCTGGAGCGGCTGAACTCCTCCCCATAAAGCACAGCCATGCTGGGCTGGCTTGTTCGCCTGCCTGGGTGGTAGGACGGGGGGATACCTCCGTATACACCCCCAACCCCTCCGCCTCCTCCGCTGCCTCCCCCAGCCATTCGTTCCTTGGTCTTTAGGGCTTGACTCCGCTCCTGGCGGAGCCGCTCCTCGTCCCGGAGCAGACATACCAGTTGGCGTGCTTTTTCTCTCACATTGGCCCCCTGGTCTCTGCCATCACGGTCCACGTACTGGAAATCACGTAGCGTCTGAACCACATGTAGACAAAAGACATTTTCATGATCTTTTAGAGATCAACTTTAACTTTCAAAACTAAGTGTGATTCAAGTTGACGTTAAGAATATTCAGGGAAACCTCAACAATTGGATCCTTGGGAATAATGATATTCCAGTTTGATCAGAAAAGAAAGGATCAATTTAGAGAATGAATTTAATCTCAGTAGTCTAGTAAAAAGGCTAAACCTCTTCAAAATAAGAATTCTTTCAAATTTTCTTTTACTAGTTGATTGTTTTCTTCAGTGTTAAGTGTTGAATGTAAGTTTATTGTGTTGGGTGCAGTAATAATATGTACTCCAGGAAGAGTAGTGGTTGTTAATGTTACATATAGTAAAGATTCAAATGATCAGTAAACAATAAACCAGCTTTTCTCCTGAGATGTTCAGATTTCTCTCAGTCCAGTACCTGAATAGTGAATGCGTTCTCACGGCACTGTTGGGCCACTCTCTCTGATCCTGTTTTCAGCAGGTAATCCAACAGAGTCAGCGCCTGGAGGCACATGCTGATTACAACACTGGTACTGCAAAATTAGTATTTTGTGACATCTCACTTCTACACATTGCATTTGTAAAAAGAATACATACATATTTTTAAATAGAACTACTGTACAGGGATATGACCAATGAAATGAATGGTGTAACAAGACTAAGAGTGTACAGCTGTGCTAGCGGCAATGAGAACCTCAACATGCTAGCATCAGGAGTCATCCTCTGAGGGACCATGAATGTCTGCACAAGCTTTCACGACAATCCATCTGATAGTTGTCAAGCCATGCAAGGCAGCTTGGCTAAAACCTGAAATTGGCTAAGGTTTTCAGATAAACATGTGAACAAAGGACAGGGCAGGAGGAGAGGGGCCAGAGAGGGACGCAGGAAGAAGTGGCAGCAGACAGAAGCGTGAAGGTGAAGTGTGTTTACGGAGGGAGAAAGTTGAATAAATTATTAAAGAAGCAAAATGTGAACGGTGGGAAGAGGTGGTGTGTTGTCTGTGGTGAGAGTTAAGGAAACAGTAAAATCTAGAGTAAACAAGCAGAAAGGAAGAGAAACACATTTACAGAGAGGATTTATAATTAAGTTAAGTAGTCATATCTGACAAATAAAGTGTGTCTTCATGAGGTCACCTTGTAGACATGTCTCCAGTTCTTGCCGCTGTCGTTGAGGCGTTTCCACACCATGCCCATGACCTCAGCAAAAGCCACCACATTGAAGGTTAAGTCAGCGATCTCTGACATGAGAGATGAGGACGGGCCCCATGGATCGTTCGAGGTGGCCTCGCGAACCTACAAGTCACATATATGTCACTGCTTACATTTCATGCAGATAATGTTCTTTTTCATCCAGAGTAGCAGGGTCATCAAAAAGTGAGGGATCAAAAGTGTCAAAGCATGTTTTCTTCAGATGTGTTTTGATCTGATGAGAGTTAATTTAGAGGAGTTTACCCTGCCTCCCACATAAAAGATGCTGCACTTCAATAAGATCTGAAGTAGTTCATTTGTTATACCTTGATCTCCGCTTCTGAATAGTTGTGAACAATATTCTTCACCTGCCGGCGCAGGGCTGAGGTTGTCATGGCAACAGGTGATGGAAGATGGAGAAAGTGAAAAACAAACGCTCAACAGGTGAAGAGGGGAACGAGGACGCTGGAGGAGGAGAGGAGCTGGAGCTATGGCAATGAAGGCTCCTCTTCTCTTTCAGGGGTTACCGGACGCTCCTGTAAAGGAGAGACAGAGAAAATGTCTGACCAAAAATACAACCATCAAGTCACTCTCACTCTTTTAGGCTGATCTAGACCAGTTTTTAAAGTCTGACATTGTGCCACACGGCGTCAATGGGATAATAATGTTTGGAAAATGATTTGGGATGTAGACAGTAATGCTGCCTTAGGGACACCTTGGAAATCGGAAATCTTTCAGCCTCTGACTTTAAAGAGTTCCAGGTTCATGATGGTGCACGATGCCAAAAGTGAACGAAAAACATTACTATGTCTAGCTACATCAGTTGGTAAATTGCAAAAGTCCCATATGTTTTTACATTTTTGCCATTTTTAACATTTTCACGAATAACCTTTGTCCAGAGAAGACATCTGCAATTAATTTACATGCAGAACAGGTTTTACTATATTATAGTATGAATTATTTTAATTAAATACTGTAATATATACTTTATGTTGCCTTTTAGTTTAGGGTTTACCATTTACAAAGTCTGCTTCAATAGGAGCTGCCATTGCAGTGTGATGTCATTCAGCTGCTTCTCGTGAAGTCGGGGTACATGTTTTTGCTCCACAAGTAGGAACTCTGACTTTGAGCGACGTTCCATTGTACTTTTTCTAGTTGGATGTTGGAAACTTCTGGAGTTCGGAGTTGTCTGGAACGCATTTCTCTGGATTCAGTGAGTAATGTTGTGGGCTTTTTATATACAGTCTATGGCTACAACATACTCCATACTGGTTCACATCTTGGCAAATTGGCTCCATAATAAGTATGCTATGCCAAATGTCTGTACAGCCAACTATCACTGGATTACTTTGATACTGAAGAAGACTTGCGATAAATCTCAAGCAAATTCTGGAGTTATAAGGACTGTATTTTTTCTGTTACTTCGAACTCATAATGACAATGCTAAGCAGGTAAAATGTTCACTATGTTAACCATCTTAGTGTAGCGTGTTAGCATGCTAACATTTGCTAATTAGCACTAAACACAAACTACAGCTGGGTCTGATGGGAATGCCATTAGATTAGCAGGTATTTGGTCATAAACCATCCAAAGTTGAAATCTGTCACTGATGATGGTGCTAGAAGAACAATTAAGGGAACACCAAAGTGATTAAAAATCATCCTGAGGGAAACATAAACAACATTCCCATGCATGTGGAGTTACTGCTAGCATGGCTGAAAACAGAGAGTCAAGGTAAAGGCAGCACTAGTTGATTTGATGATGGACGATGTTGGCTGAATGAGTGGCTCATAATTATTTCCCACTCAGGAAGTAGGTCACACAAACGCTCTGGCACTCTGATGAAGTCTGATGAAGCCTCTTGGTAGCTTAGGCCAACACACACACACAGACACACACACACACAACCCATTTTTCTATTCCACATTCATATTTTGGAGAGGAATCAAGGGAATTGATCATCAAGGGTTCCTGTGATACTTCTCCTCTGCCTGCGACTAAGCCGTCACAGAATGGACTTAACGCACCAGACCAAAGCTGAACTAGGGTGACCTCAATAAACTGTCAGATCATTAATGAGAGTGATACTTTGCAAATCAAACATCATTTTGATAACAACCTTGTTTTGTTCTTCTTTTGAAGGAAGTTCAATATTGAATTAAAGCTGTAAGCAGCGTTGGTAGGGCCCTCGCACGTGTAGCGTCGTTGTGTGAGGCGGTCACGTGGAAGATTCTGAAGCTCTGGAGAATTTGCCAAGTGCTTTTGACGCTGTACAGAGGTGTTAAAAGTAGGGATGTCCAGATCCGATCACGAGATCGGAAATCGGGCCCGATCACGTTGTTTCAGACTCGATCGGAATCGGACGTTACCTCCCGATCAGGACTCGGATATAAATGTGTATATATAGATGTGCTTTGCAAACACTGGCACTTTTATTTTTGTATTTATTTATTATTGTATTTGTATTTACTGTTGCACTAAAGTCCAAAAGTGAAGAATTTATGTTATTTTACACTTGATTGTTCAAACTACCTCACAGAAGTGCTCTTTTTGTTAACAGAGTTGTTGAATGTTAAAATAAGGTGAATTAAAAAAAATAAGGAACATCCTGGATCTTTTTTTTTCACTGTTCTTTATTCTTCTAGTATTATAGAAGTATTGGATCGAGACTCTGTATCGGTAGATACTCAAAATCAAATGACTCGGACTCGAGGGCAAAAAAACCTGATCGGGACATCCCTAATTAAAAGTCACTTCCTGTGTCCCTTTGTGGCGTTACAGAGCACTTGGCGCTATGACTATAATTGAGTATTGGCGTGTAGATGTGTTCCGGGGCGGGACCTTTATCAAGCACGTAAAGTTTGGTACAGACTTGAGCGTGTCCAGTGAAGTAGTGACAAATTCCAGTTTCATGGCGAAGCATGGAACTTTGCTGCCACGCCACAGATATGCCATTGAAGGAAAAAATCACGCTTTGCAAGATGAAATTTGTTTTCTAAAATAGTTTTGAAGTAGATGTAGCCAACCTGCAAGAAGTGCTTCGTCACAGCATGGAAGTAGTCACTTCCTTTTGCCAGTAGCTGGTGATACAGCTTTGAGTGAATATTGGCTTGTAGACGTGTTCAGGGCAGGACATTTATCGACCACGTAAAGTGTGAGCATTTAGACTGAAGTTACAACAACTTCCTCTTTCATGGCGAATCATTGATATTGGATACCAAGTCACGGGCACGCCATACCACAAAAACTCACCATTTGTACAACTTTTAACCAGCACTGGGTTTAGATTGCACAGCTAAAATCTGAAGTTGGTTGTATTATGGGAAAATGACCCTACTTCTCAGCTGAATAATTACCCCAGTAAACACTTTCCTGATGAGTTTATGGTCTCAGTCGCTAGTTTCAAGTCTTCTTCAATACAAAATGATTTTCATTTAGTAAATTATGGTCCTGTTTATTTTAAAATAGACCACAAAGCAGAGTATGTTTCAGGGCAGGATTATCTATGATTGACAAGGCCTTACCAAGTCAATCAGGCTAGAGCCGACTCGTACCCTCAGCGCTGTGTAAATTTAACCAGCACCACTGAAAAAGCTGATCAGGAGTTGCCTGTTCACTTTCTCTGGTGAGTACATTTATTTTAAGACTGTTGTTTGCTAGACAAAGTTTTCAGCCCTGTTAAAATGACAGTTGACAGTGAGTTACAGATGCACCTGCTAGCTAGCTCTGCACACTGGTTACAAAAACTCGACATGGTGGCACTCTATCGGCCAAACTCGAGGCTTCAAAACGGCAGTCCACAACCACGTCCATTTCTTATAGTCTATGGAGCATGTATATTCAAGTTATAAGAATTTCCTGTTTCTTGGCAAATTATCGATTTTCCACGCCACACCACAGGCACACTCATGGACGAAAACTCACCGTTTATAGAACTTTAAATCGGTAATGGGTTTAGAGTGCACAGTAAAATTTGAAGTTGATCAGATTAATTCTCTAGGAGGAATTCGTTGAAGTACAAAGTGTATAAATCGCCAAAAATTACCATTAAATCCAAAATGGACGACTTCCTATTGGGTGTGGGGCATTGCTACAAGAGGCTTTTTTTGTACGTCTGGATACGATACATGTACCACAAAAATTTCATACACGTAAGTGAAACTTTGTCCAGGGGGTGATTTGTAGGGGGTGCTACTGAGCCAAATTGCTACACCCATGTGCATGTGAACCATAAAATGTGAATTTTTTTTGCCTTGTCTGAGTTAGTTTCGTGAGTTTTTGAGCATGTTTAGTTCTCCAAAAATGAGAAAAAAAATTCTCTCGGTTCCAATAGGGACGAAGTCAAGCTGATCTGTTTCTTAAGATTATCTTCCCGGGTGTGTCAGTGCATCATCATGCAACTTCACATTCTTTAGTCAGTTGTTTCTGTTTTTCTAATGAATGATGATCTGAACAAAAAACAGTTTTAGAACATTTTTTAGAATTTTAATGCATTGTTTCCATTAGGGATAATTGTGTGCCTATGACGTTCACATACTTTAAAGTTTTTTATTCAAGGCTAAACCACTACAAAGTCTGCAACAATCAATAGTGTCATGCTTACTAGAGTCTTGCCAATGAATTGTCCAAAACTGCCAATATTAGCTTATCACATGTATAATGTCAGCCAATAATTACAAATCTTGCTCAGAATTCATGAAAGAAATGTGTCTTATCAGAAATATTTGTTTATATTTTGTGTTTAAGTCAAACATAGGGCAGAAATATTGTTATCAGATGTTTTAAACTCAAATATTGGTATTGGCCTTAAAAAATCCCATTAGTTGGGCTATAATGTCTACCGGAAGCATAAAAAATATCTGTAAATAATACTGCAATGAAAGTCATTTCAATACAAGACTATACTAGATACTAGGTAATACAACAACATACAATTGTTTTATATCAATATTTCATAAAGTGTGCAGTATATTACTATTTAATGATGTAAAGATAATAGTGACTAACATCTCACAAGGAAAAAAATGGAGACTAAATCCCTTTTTGCAGTAACGGTTATGCAATAAGGTCATAATCTGGTGTATTTCACTTGTTTTTATTCATTTCATGCCACATTCAGATTATGAGAAAAAAGGGCTCCTGGACACAGACCCGTAAAAAGGCTTCCCCTCAGCTCCCTGTAGGCCTACACGTTACATTTATCTGGCATCTTTTTCTGAAACATTTTGTAGGTTAACTAGAATTTAAAAGGGCTGCTTTACCTGAAATTCATGTTTTGCTCATGCATGCTCTTATTATTTATTTATTTATTTATTATTAGCATAGCATAGACATGTGAAATAAGAAGCAAAAGACAATAAACATAAACAATGGATCAGACTCAGAATTAAAGAACTGGTATCAGACTCAAGACAATGTGAGCAGGGCACCCCTACGTTTGACTGAAATTTGACTTTTCAAGATAAAGTGGTTCTGGCTTATTGGGCACTTGAGCTTGTGCTCAGTAAGCCAGTACAACCACTATTAACAAATTGCCACTGCCACAATCATGGCTACAAACAATAATAATTATATTTAACAATTACTGACTTTTTAAAGACTCTTGTGCATTATTTTTAAAATGGATGTCACTGCCCACTGCTGCTCCATAACAAAAGCTGCCACACTGACACAAGTCACAGGATGCCTCATCCAGCCGAAAAAGCAAACATCAGCAGAAGCACAGAGGAACTGAGATGCACACAGCAGGGACACAAACAGAAAACTCTGAGAGGAGGATGGACGAGACTGAGAGTGTTTGTGCGTGTGCAAGAGAGTGAGAGAGAGCGAGAGGATGAAGGGCATAAAGAAGAAAGTGAAGCTCAGCAACTTCAACCAGTATCACCTTTCTGCAAAATCATCTTCAACGATGTGTTTGGACACACACACAGATGCACATTCACACAAAGGTTATTAAAGTATGGTGCTGTATAATGTGTGAGACTATTTCTCCTTGTATCGCTTATATCATTTTGTTTCTGGCTTTATCTGACCCTCACACAATGTGTATGACAGTGCTCATAAAAAGTGTTGGACTTACTAAAGAAAACCATGAGGACAGGGGAAAGGCTGTTTCCAGGTGATGGAAACAGCTGAAAGAGTGTGTGTGAGAGAGGGGAATTGATTTATGTGTAGCTATATAAACCCAGATTCAAGAGACATCCACCCTTGTAACAAAGGCATTTCCCAGGGCCATGTGCTGTTGGCCCCCACACTGCTAACAGCCACTATTTGACAGACAGTGGTGGAATATGTATTCAGAACATCTAAGTAAAAGCAATCCCACAATATAAAAATACTCCATCAAATTTTACTTACATAAAAGTACAGAATCATTATCAACAAAATACAAAGTACTAGCAAAAGCATTCATTATTAAGTATGGCATGACCCCACACACTGATTATTTTTATATGTAAAATCTTAATGTGAAAGATACCTGGTAACTATAGTTAAGTAAATTTAGTGCTGTAAAAAGTACAATGTTTACCTCTGAAAGCAGAGTAATAGTATTAGTGTTAAACATAAATACTTAAATAAAGTAAGTATCCCACAGTTCTAAGTACAGTACTTGAGTTAATGTCCTTACTGTAAATACTGTACTGTATGTACTTTTACTTTCAACCTTTGCTATTTGACTTGTGCTATATATTGCCTTCCTCTTCCATCTCTCCTACTATGAATCCAACCCATCTAGCCCAGATAGGAAAAACAATAAAATAAATGTTTTTTTTATGGATGCCATTATTTGACAGGCCAATTAGTGACTTGTAAAAAAATTAAAATTTTGTGATGAATTGTCTGAGTGCAAAAACATATGTGCACCATTATGTGAGTCCACAAACATCAACCTGCGTCCTTTAACCAGAAGTAGGTCTAATGTAATGCGTAAGCTTAATGTGTGAAATGATGAAATATTGTACAGCTCAAGTCTCATGCAGCACAGAGACAGACAGTGGTGATGAAGTTACCCAGGGACAAACTGTGAAGCTGCTCTGTGAATAATGCAACAACTCCTGAAAGCGCCCATTCTGGTTTTACTGGGCACGTTTACTGATTCACGGCTATTAGTTCTACATTCAAATGACTCACCTGGGTGTCATAACTTTGAGTGATACTCTCTGAGCCACAGTCACTAAATAAAGATGGACCAACACCACCAAGAGTCACTCGATGAAATCATCAACTCAAGTCGTGATGCTGAACTCCATTGGGTCAGCTGTCTCTAGACACTAATCACCTGAATATCACACTGTGACTTTAGCCTGAGCTGCATTTTAACTTAAAGCACCACATCTGACACGATCATCTGGCCTGATGCGTCAAATTGCACAAATACAGAAAACAAACGTCACCCCGTCGGCCACGTTTATGGTTGCGCATGCGTGCTGTGACAGCAGGTGTAGGCTACGCTACTGTATATTTAAGGTGGCTATGGAGCTGAGGAGGGCGCCCATGGGTCTGCATAATGCATTACGACCCCCCCCCCCCCACACACACGCTCTTGCAGTGGATTCCCTGTGCGGGTTGCCATGTGTAGCACAGATTCCCGTGGAAGACTGCCACTAGAGCTCGGCAACATAGCGCAATACATAGTAGACTGGTATTTATGGCCACTTATAATGAAAATTAATGGCCCCCAAAAAAGCCAGCTATGGAGTGGAGGGGTGACATGTCGCTTACCTTGCCCATTGCTCATCTTCCCCCCTGGTCCACTGAGCATCCTCTCCACGTCCCGATAATATCCCATCCGCTGGGATCGGTTAAGCAGGGCAACCACAATTATCCCCCCCTCCGCACCTATATCCGGCAAACGCGAGAGCGGGACGACTGTCGGATGTTTTTAGGAACCCCTGAATGGGAACATCAGCGTCAAAATCCCGGCCTATACCCTGGATGATGCGAGCCGCTCGGGGAGGTAGTCAGTGGTGAAAATCCGCATAGGACAAGGATAAGCCACAGCACACGGCTTACTCACTCCCTCTCTCACTCAGGCAGCCTCATCCACACACGCATACACCGGCGGCAGGCCACGCACGCACAGCACACACGGCGATCACAACGGGGAGCGTAAAAGAGGGGGCGCGGCGTTTGCAGAGTCAGCGGTACCGTTAACCTACTATGTGAGTTCGGAAGAGTGAATGAGGCAGAATTAATATTACTTCAAGGTTTATTCATTTCACAACAAACTGAGATACTAAAACAGATCTGATGACCCTATGTGATACGTTTTTATTACATTTAGCTGTGTGCACATTGAGTGGGCTCCTGTGTCTGCAGCTCATTTGTTAACAGAGAGTGTATGTCCTGTTCATTTCCCTCCTTCAGCTCATCCATCAGGTCGCACAGATTGTCCACCAGGCCTTCCATCAGAGCATAAACCTGCCAGATAGACAAATAAATCACATTAATGTATTTCTATGATGCACATAGGACTCTAGAAGACATTAAAGGGGTATTGGAGTGATTTAGTTTTGCACTGAGTCAAGAGACTAATTAAAAAGAAAAGAACAGTCAAACTAAAAGCAGACTTTTAATTCCTTGTATGGGTCAAGCTCCAAAAACACAGGATCCTACATTTCCAATTATGTAACTGGATAGTGTCTTTCATAATCTTTCAAAGCCCTCTCCCCCAGTTTGTAAGCCAGATTTTCTGTTAAAACCCAACCTGAGATAACGCTAATGACATCATCATTATTTACTCAAACTCTTAGGAAGCAGCTATTGTACAACTTGTTTTCACAGTTTGAGTCGTGCCCCTCATGGCAAGTAAACTCAAGTTAGTGTGCAAAATCGCCGGCGTGCTCCTTCAAAAATAAAAACTGTATGGAAAGTTCCTTAAAAGACTTGCCTTTTTGTGCAGGAGCCTTGTGTAAATGTCTGTCACCTTCAGCTCTACATTTTGGGCATCAGGGGGTTTTTGACTGATGCTCTCTGGACGGGTGTGAGTCAGCGAGACTGATTCCTTCCCTGATTGCTTTTCCTTAGTGCGTTTCCCCAATTCATCCTTTCTTTTGCCCTTCTTTTTACTGTCCTGTACGTGGGATGGACAGATAGAAGACAGACAGAGTTACAAAGGCAAGGCAAGTTTAGGCAAGTTAATTTGTAAGGCGCATTTCAACAACAAGGCAATTCAAAGTGCTTTACATTAAACATAAAAGCAACATAGGGAAAAAATACACATTAAAATATAAGTTTGGTGAAATAGAAAATAAAAACAGGATTAACAAAATAATAATAATAATCATAATAATCATAATCATAAACAGGGTAAAACAGGACAGTAAAAGTTACAGTGCAATGTACAATCAGGGTTAAAAGAGTTAAATTGAAAATAAAAATAAAGAGGGAATGAGGGAAAGATTTTGGTATAAATTACAGTTAAATGACTAAGTTAGTCTAATTTCCACGCTGAGTTGGCTGTTGGTTGTTTGCATCTTACATCATTAAAAAAACGACCTCCCACATATATTGGATGTCCTGTACTGTTTAGTTTTGAGTTAGGGTATAGCTGTGCATGTGTGTGTGTGTGTGTGTGTGTGTGTGTGTGTGTGCCACAGATGGCTTGGACTAGTCCAGGTGCTATTAATTCACACCCTGGGCACACAATTGGAGAGCAGGTGCACATTTTCACGCAGTGCTCTGTTACCATGGTACCCTGTGAGTAATAGGCTGTACCTTACGTATGAGTCAACCATCACGCAGAAGAGAAAATCACTCTGCAAAATATACAGTTGTACAAAGAAGACTATGACTCTAGTCTATTTCTAAATTTAATATTACTTCTTTTTTCTGTCTTTAATGGCTGGCAATAGAGGCATGGGCCATTAGATGAGACATGTAACAGGTTCTGGGTCAGATTCACATCCAGAATGTTGTTTATGTGATGAGCAAGTGAGCCACCAGAGCACAGCATCTCGTTTACATGGGAATGACACAGTCAGCATCCTTATTAAGGTTCTCAGTCCCTGTGCTGACGTTGAGAAGGTGCTGAAATTCAGATTTGTGAATAGGACAAAACTAAGTGGCTGGATATAATGAGGATGGGTGGCATGTTGTATGGGAACAGAAAAACAATCATCTGCATTAAAAGGGGTGCTAAGTGATGTTTTTGGTTCGTTATCTCACCCGACCAGTCACACTGCAAATGCAATGGCAATGGCCACTACCATATTCTATTGCTAAGCTACTGTCTCTGTCTCTCGCTCTCTCTCTCTCTCTCTCTCTCTCTCTCTCTATATATATATATATATATATATATATATATATATATATATATATATATATGTGTGTGTGTGTGTGTTTGTGTGTGTGTGTGTGTGCATGTGTGTTGGTTACACAGTTGTATATTTTGTAACTATAAGTTGTAACTAAAACCAAGTCTCAGGTAGAGAGCACAATAAAACCTTAGAGTATATGGAGAACAGAAACTAGCACACACACACTCCATGACATGTAATATGTCATTTCAGAAAACAAGCCTATAGAACATAATATTTGTATATGCATTATTGAGATGCAGGCAGTAGGTGGCCGGGTTGTTTGGCATATCAGTAGTAACAAGAAAACAAGACATGTTTTGGCAGATGAATGAATGATAAAGTGACAGCTTGTTTGAAGCAATGAAGATGACTCATTGTTGGATCAGCTGAAAGTCAGCTGGAGTGACGTGTCATGTCTTGCAAAACATGATGCTCCATTCATGCTCATAATTAATATACTTTTGAATCTGCTGCCACTAAGTGGCAAAACATTTTATAGTAGCCCATCTCAGTATTGTCGAAAACAAGTCAGCTGCTCAAACATATACATCTTATTCCGCCTCACCTCCACTGATTTTTCAGTTGGTGCTGACTTGGACTCTCCTTTGTTGTCATCTGTCAATCTGGACCTCGCCCCACTCCTCTCCTCTTTAGCAACTGCTCCTCCTTTTTTGTCATTCTTTTCATCTTTGTTATTGGCCACATCTGTGATGTAAGAACACAGAAAGAAGCAGTATGAATTCAGTACATCACCAATCTTTTGTCTCACCAGCTGTTTCACCAGTCTATTTCACCAGTCTGTGAGTCTCACCAAGTCTCACTTTTACCATTGCTTTTAATTAAACTTTTATTATATTTTATGTTGCTTTCAAATGTTTTTATTGTTTTTCCCTGTTGCTTTTATGTTTTTTGTAAAGCACTTTGAATTGCCTTGTTGTTGAAATGCGTTATACAAATAAACTTGCCTTGCCTTGCCTTACCAGCGTCAGAAATTGTGGACTCCTCCTTTTTATCAATCCACGTGTCTCTCTCTGGAAGGCCCAGCAGATTTCTGAGCCCCATGGCCTCAGCAGCCATCATGTCCAGCAGTTCCCTCCACAGCTGCTGCCTGCAGGGGGCACCACACACCATCATAACCTGTAAGTGCACTACACTGGGTGTGCAGGTGTGATATGTGGGTGTGTGTATGACAGAGCCAAGATGCTATGATAGAGCTGCTGCATGACTCATGTGTGTTTATGCCTCACCCTACAGCTGCTGCAGTGAGGCGGTCGTGTTTCTGCTCAGGGGCTTCAGAAAGCTGCAGAAGCAGAGAGTTGAGCTGGGCCAGGCTCTTCTCCTGAACTGACTCTTGCTCAGGCAGAGACAGCACAACCTTACGTACAGGAACAGATAAATGGACAAATATGGGTTTGATGCAGTATCATAGTATTATATTTTACAGAAGGGTACACAGAGCATTCAGAGCGGCCTGTGAGACTATAACCTGCTAAATGGATGAACCTGCTGAATTTCCTCCTTCACACATTTCCTTTGCACTGACCAAGTTATTATGTACCGTAACACTGTATAATATCTCTACCTGTCGGAGTGTATCAACAGAGAGGTTCCAGGTGTATCCTGGATTCACTTCTTGCCACAGTCTCTTTAGATCCTCCACTTCCTGCTGACGATACTGCAACTAAAACCATGTATGGAGTAGTTATGAAAGTATAAACATGTGACCACAAGACTCCCATGAAGAGAAATTACTGTCTCGCTACAGCATGATCATTGCAGCTAATAGTTATCCTCCTCTAACAACTATGTTGAATGTCATCATTTTTATTCACTCCTCAAGGGTAGAGAATAAATGTGTGTGCCACTCTTTGTGGTGATAAAATGTGATCATGTGAAAAGCCATCATCATGATATTTGGTAATTGATTTATGCCCCTTGGGAAAACTCAGGTGTCCAATAGATCACACAATTTGTGTTACCATTTATCTGTAGAGTAGACTAGAGATGATGCAGAAAAAGGTAATAATGCAGCATGCACATGGTTAAAAACAAAAAGAAGCCTCATAAATAAATAAATTAATTAAAGGTGCGAATATAAAAGGACCACGAAGTCCTTGAATTTTGCACAGAGCCCAGTGGGTAAGGCTGGTGTGGGTATTGAGAGAGAGAGACAGAGAGATAGTGGACATAATGTGTAGTGAGTGGACAAAGGAGAAAGAGGAGAAACCTGCCATGGCTGAGGTGTTAAAAAGCCTGACGGCTGTGGGGACAAAGGATCTCCTGATGCATTCAGAGATCCTTTGTCCCCACAGCCATCAGATGACCTCTAATAAGAGATATTCCCTCTTAATGTTTGGTTATACTTTTCAGCGTTGTTTCCAATTATTCCCTCCCATGTCTGTTGGTATTGTCTGTTACAGCTAAGGAGGCAGTCGTGCTCTACATTTACTAGCTCACTCTAATCAGCCTCCTAATTAACCCCGTTAAATCCAGGTTCCTACTGCACTGTCATGGCAACATGACCTCTTTTATACTGTATAGAGGCAACAGTGACTAATTTAAGATATTAGTAGTTATGATATATTATTAAATAATGAGCTACCATTAATTATGATGGCAATAATATAACTGTAGAGTAAAAAATTAATGAAGACTAAGATAAAATCCAGGTTGGCAAGAGGCAACCATAAGGTAATCATACCTGTGTTTACAGCCAGTGAAATCAAATCAAATCAAAACAAACAAGACAATGAATGGGTCCATTAACAGGTTATCTCACAGTGAATGAGGTGGGGTGACTAAGATTCAGACTGAACTGAAGTGAACATTAAACAAAAAAGTGCTAAAACATCAGTGGTACATGAAATTGGGCCGCACTGATGTATAATCACAAACTATATGAGACACACAACTTAAACATTTTGTAGAATCTTTCTCTGTAGGCAACACCAAGGTCCTAAGGATGGTTTGTAAAAAACAAATACAACTTCACTGATCAATAACAAAAGTGTGACATGCTGTAAGGAAATTCCACCTGTAAGAGTTACCTTGGGGTTTTTGCTTAAAAAGTCTTGGTCTTCAGTGACGTAGAGTTCTGCAGGAGAGCTCGGTCTCTCTGGGGTGTGGACCCCCTGCAGCACCTCATAGACGATCGACTGACACAGCTTTAACATCACTATCTTTTCCAGCTTTGTCTGCTCGTGCACACAACAGAAAAACAGACAATATATAACATGGGTTTCTGTTTATGAAAGCCTTTGTGCCATTTGCCCATGCATCTTTATGCCTCACTTTCAGACACAGTTTAATTGTACACCACCTCTATGAAAAGCCTCTGGTCTGCGGTTTTGTCCTGGAACAAAGCCACTCCCCTCAATGTGACCTGTATGGAGGCTCCTTGGAGCAGCACAGGGTGGGTGTTGAGCTGCCACAGTTCACTTTTGATGCCTGGCTGATTGGACTTGAATATGAACTCCACCCGCTGGGTTTCACCTGGAAGGATCACACCTTGGATGGGAGGAGAAGCGAAATGGAAAGCAGAATTGTCGGGTTGAGTACTGGCTGAAAGATACAATATGATGAGTTGACACAGGGACAAACAGAGTGTGACGTAAGCATTGTGGCGGCAGGTGCCTAACTATGTTTGTGTGTACCAGAGGAGGAGTTGAAGTAGAAGTGCGGACTCTTTGTTTGTGTATGCAGGTTTGGAAAGCTGCGTGGCACGGGAAGCTGCTGCCAGCTGTAGAAGATGGCTGTGCTGCCCTCATTGTGCAGCTCCAGGTGGGATGAGGCTCTTTCTCCAGTTAGGGCCTCAAAGATTATTGTGGTACTGATTCCTACTTCTCCCTGATTGATGAGTGGTGGAGAGTGAGGAAGTGGTCAGGACAAATGTCACTGTAAATGTCATGTGTATACACATACTGTGTGTGTATGTGTATATTCTCATATTAGAGCTGGTATTCAAAAAATGTCCGAAACTGTAACCTACAACATCTTACATAGTACATTTAGTATAATGTCCATTTTCACAGCACTAATTCCATCAGTACAACAGCAGAGCCATGTTATACTCACCACTCTGCTGCTCTTGGTTTCTAACTTTTATTAAATCAAAGTTTTCACACATAAAACCTCAAACCTAATGTTTTTCACATTAAAAGCCTACATATAAAGAGAGGCTGTAGGGACTTTTAATATCATAATTTTGGACAAATGGTAGTTTAACATTGTTCGGGGAAACATAAGTACTGATAGATAGATGATAGATAGATAGATAGATAGATAGATAGATAGATAGATAGATAGATAGATAGATAGATAGATAGATAGATAGATAGATAGATAGATAGATAGATAGATAGATGTTGTTAAAATGGACATTATACCAAATTTATTTTTTAAGACAACAGTTAAACATGGAAGTATACTGCGTTTTCTGTGTAAAGGCCTGTTCTGTACCTGGTTAGTGGTAGAGTTTCCAGTCCAGCTAGCAAGCTGACCACAGAATCTCAAGGCAGGAATCAGCAGAGCATCGGACCGAACATCTTCATCCTGTGCCAGTGGATCACTGTGGAAGACAATGAGACAGCAGTGCCACTCAGTCCATGAGTTAGACAATTAGTGAATGAGTCAGTTAACCATTAAATGGGTCCCAATTCACGGGTTGCATTCTTCAAAGGACACAACCCACGAGATGAAGACCAGACTGAGCCTTCTTCAGCTTCCCTGACATGAGACGATCAGGCCACAAGATGCCATGATGCATTCAAGTGTTCTTGTAAAACTTGACATTTTCAAACTTAGCATCAGTAAGCTAATTCACAACATGGGTTTTTAGTACATGTTGGAATATTTAACTTCAACACACTGAGGAGAAGTAAGTCCCACTTTGATGGAAAATGAATCCATATGTTAGAATAACTAAACATCTAGGTTGCTAATAAGAACAAACAGTGGAGTTTATACCTAGTTTCCATTATTTCCATATCAGTTTGAATTATATATTTAGCAGCGATTGAGCAAATACCTTGTAAATACAACATGGTCACATGGCCTTTCCTGACTTAATTAATGAATTGAATACACTGTTGAATTAATGGATTTTGGAGACACCGATTGTGTTTTTAGTGCCTTTGAAATGAGCTGTCATCTTTGGCCTCATGTTAACTAATTCAGTCTAGAAAAAGTTGGACTTTAATTAGAAGGTGTGGCAAACATCTAATAAATCAGTAAAGACGAGCAGAGCTTTTTCTTACAGGTTCTCCTTCTTCAGCTCCTTGTGCTCTTTCTCCTCCTTCTCCTTCTCCATTGACGGACTATGACACATTGTGACAAATGTGACTGGCTTGCCAGAGCCAATCACCTCCAGTCCAGCGATGTCCTGTCGTCAAAGAGACGCCGAGTGGTCAGAAGGAGGTAAGCTTTGTGTGTCCCTTAAACATGGTTCCTGTTTTTAAAATGTAATACCCAAAATCCTTTTCTTTCCAACATCGACAGATACGCCTGCTCGCATTCAGAGAGGTTCATACTTACATGTCTAATGAAACCTTCAATATGACAGGACGAGTGTTTAACGGATCCTTTACATCAATATTTACTTTATGCTGTATTGCTTTATGTCCCCTTCCCTAACAATATCACACATCTGAATGTTGACATGAACTTCTCAGTGAAGTCAGTGCCCTACCACTATATCACTTGATAGGCAGAGTGAAACTTTTAAATAACAATGGAGGCTTGATATCCTTCCACATCTTTCTCTCCTCCCGCATAAGCACTTACCTTCTTCTCTCTTCTTTTCTCTCATAATAACCCCTGACCGTCCCCCTCATCTCTCTCTCTCTCTCTCTCTCTTTTCACACGTATGTCACAAAGCCATGGAAAAGTCAGCTGCTGCGAGGACGGTCTGTCTGTGTTTTTTCAGAAGGTACTTCAGACCCCAAATCACCTCAGCATCACATTAGCCACCAGCACGACAGAACACACTGCTACCATATTATGTCACAAATTGTGTAAAAGAGAGACAATGATTTGAATAAACCTTCCCATAATCAGCACCTGTTACTCAGGGTTTTAATAGGATTAAATGGGAACTGGCTGTGCAACGACGAGCACATTTGTTAAGTGTTTATCCCAGAACCTCCTGCCCCTGCTGATGGAGTAATTGCAATTCAGAGAGAGCAGTAAGGCACGTTCAGTCCCTTTTCTTCAGCACTTTCACCCCACTGGTCTCAACAGAGCCACTCTACGACTGCACACGCTCCAGATTTCATAACTGTACCATCTCTGTGAACGGACAGACATGTTTAGGAAAGGGCTGCAGTGCTTCAGTAATCCCATTAGGCATGTGTGTACTGATTCTGAATTTAGATTTTACAGGTAATAAAATATACCATCACATATTTGTCCTTGCTCCTGCACGCACATATGTATTTGTGTGGGCATGGTTGACTGCCTTGCCAGTGTACTGTGGATTGTTTCTTGTAGAAAGTCAAGAACAGTGTGCCCAAAACTGGATGTTCACAGGTTGTTTGTGAAAATACAGACTGATCATGACCATCTAGCAGCTCCAGCAGCTGGAGACAGAGAGTCCTGAGGGTGTGAGCAGCTTCAGTGAGATGTGTGGTTGGACAACGAGAGGTTTTAATAATGAAGCTGTTTGTGCTGAATCAAAATATGCACACTCTAGATATGTGCTGTGCATATGAAATTAGGTTCTTGTACGTTGTTAGAGAGAACAGAAAAAATGGGTTATATAAATCATGTGTGATGTGGATTGTTGCATCACAGCTTTCAGGTTATATCAGCGGTTTTAACATGAATGAAAACTTAAAAACGTGGTGATTCTCATGCAAATTCTGGAGTTATAAGGAGTGCCTTATTTCTAGGATTTCTAGGCAGATTGATCAGACTGATCCTTTGTTTGAGAAGGTCATTGTGATACTGATATTTCCTGATAAAGTCACACTGAACCTTAAGATATGTTCATCATGTCTGTATTTAAAATGAGTCAAGACGAAAAGGCATTTTTGAACTAAATTGCAACAATCAGGTGTTTTTTTAAAACCTTATTATTTCCATTGGCTGTGTGTCACAGCCACTACTGCATCTCTAACTGCTGACTGTGTTGGTAGGTAGGCCAAACTACAACAATTAACTTACCCTTGTTTTTAGAACACGTGCATGCACCAGACCCTTCACCTGGCCTCACAGTTACACAAGTATAATCCAGCGACAGTTACCTGTACAGCATTGGGCACATTGCAGAAATGAATCTAATTTGATATAAATGGAACCCATTTGCCAAAATGTAAAGAAATATAGGCTACAAAAAGGTGGGGTGCAGTTGGCTCGATTTTGTCTAGGGGGAGGGGCACAGGATTAGATAATAACGCCAGAAGGTACGCTGGAGGCATCACACACCTCCAACTTCGACATGTTTATAGCAGGGGCGTAGGTTTGGTCTCTAGATACATAGGTACGCAACAACCCACATCAGGATGAAGGGACTGAGAGGGAAATTATTTTTAGCAAATAAAATTGACTGATTTAACTGATTTAATATTACAATAGCCTCAGAAATGCTAAATAACAACATAGAATGTGTGTTCATATACAGCCCTGTCTCCCAGAAATTACATTTAATATACAATTAGTTTGCAACAGCAGATAGGCCTGCGTTTTGAGGAAAACATAATGCTGACCAAATTATCTTTTCTATTAACATAATGAGGAAATTTCAATTAAAATGTTCACTGACAATGTCTTTGTTTTCCAATGCAATCTTGCAATACACTATCCACTTGTAGTGACTACACCATTATTCAGCATTTTTATAAATATGTTATGGCACTGGCACTAATACAGAAAAATTCAGCAGTGACTTGAGGCATAAGATTTTTTATTAACATTCGACCAAAATCATAATCCTTTCCTAACCGTGACCAAAGTGCTTTTGTTGCAGAGACCTAACTACAGGCCAGAGTCTGGACTTAAGACAAATTTCTGGTTTCACAGGCCTGCGCTTGGTATGTCCGCCATTTCCCCCAACCACTTCCCTCGGACTACAGCACTGTAGCCTACATAAATATAGTGTTTCATTCACTCATATCTTGGTAGGGACTATTCTTATCTCCCAAATTATTGTTAGGGACATGTTCCTACCGTCCATATGCTTTGTCCATAACAAATATGTGTTACCGGCTTTTTGATGTCCACGTCCCTTAGAACCTCTCCGAGAGCCTGGCACTGGTGCTGCAGGTATGCACTCTGATCCCAAGTCCGAGAGGCTGGACGTAGAGTCTCAGCACAAGTTATTCCTACAGGAGGAAATCAGTGAGAGCATTTACTTTCAGTTTAGAGACGTCATCTTCTTCCGTTAGCTTATTTGAAAGTGTTTTGGCATTGCTCTCAAGTGTGGCTATTAAAAATGTCCATCAGAGGGAAAAGTCACTTCTCCCTCTGATGGACTTCTCCCTCTCACTTCACACCGTATTTTTTAAATTTCTTTGGGGCAACACTAGGTTTGAAGTAGATGCAAGTCAGAAGGAACAAAGTTGGGAACATGGCTGAAGGAAAAACTGAGACATGGCGTGCTGTAGGTGTTTGTGTGCACCTGATTCCTGGCGTATGCTCCTCGGTTGCGCTACATGTGTGACTGGTTCCCGTTTGCCCTGCTCTGTCTTAGTCAGCGTGGCTGTGATGCCACTCATTTCATCTCCGTAGCGCTGGGGAGACTCCAAAACTCACTGCCCACTCGGTAACCCTAAGACAAAGAAATCCCAACACATTTGAATGAAGAAGCTACAGAGAAAATCTGGTTTTGATATTTTAACTATTGTAGAACTAATACTAGTGTGACATAGGAGCATGACTGGTGAGAGTAAACCAGAGAAAGCAAATATGTGTCATACATATCCAGACTGGATGAGTGGCATATTTTGGTTTAGAAACTCCTTCTGCTCTTGAGCTTCTCTGAAACGGTTATCTTGGTTCATCAGTAAGTTTTCGACTGGCCTGTCGAGCAAGTCTTCAAAGAGTTGAAAAGTGTAGCAGATGAATAGAGAGACAGACAGAAACAAGAGACATTAATGCATACTTAGGAAATCAATTTCTACAAATACAAATAAGCAAATAAATTGCTCTTCAATTTGCTTAAAATAATATGTTTATGGTTAGTTCATTTATAAACACCTGATTCAGGTTCAAATATTTTTTCTTAACTAATATAATGCCTGTTGTGCTACTGGTCTATTGTTAATGTTATTAAATATAAGGTAAATTAGCTTATTGTGGCTTCTGTCACATCCCTACAGTTGTAAACGGACTGTAATAATAACGCAAATTCGATCTCTATCTGGTGCAGGTTGCTGTGCACTCTCATCAGCTCACCAGATAAGAGGCCCTGCTGCCGTCTGCGCTGCGTCATATGTGTATGCCAATGCTGCAGGGCATTGCTCTGGATGTTTCTGTGGTCTGAAGGGATCCCACATCTAGAGTGATGCCTCCCACGGGCCTCAGATGAAGCATCAGTGTGGGACTTTGGTATTCGCTTCACCAACTGGATGGTGAAGGGAGGATAGAGGGAACCACAGGTGACTAACGCAGCACAGTCCAAGTACTGCTGTTGAATTTGTTAGTTTACATAATGTGAGCTGCCCTTGGGGGTCTCGTTTTAAATAATTTATTTGAAAAATGTTTTCCTTTCATGTGTTATTATATTATTTTCTGAATGTACCTCAGTTTCCCCTTTGGCCTCCAGATAACTTTTGAAATCCTCTAAACTACCCAGGATGCTGTGTGGAAGAATCATCCCATGGTCATCAAACCGAAGCCCTTCCGACCATGAAAAGAGAAGTAGAGGGACAGAAAAAAAACAGCACATTAATCCTCAAGGATGTATTTTGTGAGAACATTCAATTAGCAATATGTTATAAATCCACGAGTGCAAAGGAATACAACTAACCTGTGTAGTCCAGAGGCTGAGAGTGAGGGTCCAGAAGTCCTTGATTAGCCCCTCGCACAGCATTCCTAACTCCATCAGCCATGAGCACTGGTTTTTGACGGCTCTTGGGTGGCCTTGGTATATGAAGCTGCTGTCACATCACATACTCAGTTAGACATACAACAACTGCAACACACACACTACTTGTATTTTAAAGTCATAAAGTAATTTTCTAATGAATGGTAAATATGGATGAAGGTGGTTTACGTTATTGAGTTCCCGTGGGTGAATGTCCCGAGTCTGGATACGCCCACCCTTAGGAGTAGAGTTCGTGGACTGGTCATCACCCAAGATGTTTAGCTCCTCTGATGTTTTTAGCTTCTTGTTCTCTGGAGGAGAGTCAAGAAAATTACAACAGTGTGTGTCTGTGTGTGTGTGTCTGTGTGTGTGTGTGTGAAACTGGGTGCTACTTTTTAAGTATGTTATGTCTCTGTACAATAACTACACACAAAGATTATGATTCATGCTGGTAATTACTGATGCCTTCACTTTAACATTTTGATAAGTGAAAATAAGTTCTATTTCATTGTGTGCAAAATACATCAGTACTCACACACACACACACACACACACATACACACAGAGATGAGCGATTACCCTGGGACACTGACAAGGTTATGCAATTATGTTAATTTCTTTTAATCCAACAGTGACTGATTATAGTTTCCTTGGCCTCAATAACAATTATTTGTCCTTGGCGTTGGTAAATGTTTTGCTTCACTTCCTCCATCTTTTCTTTCACAGACTCAGTACAGTTTTTCAGATAAGTGCTCTGCTTTAGAGATACCCTTGGCCCTTGACGGAAGTGCTTTTGTAGGATATATCTTTGCAAATGAATCGATCAAAAGCCGCTGATATTGACCTATTTTCTGGCTAAGACTCTGTGTACTCTGTCTCCCTCCATATTGAAGCTTCAGATCCACAAAGACTCATTGCTTCCCACTCTGACTCTCAAAAAACAGTGGGGGATAAGTGGTACTCAAATTTAGGCTCAAGTAGTAGACACAATTTTGAGGTAGGTTTCTGGTTATGGTGGGGGTGCACATAAGTACATCAATAATACAATAAAATATAATAATCATTAAATGTGGCATTCTTATTGTGCTTTTGTTGCTAATACGTTTGTACGTTTTACTGTAGAGATGCTTTATTGATGTTGTATTTGCTCCTCAAATGTAGGCTAAGTAACTTGGATATAGCGTCTGTCAAATGAGTAAATGGAAATAAAGCTAGACGAGGCTACATTTTTGAACGCAGGACTTGTATTTTTATACAGCTGTGGTATTGCTAATTTTTACTTAAGTTCTTCTTCCACCACTGTATAAAAATAAGAGAGGCTCCGCAGCTGAAGCGGTCACAGTGACAAACGCTTAATGTTAGCCCAAAGAAAGGAGGGGAAGAGGCATGCATAGAGACACAGAAGGTTGTAGGCTGACCTGGGTGACTAAGAGGTCTTAACTCCTTCTCCGGTGACTCGACGCGACTCATTTGGTGTAACTACCGCGAAAGCAATAGATAAGAACAACTAATATAGCCTCAGTTAGAAGTGCTAATCAAGCTAGCTTCGCTTCAGCTTCAGGTAGCCTTCTCTAACCGTAACTATGGCAACGGGACGCCTCGAAACCAGAGCCGTTAAATAAGATTCTTATTTAACAACAATAAATAAAGACTTAACGTTATAGGGCTAATAAATCTGGGACAAGATATGAGCTTATAGACTACTTTATGAAGAAAAGAAAAGAAAAAAATGGGAACATGAGCAAGGCAAAAACTAGTTTACACATTACACATTGTTTCGCCTATTTATCATTAAAGCTACAACACAAGGTTGAATAGGCCAACGAAAGGAAAGTTCGTAGTCCCTTCATGCTACACGCACTGATCCTAACAGGATAGTTAATTAAAATATGGTAGCCTAACATATAAAACAAATAGCCTATATAGCCCAATAAAGTTATAGCCTAGAGTTAGGCTATAGCCTATAGGCCTAGGCTACTATATTTTAAAATAGCCTAGCCTAGGCCTATATAAAAAGATAGGCCTAGGCTATTTGACATAGTCAAGATATTTGACATCAGTGGCCTATAGCCTAGGTCTTGGATTTGTAGGCTAAGTAGCCTATATAGGCTGCATTTGAGACAGAACAAAATCAAGCAGAAACCTTTCTCTTTTTTATGTTATAGGCGTAGGCCTACAGATAGCCAAATAGCCTATAGCAGAAGTGAGAACAGTAAGTTAGAATAATATAATAAAAAGCATAGCCTATCTACATTAAGTTTATTAATTAAGTTTTTTCCATTAAAAAGGTTTGGGGGAGAGGGGTCGAGGATATAAAGACAGAAGCTGTCCTGAATGGACTGTAAAGCCCCCTGTGATTTGTGATAGTCCAATTTATTTATTTTAGATCATAGGCTATTGGACGTAGGCCTACACTTCAAGTTTTATAGGAAACATAGGATATGACATATAGGATATTAGACTAAAACCTGGTCTATGCTCAGTTGAGCCTCTAAACTCAAAACGGTGTTCTCTTGAAGAACACAACATCCCCTTCTGCCAATCAGCATGACGCGAATGAGCCACGGGGTTGAGGATAGCCTACTATATAAAGACAACTGACATCAGTCAAAGACAAGATAGCGCAGGCATATAACACGTCAGATCACAGATTCTGCCCAATTTGTCTCGCAGAACCACAACCACCCACAACGATGGAAATGAGCAGCATCTCCTCCGGCGCACAGACCACCTCCATCCCTGCTCAGCACCAGCTCAGCTGCTCCACCGTAGATGGCCCCCAGTTTCATGGTAATATGGACGGGCAGTGCACCGGGTCCTCCAAAGTCTTACTGGCTTACAAAAACGCATCGCAGCACCTGAGTTCATCGGGAATTAAAGCGGGCTTGGGGATACTTAAAGTGGCCACGTGTCAGTGGAAACAGGAGAAGAAGACACGCAGCAGCCATCCCTGCAAGAGATCCCCACTGGATCAACTGGCTGCTCTGGTTCTCCACGGTCAAACCCGGCAGCCCAAGATTGGCCACGATCACCGGCAAGACCCTCTTTCCTCCACCAAGCCGCAGAACTGTAAGCGCATCGTGGTTCTTGGTGCGCCACGGGTCGGCAAGACATCAATCCTAAGAAGATACCTTCGGGACGGGTTTGTGGAGGAGTACAATCCCACCTCCGAGGATTTCCTCAGGAAACTGTTTCGTATCCGAGGAGAGACCTATCAAATTGACATCCTGGATGCATCCAGGGAAAGGGATTTCCCAGCCAAGCGGCGTCTGTCTATCCTCACTGGTGCGTATAGGCTTAGCCGTAATCTATGTCCTGCACACATACAGGTGCTTGTCAGTTGGTGGTGGATGCGTAAATGCTTAATTATTTCTCTTTTATATTCTATACTAAAAATATATTATTATGAAAATCATTGATTTCATTTCCATCTAATGTTTGTTTGTTTGTTTGTTTTGCAGGAGATATTTTCCTTCTAGTATTCAGTCTAGATGACAGGAGCTCCTTCGAAGAGGTATGCACCCTGCGAACGGAGATTCTGGCTGCTAAATCCAAACTCACCAAATGCTCTGCGCCAGAGCAGTGCGCTCAGCCGCGGGTTCCCCTGGTGGTTTGCGCAAACAAAGTAGATCTCCTGGAATCTGAGAGAGAAATATCTAAGGCGGAGGTGCTCCAAGTCCTTGGCGATGACTGCGCCTATTTTGAAACGTCTGCAAAAGAGAGCACAAATCTAGAGGAAGTCTTCGAGACTTTGGCGAAGCGAGGCGGGCTTCCCGCTGAAACTGGCCCGTCTCAACACCGCAAAGTCTCCCTCCGTTCGTACCAGGCGATGCGGACAGGGCGTCTGCCGGGTAAGGTCGGCCAGACCCCGCGGCGCGACGATCCCTGCGGCGCTCTGTACCCACTGGCCCGTCGGCCGAGTTTTAGCACGGATCTCCGACAAGTCATTGGGCCGCATACGGCAAGAAAGCCCGGCAAAGCGCTGGAAAAATGTCAGATTCAGTGAGAGACAAATGCATTGAGACGTGAGAGTGTTACAGAGCGACTAAAACAACGTATAAAGTAGCCCACTGATATTCATTCAAACATAATGCATAATCGTTGTGTGCACTTGACATGCTGTTTTCCGAAATAAAATATTTTTAATAACATAATGCCTTGTTTATTAATACAAGAAGCTGCATAGTGCGCGTGGGTGAGATACCCCTACAAAATTCTATCTATCTATCTATCTATCTATCTATCTATCTATCTATCTATCTATCTATCTATCTATCTATCTATCTATCTATCTATCTATCTATCTATTTGTGTGTGTGACATATTGGAGAATTTACAGGAGGAAAGGAGAAGGAGAAAGTGGGAGGATGTTGAGTCAAGAACTTGATTTGATTATTGTATGACTATTGCATAACCTGTTCAGAAATCTATTTAGTTAGCAACTCTTTCACTCACCCACTCTTTAAAAAAAAAATCTTCCAGCGTGTGTATGTGTGCGTGACCATGTGTGTGTGTGTGTTATGCTGCAGTCATGATTGCCAGAAGTCCACAGCCTGAATCCCACACATCCTAAACACCCAGATTAAAGCAAGAGGTTTCCAGTCTTCCCATCCTACACTACTCTATAAATGACCTCTCAGATACAGGCCTCACACAAATTATGTAGCTTTCACATCCATGATGACTGTTAACTCCTTCATTTTGTGAAGCTGAAGAAGCCTATCGAAAAGACATTAGGGAGAACTGATGTGAGGCTGGGTACTGGTCTGCTTATCTCATCTCCCAAAGTGAAACAGGATCAGCATCAAGATATGACAAACAGCATATAACTCCATTCACCAAACTAGATGAAATGTTGTGTGACAACTAAAAGTTACAAAGTTGCATTGTGATGATACCACATACAGTTTAATCACTTGATGTTGATAACAAAGATACCTTGCACACATATCACATATTTGTAGTTCCACCTGCTGCAAGTATTGTAGATGCGTTTCCATGGGTTCGTATTAGGAATCATTTGAGCTGCAGACAATGGACCACTCAGACTTTACATTCACAACAGACCCCACAGAATGTCCTTACCTGAAAAAAGGCTGTGTAAGATGATTGTGTGGCAGCTTATTAGAACCCACACTTACCATTATTGTATAGTCTGTGACCTCTAGTGGACTAATGACAGTTGCAAAGGAGGATGCAGGTGATGTAGTATGAAGAGCAAGAAAGTAAATTTAGAGAGGTGTTTTGGGTGGATAGATGGATGGGTCCCAGAAACACATGCCTTTCATATAGGAGATGACTGGTTGACTCCAGTGTGAAACCAAATCAAGGTTGATTTATTTAATATTTAAAGTTAAATAACTTCACAGGTAAGGTAAGTGAAGTCGTGACTTAAGAAATGGGCTACTTATTTTAACCCAAACCATGATATTTTTTCTAAGCCTAAGCAAGTAGTTTTGATGCAAGTAACCTGTTTCACAATGCTAACCACGTGTTTAATGTTGTGTGATGTACATTACGTACTAAAGATCCAGTAAGCATGTTGCTCTCCAACGGCCATGTGGTTTTGGGAAACGCCCATAGGCTATATGTCTCAGTGCTTTCCAACAGATATATAATTCCTTAGGGAAAATTGGCAATCAACCTGTTTTGTCATTTAAGTATGAGGACATGTTGGACCTCACATGATCCCTACCTATGAGCATTTTTCTCCCCTGTGTGCCCATTTGTAACAAGCTAAATAAAATGACACCGCTTCTCATGTGCAACAACAAATGGATTAACACCCTTCCCACGCTGTCACCTAAAAGTAGTGATAAAACTCTCAAACCTCTTTACACTTTAAATGTGACAAGCACATCATGTCGCCACAGAGATCTCATGTGCTTTTTTCTCAAAAAAGAAAACGTGAGAGTAGTTTCTTTACTCACAGAGCCCTGAGTACCATTGTAAAGATGTGGGGTGTGGATAAGTGAGTCACGACAGCTGAATGCCTCAGAACAATGCCATGCCATGGTCAGGCAGAAGCTCAAAGAGATTGGGGAAACACATAGAAAACCCTTTTTTTTATAAAAAGAACTGCTTTAAAAACACATGAATGGAGAGCTAATATGCACTAAAAAACTATATTCAATGAACTAATGAAATGTATAATCACCTGAAGACCTGTAACCTTTTCTTCTATTTTGCCATTCAAGGGCTGAGTGGTGAAAGTGGCTCTCCATACAGCTGCTGAGCCTTCAAACATCGATTCACCTGAGCAAACCACAACAAAGCTTGTAAAGCTCACTCATCATCTGATCCCAGGAAAACATGTACTTCCAGCTAACATTCATCAGTGTGTGTATTATACTTCTTTCTTAAAACCCATCAAAAAGAAAAATAACACTATTTTATCAGTATCATAAATATTTTACCCCTTTAGTTACCGTTGCTATGGCTGACAATTGTTCTACTGTCACAGTACACATACAACACAGTGATGTTGGGGTCAGGTTTACCCCTTGAGATTGTTAGTATTTCTCAAAAAATGGGTCCTTTACTTCAGAGAGAGGTAGACCCAGCCTTCTCTTTCCCAGCAGACAGTTGTTGATTTTGCACCGTAGAGCTAGCTAGTCCTGTAATCTACAGAAAAATGTAATCTACAGAAAAAATCAGACTTTTGTTTCATTCTAGTATAGCTCTGTTTGGCTGCTTTGCTTTCATGCTTTAGGCTACTACTCTACAATCAGTTTCTCTATACAAGCGCAAAGACTTAGCCTATGTGCTTACATGGGAGCCTAAAAATTAGTTCACACTATATTTTCATAAATCTTCTATTTCTTATTCTAAATGGGTGTTTATTTGACTTATTCTGATAAGCTGATGTTCTGTTTCCTGACATGCTGATATTATGTGTCACATACAGTATGATACTGTTATCAATTGCTCTCCATTGAATAGAAATGTTATGTTTTGCTCTTGCAACAATACTTCATGAATACTATGATTAATGGCAATGGAGCTAAATGGAATTTTATTTGACTAACATCTGTGAAAATGCTATACCATCAAAGGACTAATCGTGAAAGAATATATATTGTTTTCTGTCTCTGTGTCAGAACATTCTGCTGTCGCGTGCCGGGAAGTTCACATTGCAGGAAACTGCAGCCATTTTACTCCTGTGTGGCCCCAAAGACATAATGGCACGTGCGGAGACACTTGTCGTTTTTTGTTATAGGCAAGCTCAGCACACACAAAGCTACACACACACACACACACACACACGTACTCACTCACGCACGCACGCACTCACGCACTCACTCACGCATGCACGCACGTAGGTACACATGCACGCACGCACGCGCACACACATACAGCTAAACACTTATGAACAGATGGTCCTGCCTCTTTTGCACGTGGGGAAGATTCACATCATTCCTGTTGTTCTGTCTGTCTTTTGTCTTTTTCTCAGACACACATACAGGTACACACACAAACACGCGCACACATGCACACACACACACACACACACACACACACACACACAAGAGAACAGGCTACTTTCTAAGCATGGACTACTGAAACGTGATGCTGTTTTTCCCACTCATCCTTGTCCTTCACTGGAACAATTGTTGTTCTGCTGAGGTCACAATCATAAGCCCACACTTCTACAAACCCAAAGCATTGCTTTACATTTTTATTCACACAATGTGACTGTTTGGATACATAGGCCATTTATGTTGGTCAACAGAGGTCTGAATTAGTGCCTCAGGAGGAAGATAAACTGTTACAAGTTTCTCTTCTGTTTTGTAAATGTAAAATAATCTACACCTCTTTTTCTCTAACCTTCAATTTTCACTGTTGTTTTATAGATTTTGTTGAGACCTTGGACTGGTTTCGAAACTGATGCTGATGAAGCCCAAGTGCTACAAATCGTAAACTTGCCTGGCTAGTTTTTGGATGTCTCATATTGGACAAGGCTTGTCCACAGTGATTGTACGTAAACATCTTGTCACGTCCTTGGCTGTGATTTCAGATCTCCTGATGATGAATGCACTCAACCAGTAGGATCAGAAGAGGATCTACTGCTGTCATCACATCATTTCCTGACTTTCTATGACTTCTACACAGTGGGAATGTCAACGTGTCTGCATCTAGTGTATGGAGGGTCGTGTGTGTCAACAGTCCAATCAGTCGCTAGTTCACAGCAGCTGGGGGCGAGATCATGCAACAGAGATAACGATGGAGACAGGCAGCCTGTCACGCAATTAGATGACAGAAAAATCAATGCAATGAAACAAGCACACACACACAAACACACCTGCAGGCACCTGCTCCCTGTGGATGACTCCCTCTTCTCCTTAATGCCTAAATTCTGGTTTGACCTGCTTAGCGGGTGTTTGGGCTAAATGCTTGAAATAATTTTTTCAAAAGCAATAAAACTAAATTTAGTGATGCTAAAGTGAAACCTGAAACATAGTTTAGCATCATTGTTATTAGACAGTTGAGTTTGTTCTGATTATTGTGGTATAAAAGGCTCTTTCCACATGATTCATATCAAACAGCTGAGGAAACACTTGCACAGGTTGATTATAAGAAAAGGTTTACAGAGTTATGAAAAGTAAACAAAGTCCCAGCTCTAGTCAATCAGATTTATTTTGTTCTTTTAATCTCATTGTATATCTATTTATATGAATATATACTGAAAAATTATATTTATGAACATATATTATATATTTATATCAACATGTTTCTGCAGTCCATTTTACATTGTTACTGTAATGTAAGAACAATGCTTTGCCTAAATTGCCTAATCATATCACCAAACAATTTAAGGCAATTTTATTAATCCATTTTAATTCTAGTTGTAATGTGTGATTACAGTCTGATTTGATAGATTGTTGACAATATTTTATTTGCATTCAAAGTTGAACTTTTCTTTTATTGATCTTCATCTTTTTATAAGGTCTTTGCAGAGATTGCAGATGCTATGCGCTTGGATCCCAGGTTACACCTTGCATGTGATGGTCATGTGTGGCCTAATCCTTACTGCTCACAGTTTGAATCAACTCAAGGGTACAGTGTGTTATACATACAAGATGTATAGATAAAGACTTTGTTTTCACGGTGGTACATAATTATTTGATAGCCATGCAAACAAAGTGACACAGTGACAAGATAAAAGGCACAATGGTAGGGTAGAAGGTATGAAGACTAGTGAATCAGGAATCTTCCTGATTCACTGTCATTTGTGCATGCTGCCATGCTTCCTAATGCCCACTAGAGAGCAGACATGCTCCACACAGTTAGATTCAGGAGGCAGTCAATGAAACTTAATTTTATGAAGTCTGAGGGAATATTTTTTGAATCACAGATTGAAACACACACAAGGCAAAATGGTGCCTCTGTTAATTGAATCGATGACCCCAATGTTCTTTCAGTGGTCCACAGAGGAGGAAGAGCCAAAGAAGAAGAGAAGGTGTTTGGACATCCACATCTTGCTCTTTAGCATCTTGCACACCTTGAAATTGGTCAACCTTATTTGTTGTTTCATCAAAGTAATTTGTGAAGGAAATGTTGTTACACTATATATGTGCTGAAAGAGTGCCATTGTTCTCTCAGGGTTTGTGTCACTGCAATGTTCCTGCCTCACATCCAGCAGCTAACCTTTGTTAAATGTCCTTCACTATGTCATTCTCCTCTCATTTCCTGTCCTCTCTATATTGTAAAATATATCGGTATAAACCTAATGTGTAGCTTCAAAAAATTGCTTGAAATATATAATTATCTGCAGTAGGTTATGTTACTGGAAGAAGCAGTTGTCTGTATGTTGAAAAATGGGCTTTATATTTCTAATGCATCTTCTTCTTCATTAATTAGTTATGTAGAATATTAATTATGTAACTTCTTCAATAATGCAATTCTGTATAAGGACTTTGCTATTGTTTAAAAAGTGCTCCAAATATTAAAAATATCAGAACCATCTATGTACTTTTCTTTTGTTTTCATTTTTGTGTCCGTTGGTACAGATATAACTTAACATAATTACAACAGACCTAAACTGAAGCAGAACAGAACAGTTTCTTCCAGGTCGATGGAAATCAATGAGATGCAGTATTATCTCATTGATTGTATGTAGGGGATATTTTATTGTTGGCTGGGGCTGTGGCTCTAGTTAAACCTGGTCTGGAACAAAATTACCAGCGGTTTAGTCTAAACTTAAAGTTTAAAATCTAGAGTTGCTGTTACAGGGGTGGTCTAACTGAGGTTTGAAGTCATATAAGGACAGGTTTATACAGCTTTACCAATTTTCTAAATTTCTAAAAGTAAATCTTTCACCATGATCTTTGGAAGGAAATCATGAAGCTTGTATCAGTATCAAACAAATGTAATTACTGAAGAAATTGAAGAAACAGTTTATTTTTGAGGACAGGTTGCCAGTGTGGGGCCAAAACGAAGTAGTAGTAGTAGTAGTAGTAGTAGTAGTAGTGATGTAGTGCTATAGCAGTTTGCATTCCAGGATGTGGATGATTAACATTTCACATCTTGCTGACTTGCTAGAGGGTAAATCTGTTAAAGACTTTGCAGCAGACAGCAAACATGTAGAAAGACTGAGCGTGGAGTAAGATACCATTCACTCATCAATGACAAGAGAGAATCCAGGTCAGAGAACTTCTAATTAAGATAAAGGAAATGGTGAAGTCCAGTGGAGAAAGCCACAACACCAATGAGATGTACCAGAGAGCCTGGGAAAACTGAGGAGGAGAGGATCAGAGAGGAGGAGAAAATGATAATTTGGTGGAAAAGGATTGCTCTTGCTTTCATGGGGAAACATTGGTGCAGGAGTAAATTACCTCTCAGCTGTTCTCAAGACAGCTATGACTGACATCTAAGAATTGCACAATTGCTTATAAATTATGTAGGGGTATGAAAATATGGAAAATGCAATAAATAATGGCCAAGCCTGAAATAAGTAATCACTTAAATCAATGAAATGCCTCTTGTTATTATTATTACTGGGAATTAGGAATGTGTCACATAGGCCTACATCCGTCATCCATTTCGCTATCTGTGATTGTGTGACTAAAACACATTTTAAATAAAATCTGAACTTTAGTTTACTTCTCCTGGCATTCATTTATATATATCCTCATTTTAAACATACAAAGCCACATAAACATAAGATTGAGAATCACACAGACACCAAATATCAACCATATTAGAACCATCTTTCATTTAGAAAGAAAAATACAAAGCAAATAGGTCTACCTATCAAAACGTTGTCCATTGATTTATGTATGTTTGTTGGAACTGTATTTAAGCTGTTTAATAGATGGGACTGAACTAGAGTTAACTTACGGCTATCCAGGGTAATGGAAGTCAAAATGACTTGGTTTTGATGGGAGGAGATATCAACAATGGAAGGATATGATGCTCTGCAGCGGTTTCCTCCCTTTAAAACAACTATATATAGTTATAGTACGATAACCTAATGTTTATCATTCAAAGAGCTTAAATTATGTTCTCGTGTTGCAATTTCACTTTCTAAAACATACCAGCAGTACAAACCTTTTCTAAAGTTTTAGAGAGGTGTGGACTGTCTCTGGGGATGCACATTTTCGACAAGTAAACTAAAGACAATACAAGGAAATAGGAAGCTCCCTGTGCATAGGCCAGGCTAAAAGAATTTTCCCAGACAAGTAATGTGTAAGTTAAGTCACAGACCTTGTCTAAGTTCACTACTCCGGCCTGGAACAACGCATTAGGCCACCTGGAAACAGGAAAAGGTAAAACCGAAATAATGGCTGAAGGTAAGACCTCAGATCTATCTGACTTAATATTAAAAAAACTGGCACTGATGATTTCATCATGATCTAGCACTTACTGTGACACTGTGACACAGGAAAGAACACAAGAGGAAGACAGAAAAAACAAAGACCTTGATAATGATGTCTGTGCCTAATAGCCTATTTTCTTTTGTGTCTCTATGGTATAATTTTATATCACAGCAATACAGCTGCGAGAAAAGAAGCAGAGAACTCTACCTCGGTCTGATGGGTGTGGTCTGAATAACTTCGATGGTATGCTCATTCATTGTTTCTATCATGAAATGTCTCAGTATAATTAGACATACATAAATCTGTATGCCACTTTCAGATAAGGAACTCTTTATGAAGGCTTTATAAGTTAGACAACAGCTTTATTCATGTTAATACATGGTTAATTGTTGCTTTTAGATCAGCAACAAATTTGGGGTTGACAGGTTGTAAAAAATCCCTTTGTCTGGTGTTTACTCTTCTTTACTGGCTCTGTCTTTGCAGCTGCTCTATTTTGATGGTTTATCAGAAACAATATCCTTTATTAATGCCTTTCTAACATCTATAGTTGAAAACTCAATTGCTTATTACTCAACAAAAGAGTCTCTGATTGTAAATGTTAAAAACGGTTTATAAATAGATGCAACTTTTTCCGAGATAGTCAGTGGTTGAATGCTTTTCTAAGAGATTAAAGCTGCACTTAATTATGTTTACTTTCAGTGCTTCTCACCAAAACACACTGTGTATATCCTTGAGCTCTGGCATTTGTTGTTGAATCTATTTCCTTAATTATAAAAAACACTTGCAAAGTTTATTCTATGTTGATCAAAGATGTTTCATAGGAACTGAATACAGTTGCAGTCATTTCAATGACAACTGCTCGACCAACAAGTTAGCCAGAGTTTTGGTGTTTCCTGATTTCCTTCCACATTGTGGGGCCCAATGCACATGTGCATTAGTGTTTCTCTCGCTAAATTGAGATAACGTTACAAATATAAAAATACCTTGCCTAGTCAGCTCGACTGTAGTCCAGCCTTTACTTCCATACCGTATCTGCGCCACTTTGTAACACGTCATCATGCTCATCCTAGCGACTAGTCAGGCACGCCCTCAAAAACACTGGTGGAAAAACACACTGAGCTGCGGCACAGACAGTGACAAGACGCCCACTTGCTGCCTCCCCTTACGCCCACCCTGACCAAATCAAAAGTAACACAGTCAGCGGACACAAAGTTGCGATGTAGTGATGCATGTTAAAATGTTACGTATGAATGGTAAATTTGTTACAAATTACTGTTTCTAATAAATTACTTACTACTCTGAAACTTGCTCCAGTATAGTTGGAGAAGCTGGTTCAGGAACACGTACAGCTAAACTGAAGCCCTTGTCAGAACCCACCCTACTCTGCTTCTGATTGGCTAGATACTAGTTACTGCCAATGTGCAACAACGATCAAATAGTGAGATGCTTCATTCAGGTGAAAAGAGGTGTTACAGCAATATGCCGAATGACAAAAAATATGGCGTTTATAAATAAAGAAGCCATGTAAACCTATTCTGGTACAAATAAATCCCTAAATAAAATTATGAACCTGAAAATGAGCATAATATGATCACTCTAATACATCCACGCATGCTAGAGCATTTTTCTCCTTGCCTGGATGCATACATGCTCCTCTTATTTACTTACTTAACTGCCACCAAATGTCAATCAGTCAAATAGCGTTCATGTTTGTCACCATGCCTGTGCACAAGACAAAAGCATTGCTCTGTAGCAGAACTAGTTTTCAAAAACGTGACACCTTGTACCTTTAAAATGATACAACAAGTTATAATAGAGGGAGAAATACACCATCCAAAGAGGTATTTCCCAACCTAGGCAACCCAATGTGGCAACATTTTTTCATTCACTTTCACCTTGCGCTCATCATTCATTTTACCTCTGCTATTACAGCTCTGGATTTGACTGGAGGGTTGAGGATAGTCCTGGTGGGCAAGACGGGATCTGGGAAGAGTGCAACAGGAAACACCATTCTTGGGAGAGGTGCCTTTAAAGAGGACCCAAGCCCTGTGTCTGTGACCAAGCACTGTGAGACTGCGAGTGGGGAGGTGGACGGGACTGTGGTCCAGGTGATTGACACTCCAGGTCTGTTTGATACAGCCATCACTGAAGAAGACTTAAAAACCAGAATAGAGGAGTGCGTCAAGATGTCAGTGCCCGGCCCTCACGCCTTCCTGCTAGTGATCAGGCTCGGGGTGAGGTTCACTGAGGAGGAAAGAAATGCTGTGAAGTGGATCCAGGATAACTTTGGAGATGATGCCTCCATGTACACTATCATGCTGTTCACGTGTAAAGATCAGGCTAAAGCTGACAATGCTCTGAAGGAGTGCAAGGAGCTGCGGAGACTCTCAATCACATTTGGACGCAGGTACCACGCCTTCAACAACAAAGACGCAGATGACCAAGTGCAGGTCAAAGAGCTGATCACCATGATCAAGGAAATGATACAGGATAACGGGGGGAAACACTACACCAACGAGATGTATGAGAAAGCCCAGCGGAAGCTGAAAGAGGAGGAGGAGCGGAGGAAACAAGAGGAGGAAGAGAAGAAAGAGGAGGAGAGGAAAATGTGGGATGCAGAGAGGGAGAAGATAGAGAAAGAGAGAGAGAAGGAGAAAAAGGTTAGAAGGAAGAATATACGCGTGGCCTCGGCTGCTGCTATTGTGTTGGTGATAGCTGGGGTGGCGATAGCAGTGGGAGCTGACACCACAGTGGCTTTGGCTCTCGGAGGTCCTGCTCTCGTCCTGGGAGTGTTATGTGGTTTCGCTGCTTTTTGCATATGGAAGGGCATAAGCTGCAAAGCCAAAGCAGAAGTTCCAGTATAACTAGGCTAGTGGACAAGGACATGCTGATCCATCTGCAGTGCTGAATATTCAGTATTAGTATTGCACACAATAATGTTCTGTTCTTTTCTGCTTCCAAAATGAGTTTTGACAATAACAGAAGTATGGTAATTTAAGGCCAACAGTAAACAAGCGAAATGAAATGCAACACTTGTTTTCTTTTTGTTTGTTTTCTTCGTTATTCGTTCGGAGCTTATGAATATATACAAATATGTATAAATATTTTCTGTCTGATGAGAATCCATAATCAATAATGTTACAATATTGTGCAAAATGATCTCATATGGTTTATAAATATGTTTTTGCACAATTTATTCTTTCATAACTTATCATGAAATAAAATATTCATATGCAGATTAATTACTGTTCCTTATTTAAACAATGATGTGCTGTTTCCTTGCTTTATTATTAGTAACATTACGAGCTCTCTTCCCTAAAGGAAAAGAAAGACAATGGTCACATTTGAGTGAGGAAGTGAGGAAACAGTCTTAATAGAGCAACCGCTCACCATACTGCCACTACATCACTGCTAATACACACCATCTTCAACAAATACCAGGAAAGACCTTATGGTCAACTATAGGCAAGTCTGTCTGCCACATATTGATCATAGTGTATTTTTTTATGAGACAAAACTGAATCGCATTTCTTTACGCACTTTTGTACAATTAAAAAAAATCATAGACTTTCTATAGTTAATTATAGTTAAGTAGTTCAAACACTGAATCACTGATGCCTTTTGTAGCGTGAGATGGTGATAAAGAGAAATGTGGGTGAAGCACTTATAGATATGTATAACAAATATCTGCAATATAATGGGTACAAAGTCATTGATCATGGCTAAGGAAGATACAAGAAGCGCAAAACAGACTAACAAAACCAGAATGACAAGTTGATCTTTATATACTGTAGCATCATTTTGCAGGTCTGGCAGATTAAGTATTGACTCAAAATGGTAATACAATAAAAATGCATTATTTATAATTGGTAACTGAGATTGGTATTTGTTAAATAGTGTTAAATAGTACAGACTTTTATTAATCAATATTTAACCCAAGAAAGGCGATCTCTCTTTATACTTAAAATAAAAGAAGTCCCTTATTTCTTTGCCCAGTAGAAGAGGATTTTGGCCCATTTTGTCTCTTTTCTTCTCTATTAGTAAGTTTCTAATTCAGCAGCAAGACTCAAAATCACAGAGGATAATAAGATTAAAGATATTAAATATCATATTTTATATTGGTAGTCCCCTGAGAGCAGGGTTGGCGATTCAAACCCCAGCTCCTCGTGTCCAAATGTTGAAGTGTCCTTTGGCAACACACTGAGCCCCAAATTGCTTTAGATGGTTGAACACCCCGCATGGTAGCTTACTGCCATCAGCATGTGCGTGAATTAATGTGTGAATGATAAATGTAACTGGATTTGAAAGGCTGGATTTGCGGGAAATTCATGAAATGCACTGTAACTCTCTAATGTATTTTAAGGTTCAAGGTTACTTTAAATTTAAACAAATTGAGCATCTTTGGTTGTCTTTTTTTATAAACAACATCTCAGTTTCTGTGACTAATCAACACAAAAGATTTCAGTGAAGTCAGTGGATTGTCCAGAGATGACGTTTTCACTGATGTCATGATGTGAATGTGGTGCCTTTGTTCGTGTGGAGCTAGCTTGATCAGTGTGTTTCCTTTGCTTGAATCAAACTATGAGCCATCAAGGAAGCTTTTTGGCAGATATCGCCACACTTAACATTGTGATGACAAAGAGTTCCATGATGTTCATAATACTTGACCATTAATGTAAAAAGGAACAGATAAAGTAATCATACTTGTAATTATGAAGGAGTGTTGTTTTAAAGGACTGTGCATAGTTTTCAGCGGCCTCTAATGGTGAGTTTTCAGATTGCCACTCCGTTTCCAAGCTTGCACTCATGAGAAAGAACTCTGCATCGGCCAAAACACAGTCACTCCCATTGCAATGTTACAGTAATATTTCCACCAGCGATTTAGCAAAAACAGCAGAGCTCAAATGAAAACGGTTGGTGAGCAAGACTGAATACCTATTGTAAATTAGATTGTTGCCACACAACATCACACAAGCCTCGAGAATAGAAATCCGATTAGACTTTGCCTAATATCTAAAATAGCCAGCCCTGTTCAGGAACAGCATTCTTTGGACAGATTAAATCAACCTGTACCAGAATGACAGGACGAAAAAAGTAAGGGGATGGCTTGGAAAGTGAAAAACAATCCTTCACAATTTTGAGAGCTCAAGCTGATGATAAAAATCTTGTCATGTCCAAAGATAATCAGTTTTATATGACTAATATTTAAAAGGCTGGCACCAGTAAATGTAAGTTGTTTCAGATCTACATGTTTGCCTGTTCATAGCTTTCACTGTTAATACAATGACAATAGAACTGTAAATTGACAGACATTACTGATCTACTGCCACAGACAATGGGGTAGGAGGGTGTAGCATGATAACAGGTGCTCATTTACATTGACCTAATGTTACAAAACGTCTCTCACACAAAGCTGCTCAGTGCTGCTCAAAAATTCAGTTATCAGTTAGGTTTATAATGTATGGTAATGGTGGTGTAAACAACAGCTCAACAGCTAGAGAATATACCATTTCAAACTACTAGTTAACACTGCAATAAAAAGTTACTTTGGTAATTAATTTTTACCTAAAATTTCTTACTGCCGAAATGCAAATAGTTGGATAACATTTTTTGATGTTCCACTTACCTCCATGGCTGCCCAAAGTTGCCAGTGCAAAGATCAAGGTCCCATAAATGTAAATAAACAGAAATACACTTGTGAATGTTGTGGAATGGACAGGCACTTTAAATAGATCTGTTATGTTTGCCTTGGTAAAAATACCAGAACAATATTACTTTTCTTGCTTGTCTAGTTTGAAAACAATGTTGAATTCATATCTTTGTTTCGCAGCAGTATTCTAGTTTCAGTTTTAACCTTTGCAAATCAGATATAGATTGAAAGAGACATGGTGAAGAGGTCAAGCAATGAGCTACGTCAAAATTCAAATAGGTTTCTGGCCACCTGGTGAATGTAAGTCTAGCATTCACTCTCCTTGTTATTTTGTAATAGTCTTCACTAATCCCTGATGAGAATATCTACATCTGTTTTTTGTTTTTAGACCTACAGTGGTTCTGTCAGATCCAGCTTACTCTTATGAATTAACCCATCAAAGTTTATTTCAAATAAGCAACAGGGAGGAAGCTTTTGTCTTGCTTTCAAAACTTGTTTTATTTTATTCTTACACATCTGATACTAAAACTACAATCACGATCTCCACACACAATGCTGTTCAGAACAAGAATACAGCATCAATATTTAGAAGATTTGTCATAATAGGTTCATTCATCCATCCATCGTCAACCGCTTATCCTGCATACAGGGTCGCGGGAGCCACTCACAGCTGACATCGGGCGAAAGGCGGGGTACATCCTGGACAGGTTGTCAGTCCATCACAGGACAGTAGGTTAATTTATTGTTCAAAGTAGGGAAGCTGTGTCTAATATGTTTGAATGTAATTTATAATGTGTACTATATGTATAATGTACACTGGAAAGCAATAACATTGTAGCAGGTGACTCTTACTACTAATGAGTGCCCCAACCCCGGAGAATGTTTACAGCACTGTCACTTTATTCTGCCCCCCTCCCCCAAATTTCTCAAACATAAATTTCTTGATCCCAATGCCTCAAGCGGCACTCATGCTGGTCTTGCCCAATAAATTGATTAAACTGAATTGAATTGAATTAAATAATGTTCAAACACAGTCCACAGGCAACACGGCTGTTCTTCCAAGTGTATTTATGTTCAGCAGACTGACAGCCATCCAAGGTCCAGCATGCTATTGCAGAGGGAGAGCATTATTAATCTGTGAGCAACAGCTAACACCATTCGCTCTCCCTCGCCCTGCCTCTTGAGCCACCTCTCCCTCCTGCGACTGAATGCCAACCATGCCCACCTCCACAAACATCTTGACAAGAAAAGTTTGAATATGAATTTGAGATCATGAAATATGTTTAAAAAATTAACGCATCAAATTACTTCACGTGTACCCTTAAAAGGTCATGACACAACTTAGCTGTCCTTTGTTTTAGGTTTCATCCACCATCCGACGGCTTTGGAAATCCCTGCACCTGCGAGCATAAAGAATGACCCCGCAGATACAGCACCAAATACACGGGCATTAACTGCCCCTGCCAACATCAAGGCATTACCTACAGTGTTCATATTGTCTCCACACCTGCTCCGCCATTCCTCTGACTTCATCTTTCTCTGGGCCTCTTCGTACATGCTGCTGGTGTAATGGTTACCATTTGCCTGCACTATCCTGTCTATCTTTTCAAACAGATCAGCCACCTGAGTGTGATTTTCCTTGCATATGTTGTCAAAAACAATGTACCCAGCTGCACAGCCACTGACGAGCTCCCTGAGTTCAGGACTTTGTTCTAAGTAACTCTCAATGGACCTCTCCTTGAGCTCATCTCCCCTGGTGAAAAGCACCAGTGTGTACTTAGAGGCTTCAGCACCAAAGTTGTCAGTGATCCACTTGATGGCATCCTTCTCCTCTTTTGTGAACCGTTCATTCAGTCTGATCACCAGCAGGAACACATGGGGTCCTGGGACAGACAGCATTATACATTTCTCTATTTCACTTTTCAACTTCTCTTCCTTGGCCAATGTGTCAAAGACTCCAGGGGTGTCAATGACGCTCACGGTTCTTTTATCAAAGTGGTTGGTCTCTTTTTTACATGTCTTTGTTACAGAAGACGGAGAAGGCTCTGTGGTGAAAACCTTCCATCCCAGGATGGTGTTCCCTGTTGCACTCTTTCCTGATCCAGTCTTCCCCAGCAGGACAATCCTCAGGTCCTTGATAACTGGAGAGCTAGAGTCTGTGCACAAAAACAAAGTGAAACAGTTCTGCAGTTTTCTCAAAAAGCCTGCATGTTTGGCCACACACAAGTAAAGACACTCACCTTCACTCGAGCTTAACCCCATGTTGTTGTAGAGAAAGAAATTCTAGGCAACACAGGTCAAAGCTGACTAGTTATTCCTCCCTCTATTGCTTTCTCCCTCTGTCTGCTTCTCAGTCGTTTACAGAGAAGTGAAACTCTGTGACGTTCCCTTTCGCCACCACAGTGGTTTCCTGGAAAGTGTCAACAATGTGTTGACCAACTTTTCTATTGATTTGTCCCATTCATTGATAATCAAGGATTAAGGTTCATTTTTGCTGGCGTTACACAATACAGGATTGCACAATGAAATGCTGTTGTCGCCCCTCCATGTTGCCACGGAGAAATTGTTTATATGAGACAAATAAATGAAATTAGAATACAATTGGGAAAAAAAATAAAAATGAAAAGAAACAAGTTAGAATAAGGAAATAAACAGATACAACATAAACTATACTATTATTTACAAAGCATACACCTATACTGTACAAACATTTACATAATATGAGCAACATAACTGTACAATTATCATGCAAAGAAATAAGGTAGTAGTGCAAAGGAAGTGATGAGGGATGAGCCAAAGAAAGGAAGAAAGAAAAAAATAATCAAGAGCAATTCACAGATGCAGTGTCTTTATTTTTATGTATACAATATTTATTAATGACGTGTAGAGCAGCCGAGGGAAGAAGCTGTTTTGTTGTCTGAACGGAACGTTCCAGCTTCTGTGGCTAATCGACACATTGTGCTGTCAACAGTTTTCATTGGAAACACTTTCTACTGAAGAAAATGTCTTTATTAAAAGAGTGTGAGATCTATAGGTTGTCCACACATAATGACAGTAAATGGTGAAGAGTGGTAGACAGGAAGTGACTTTTCTGATGTCGTGATGTGAATGTGATGCCTGCTCCTGTAGAGCCAGTTTTCCCACTCAGTTAGAGATCTTCTTGCGTCAAGACGGTGTTTCTGTTTCCTCTTTGTTGCAGCTCTCTCTTTAAATATTAATCTTTACGTACCAGGTTTTTTGAATGTGGGTGTGTTTACCAGGATCGACTGTGGTCAGCATGTTCCCTTTACTTGAATCTAACTATGAGCCATCATGGAGGCTTTTCGGCAGCAATAATCACACTTTACATTGTGATGACAGAGAGTACCATGAGTTTATTAATAGAAAAGAGACTTTGGAACAACATCCAAAAACAGTTTTTGAAGGCGTTGTTGCCTTGTTTTATTTTATTCTTACAAATCTAGAAAATTACAAAAATTTTCTCCACATAAAATGATATTCAAACCAGAATGTACAGCATCAATTTATAGAAGATTAAAAGGTTCATTTGTTGTTCAAAGCAGGGAAGCTGTGACTAATATGTATGAATGGACAATAATGTCAAAAGTCAAATATCAATTTGAACTCATGTGTGAAACAGCAATGAATACCCTTAAAGGGTCATGGCTTGACATGACTTAGCTGTCCTTTTTTTTTAGGTTTCAGCCACCACCCGATGGCTTTAGAAATCCCAGCTGCACCTGCAAGCATTATATATGACCCCATGGATACAGCTGTGGCTTCCTCTGCCATTATAACAGCACCACCAGCTACAGGGACAGCTGTGGCTGTTGCTGCCACCAACAAGTTGGTACCTACAGTGTTGGCAGTATCTCCACATTTGCGCCACCATTCCTCTGACTTCATCTTTCTCTGGGCCTCTTCGTACATGCTGCTGGTGTAATGGTTACCATTTGACTGCACTATCCTGTCTATCTTTTCAAACAGATCAGCCACCTGAGTGCGATTTTCCCTGCATATGTTGTCAAAAACAATGTACCCAGCTTCAAAGCCACTGACGAGCTCCCTGAGTTCAGGACTTTGTTCTAAATAACTCTCAATGGACCTCTCCTTGAGCTCATCTCCCCTGGTGAAAAGCACCAGTGTGTACTTAGAGGCTTCAGCACCAAAGTTGTCAGTGATCCACTTGATGGCATCCTTCTCCTCTTTTGTGAACCGTTCATTCAGTCTGATCACCAGCAGGAACACATGGGGTCCTGGGACAGACAACATTATGCATTTCTCTATTTCACTTTTCAACTCGTCTTCCTTGGCCGATGTGTCAAAGACTCCAGGGGTGTCAATGACGCTCACGGTTCTTTTATCAAAGTGGTTGGTCTCTTTTTTTACATGTCTTTGTTACAGAAGACGGAGAAGGCTCTGTGGTGAAAACCTTCCATCCCAGGATGGTGTTCCCTGTTGCACTCTTTCCTGATCCAGTCTTCCCCAGCAGGACAATCCTCAGGTCCTTGATAACTGGAAAGCTAGAGTCTGTGCACAAAAACAAAGTGAAACAGTTGATCTGAATTCTTGATTTTGGCGTCAGCTCACATAAGTAGTGTAAAAAGCCTGCATGTGTGGCTAAACACAAGTAAAGACACTCACCTTCAGTCATGCTTAAACCCATGTTGTTGTAGAGAAAGAAATTTGAGGAAACGCAGGTCAAAGCTGACTTTGAATGACAAACTCTGTCTGTGCTTTTCTTAACCTTTTCTTCCAGATCACAGTGAGTCCGTGTTATTCCTCCCTCTCTCCACCTCAGTGGATTCCAGCAAAATGAAACTCTGTTACGTTTCCTCTCCGCCTTATCTAAGTGATTTCCTGGAAAATGAAACAAGCTGGAAACAAGTTGAAAACATTGTTGAAATAGTTTGGTTAGAGACTTAGGCCGAACTCATTTGCATCACCAAAAAACAGGCATTTAGTCAAAAATATGAGTTGACTAACTTTTCTATTGATAAGTCCCCTTTAGAGGAGCTACCAGCAGAGTTTCAGGAGCAGGACCACGCACCAATCACACCACTCCCTCACCTCCATGAATACCCAGCTAACCAAATCTCCTCTTCTTCACTCCTGCACTCTGCACCCCTTCCCCCAACCCTTATTTACCTTGTTACGCATCTTCTCCCTCTTCCCCATAGGTTCATGAAGGGGTCTGTCGTGCCCGGGAGCTAAGGCAGATCCTCCCTACGGTAGCTTCCCCACAAAGCCTCGAACACAGTGAGCAGCATTGCATGCTTAATTTTATCCATCAATAAAGGGTATAAATCCATTGGTGGTGTGGTCCTTGCTAGTGAATTGATAATTAAGGTTCAAGGTTAATTTTCATTGGTGTTACACAATACAGGTTTGCACAAAGAAGTGCAGTTGTCGCTCCTACATGTTGCACACAGAGAAAGTGCATAAATGAGAAAAAGTCATTAAATATTAAAGAGAATTTAAAAAATAATCAACAAAACTAAAAAAATAGTGGTAAAAAAACAGATGAACTGCAAAGTAAAACTCCATACTTTCCAGTACTTAAAAACCTCTATTTACAATAAAACTTACTCCCACCCCTTTATACACTTACCATATTTAAGGAAATAACTACAAAATAGTAAGTCTGCAGAGATAATAAATCTATTAACAATGAAAATATATATTCAAAAGTTCTATTCACATACAGATATTACCCAAACACGACAATATTTATACATACTACAAATACACATTCAATACAAGCCCAGGTTCTTATTAGCACTGTGTTTCTCTGTACCGCTGGAAGATAATTTTTTGAACATCTTTTTAAAATGGAATATGTTTGGACATTGCTTTAATTCATTATTTAGTTTATTTCACAATTTAACACCACTGACAGATAAACAGAAACTTTTCCTAGTAGTTTGAAAACTGGGTGTTTTAAAATTTGACTTTCCCCTTAAGTTGTAGCCCCCCTTTCTTTCAGAAAACCTTTTCTGTATATTGCCAGGCAATAAATTGTTTCTAGCCTTGAACATAATTACTGCTGTTTGAAATTCAACTAGATCAAATAGTTTTAATGCTTTAGACTTTGAAAATAATGAGTTGGTGTGTTACAAATATCCAGTGTTATGAATTATTCTCATTGCTTTTTTTTTGAAGTATAAATAATGATTGCAATGAATTTTGATATGTGTTACCCCAAACCTCTACACAGTAATTTAAATACGGTAACACCAGTGAACAATACAAAATATATAGTGATCTGTAATCTAGAATGTGCTTAGCTTTAGCCAGGACTGAAATACTTCTAGACAGTTTTGTTTGAATATGTTTTATGTGAGATTTCCAGTGAATTTTGTCGTATAATCACTCCAAGGAATTTTATTTCATATACTCTTTCTCTATTAACACCCTCGATCTGTAACTGAACTTGATTGAATGATTTACAATTGCCAAATATCATGAATTTAGTCATGCTCAAATTTAATGATAACTTATCTTATACATCTGTCAGGCATCCTACCTACCTACAGCTACTTACCAGCATGCCTCTGCTCAAGCTGCTAAAATAAGGGACAGGTAAAGTCAGAAAAGGGTCTCTCTAATGCCATCTAGTGGTTCTGGAGAGCAACTTTTAACGTACCCACCTGCAAGTGTCCACACACAACTTAGGTGCTCACTAAAATACTATAGTCAGTACATGTTTTACACCAAAACAACAGTCTGAGAGGCGATTTCTTCTTCTTTTGGAAGTTTTGCATTATCTTACAACATGTGGGTTTGTTTCATGTTGTGCTTGTCAGGTCTGTATGCATCAGCCTCCAATTAGCTCTCCCCAACTTCAACAAATGACAACATGATAGCATTCAACAATGTTTGTAACAAAGTCTCCTTGTGCTGTCTTTTTTTCCATATTAGTGTGTCTGTGTGTGTGTGTGTGTGTGTGTGTGCATGTGTGTGTGCGTGAGTGAGTGAGTTTATTTACTATGCAGTATTACACACTGCTGCCCTCCTACACCCCTGTCTATGAGATCCAGAGAGACAAGCTGGCCAGTCATAGCAGAAGAAAGACACCAACTACTCACACCACCAAGACGCACACGGAGGATCATCAACACGCTGCCTGTGGACTTCTGATTGCTTGATTAATGATTAAAAAGTAAGTTTTGCTGGAAAAAGTTTAATGCTCTCATTTTTACTTACTGTACTGTTAAACTATAACCATATGTTTTACTATTCTTTAATAATTTTAACTGTCATTCCATTTTCTCAGATCTGTAATTCCTTCATGAGTTAATTTAAAATGTGCTTTTGTAAGTAACTTTCCTGAAAACTTAACTCATCTTAAGGTTGCAGGACTTAAACAAGAAAGAAGGGGGCTCATCTCAACAACTGGACATCTTACTGAATGACTGCAGGAAGACTCGACTTATATCTACTGAGTGCTCAACTCTCAGTAACCTCAGACAAGAAAAGAAGAAATCTGACTCTGATTTTCTTAGCAACATTGTTTAAACGTTGAGAGCGAGCTAACGTATCTTCAGCGGCCATGGCGTCAACAGGTCTTCAGCTGCTGGGCTTGGTGTTTGCGGTGCTGGGTTGGGTGTGTGGGGCGTTGGTGTGTGCGGCCCCTCTCTGGCGTGTGTCCGCCTTCGTGGGTGGAGAGCTGGTGATTGCCCAGATGTTGTGGGAGGGACTGTGGATGAACTGCCTGTCTCAGACCACAGGCCACATCCAGTGTAAGACCTATGACTCCACCCTGGCCCTGCCCACGTCTGCCCAAGCCGCCCGGGGCCTCATTGTTCTCTCCCTGCTCCTCTGCCTTCTTGCCCTCATACTCGGGGTGACAGGGGCCAAGTGTACTCACTGCATGGGTGACGGCAACCAGGCTTCCAAGGCTCGCCTGGCCAGGATATCAGGCATGCTCTTTGTTGTGGCTGGCCTGGCCTACTTGATACCCATCTGCTGGACTGCCTATACCATCATCAGGGACTTCTATGACCCGAACGTTGCAGCGCCTTTAAAGAGAGAGCTGGGACCAGCGCTGTACCTGGGCTGGGGGGCCTGTGTGATGCTTGTGTTGGGGGGCGGGCGCTCTGCTGCATGTCGGCTCCTCTCCACCGGGAGGAAGAACCCCCGACTGTTTTCAGTGGAGCAGCAAAGGACAAGACAAACACTGGGGCAGCAGGAGAGGTGAAGCAGCAGGAAAAATCTTTTGTATGAGATCGTTTTTTTGGACAGCTGAGGAACACACAAGCACCGAGGTCAAAACCTCGTCAGACACACAATCTGTTATCCGTTTCATTAAGTTATAATGTGGATGTCATTACACTTTGGTTTTAAATGTATTAATACATTGATAAAGCAATGGGTTTTTCATGGAATTTACATTATTTAATAGCTTTCTGTCAGAGTGGGAGTTGACATGAATTGTGGGAGGATTTGAGATGTTTCGAGGTTTACTAATGTGTGACTCACATTTCTCAAATTCCACTATGTGTGTGGGTGATCTGTGTACAGAAGGCCAGTGTACATAACATATCTGCGTATGCTGGTGTCACTGAAAATATGCGTGGGCCGTCACAGCGATGCTTGTTTATTTACTTTTTATGAAGTTTTCTGTAGTATTTCTTGAGGATCTGGGATTTCAAAGTAAATTCCCTCATTGCATTTTTCCTTTCTTATTTATTTCTTAATTCTTGTTTACATTTGTCTTTTACCGTGGTTCTGCAATATGTATTTTTACTGTACTCTTTTTATTGACGTCAGCACCCCTAGAGCTTGTTTTTTTGACTTAACATAAAAGAAATACTTTTTGTGTAATATAATTTCCAGTAGTAGTAGTTTTGATCATTTAGTTTAACAAAAAAAAATTGTTGCTGATCTGAACAAAAGTGTTTAAATATTTGACCTTGTGTCTTCTGACTTTGTGTCTGTAGTTCACTAAATCTCACCAATATATAAAAGTAGAAAAAAGGTTGGCTATGGTTAAGGTTAGGAATACATAGTCTACATCTAATAAAATCAAATCACATTTTATTTACAATGCAAAATCACCATCCAGCATACACGTTCTAAGAAATACACAGGATCAAATATAAAAGAGTAAAAAGATTTTACACATCTTCTAATGTTTCATCAAGCTTTTGCCACCTCACAGTTGCCCCAATAACAATATGCAATTCTACATAACAATATACATATTATGACATTGAATTTTCCACCTTTATTTTTGTATTGACTGTCTTTTGTATTAGAAGTAACCTGTTAAGGACAATAAATGTACACGTTGGGATGGGTTGTGTGTTTGTGTGCAGAACAAATATTATCTCTGTCCCGCCTTCCCTGTCATGTTTAAAAGACTATGAAACACAGGATGGTAGCAAACTGGAGATATGTTTGCTAGCATCTTTTTCGTTAGGTAAAAAGGTGTTTGTTAGGTTCCACTGAAAGGATTCAAAAGCGGACACAAGGCGGATGACAAGAGCACAGGCAGGACCGGACACGCCACTCCCTCAACCACCACACACACACACACACACACACACACACACACACACACACACACATAGGACCTGACAGACAAGACTGACAGAGACAGTAGGGAAGGGAAAACTGAGAAAACACAAGGAAGGGGGAGGAGGGGAAGCCTAATCAAGACAGTGTTTCCACAAAAAGTACACTTTATTGTCTCAGAGGATTGAGTAAAAAAATAAATGAGCATACAGTGGTTATATACGTGTCAGTTAGCAAGGCCAAACCAGTAATTCCCCGTGATGGGTGGTAACAGCAGACATGATGAGGGCAGTAAACACTAAGTAGCTGATGTGCTCTGTAACAAACAGTCACATCACACCCACTGCAACACTGATTATTTACATACAGGAAGGTCACAAGACAATGTATACACATTTAAAGAGCCATATGTTTGAAGTAAGTTTACAATTGCAAACATGGATAGCAGTACGGGTGCCATCAGCTTGAGTGCCAGATTGCAGCTTTGGTCAACCCCTTATACTGTATGTCTGGGTTTAATATTATGAAGTTTCTGTTTCTGCTAAAATATGTTGCTGTGATTTATTTCATCTACCCTTTGAGCATGGCTAATGTGGCCTCTTAAGAGAGTGAGTTGCCTCATGCTACTTAGAAAACATGAATGTTGCATGTTTGCAACTGTAAATAAGGTATGGGTTTTATTTTTTCTTAGCTTTTGGTTGAGGTGTTACAATTATGTTATATCTTTTCAAACATGCCAGTACATGTCCATGTGCTCACTTGTACTGCTATAATTTTGCACAGAGTGATCCAAAGGTTTTAGGTGTGAGCTATGTGTGTTAAATAAAGACATAATTACAGAAAAGGACACAGCATTGTGCTGACAGTAAGCCAAGAAAAGGAACAGTGTCTGTGTAGTCTCGCACGCATGTCGCCCTGCTTACTCTGCACAACACAAAAGAACACATTTAGACTTGTTTTTAAGGGCATAGGGCAAAAGGATGGCATGCAAAAGACCTACTGCTCTCTGTATTGTGCCAAAAGTTCCTCTTTCATGAAAATGAACAAACAGGTCTTTCAAGTAAACTTTCCTGAATGAGCTTTGTAATTTAAACACTGCAAGTATAGTTTAGTGCATGGATATTCTTCCTCCCTTTTCTAGATACAGTGAAACAACATATTTATTACAAACCAATCTTATTGCAATATAAATGACACATTTTTTTAACCAAAGGAATCTACAGTACATACATCCTTATCAATTGACTTTTCACAACATGTATTTCAACTTAAATAACATTCCATATTATGATTACAGTAGAAAAAAATAGGTCTCTGTACTCTCCATTCACACGTTGCCCCCCTCCATCCCCTAAAATGTTGCTGATTGCTGTCAATATATATATATATATATATATATATATATATATATATATATATATACATATATATATATATATATATATATATATATATATATATATATATATATATATATATATATAACAACCAATATATAAAGATCCAGATGTCTCTGCTGGGCCACAAACATCATCCAGGACTCATCCCACCCAGGCAGCCACCTGTTCACTCTGCTGCCCTCTGGGAGATGCTGTAGGTCCATTAAGACCCGCACATCCACATTCCTGAACAGTTTCTTCCAACAAGCCATAAAAGAACTGAATTGTCAAAAACAAAACAACAGGGTGATGAACTTGGGACTACTCGGTATCATGGCTGAGTGGTATGATGGCCACTGGAACTTGTGCAATGTTTTTACAGTTTATTAATATTATATTACATTACCTGTGCAATATTTGTTTTGATACATGGATTGTGCAATATTCTTTTACTCCTGCTGATTCCAGTTTTTAACCGTTTATGTGAATTTCTGTTGATTGTTTATTATTACCCTTATGTCTTTTTATTTTATTTTCACTGACTGTACATTGAGGGAGTTGCACTAAAATCTTGTTGAACCACGCTGAATGACAATAAAGATTTCTTATTCTGATTCTTCAAATCTTAATTTTGGGTTGTACCAGAACAGGTTTACGTGGTTTAATTTTCAAAAAACACCATATTTTTCCCTCATACTGCACATTGCTGCAGCTCCTCTTTTCAGCCTGTCTGTTGTACGCTCCACTCTTGAGTGACAGAGTGATGCATCTTAGTTGTACCATATATTTGTTGGGAGTGGCACATGCGCAGCAGAGGCTCTGATGCACAGTTCCCTTTATAGCTCTTTAATCATCGTTATGAACTCTCTGACAGTTAAATCTATTAATAAGAATGAAATTTAATTATTTAATAAACCTATCATGCTTGAGGAGATTAAGAAAGCAATTCCTCTTCTAACAAACAACAAATCAGCAGGTATGATGGACTGACTTCAGAACTATATAAATCATTTGCTGACAAACTGGCTCCTTTTTTATTTTAAGTCTTTGCAGAACGTATGGAAAGAGAATCTCTCTCTCAACCACTATGACTACCTTAATCCCAAAAGCCAACAGAGACAACTGCCGTCCGATTTGTTTGCTCAATAATAATTACAAGATATTTGCTCTACTATTGGCCAAAAGACTTTAAATAGTGTTGAATGTTATTTAAGTCAGGGTTAGGGTTTCATTGACAACAGACGTATTATAAACAATGTTAGACTTGTCCTGGACATTATGGATTTATCAGAATTGATCGATGATAATGGATTCAATCTATTTTTAAATTTTTATAAAGCTTTTGACTCAGTGGTGCATCAGTTCATCTTATAATCTTTAAAGAAATTTGGATTTAGTCATTTTTTTCTGAACAGCTTTTAACTCTTTATAAGAATAGTAACAGTTCTGGGTGGTACAACCCCTGGATTTAATCTGTCCAGACGCATTAGCCAGTGAGTTGCCCCACCTCTCTGTAACTCTTCCTCAGCTTAGCTTTTGGCAGAATATATTAAATAGTGCTGTGAAAGGTATCTCTTATTGGCAGAGAATTAATCATAACTCAGTTGGCAGATGACAGCAAATTATTCTTGAAAAATGAAAAAAATCTCTGGGGAAAGTGAAATAAAGGCTTCTGGTTTGTACTTGAATGTACATAAATGTGAATTTGTGGCCATTAAAGAGTGCTCTAAATTTATTTGTAATATTACAATAAAAACTTTATTACCATTTAAAGGAATATTAATTACTAAGACCAACCGAGGAGAATCACCTTAACCTTGTTTTAATCCTATCATGCAAGAAGCTCAAAGAAAATGTAATCAGTGGCTCTTAAGGGATCTCTCGTTAAGAGATAGAGTAATAATTGTTAAGGAAGAGATAATCTTGTGATTGACCTATGCAGCCTCAGTTCTGCATCTTGATCATAAACTACTAAAAGACAGAATGCTGTTCAGTTTTACACAGAAAAACAGAACACATTACTTGGAGAAAACCCATGAACTTGTGTTTAAATGGTGGGCTTAATTTTTTGGGGGGGATTTTTTTTAACTTTAAATATTATATTTAGATAAATTTAGACAACCTTATAGAAACCATACCTCCATTTGGCATTTTTATACACCTTCATGTATTATCTAAGCTACAACTTGCTTGTTTGTAACTATGATATAGACCTGTACAAATGTCTGCCTTTCAAAGCCAGGTTTTCTTGTCATCGTCTCTCATCTACAAGCACATATTTTCACCTCATAATTCATTTATATGGAATAACAAGGACTTTCTATATAAACACTCTCTCTTTTTGGAATATTGATTTAAGAATAATATCGTGTTGGTAGACAAAGGTCATTTACCCTGGATGGTCTTCTATTTATTTATGAAGAATTTACTCTAACCAACACTCCTACAGGTAAAATGTGTTTTTCCAGTTCTACAGGTAACAGCAACAGATCTGTTCCAGAGATATTACTACTACAGTACCATATGTGTAATACTACAGAACCATTACTGAAATCAATTTGTGGATGATATAGTTGGGATCAAGTCATAGCTTCAACTAAACTGATACTTAATCACCAATAAAATTAAATCAATTTCTTTTAAGCTCATTCATTAATTCTATCGAGCTAAAAACTATGTTAAGAACAGATCTGTAGACTTTCTGGCAAAACTATGCGTCATCATTTCTGAAAACACTGATGATAGGTTTTGCTTTGGAACCTTGCTTTTTTGCCTTTAAAAACAATCTAATCTAAATCTTTACAACAGAGTTCAAACAATACATTTCCTCATTTAGTCAGTCTCCAAAACAAAAAAGCAATTAAAACTGTAACAGCCAATATTGTATTTAAAGTTTGAACATAGTCCCCTATTCGCCATGGCTTGTATGTAATTAACGGGCTTATGCAAATCCAAATAAACATGACCTTGTAACAAAAAATGATTTGGGTCCAAAACACAAATAGCACCATATGCACATAGCATGCTGGTAAGAAATATTTTCAAAGGCAACATAGGAACAGTATTTTCATTCAACCATAAAGGAACATGTCACTGTTTATGTGGAAACCCCATTGATTGTAATTTAAGCAAAGGAGTTTTACAGTAAGCTGCTATAACTGTGTCAGTTCTCATAAGTTAATGAGAAAAAATGAAGGCTTGTTGAAGACGTTACATGTAGATCCATGTACTTACACGTTTCCCCCCCCCTGGTGTACCTATGAAGTTTCTGTTTGCTTTAGAGTCATTTGTCCTCTTAAAGAGACAGATTCAATATTTGGCCTGTCTGCGGCTGCAGACAGGATGCGTGTCACTTTAAAATCCGCATGACAGATAGTAGTGGAGAAAGTGGGCTGTGTGAGTTTGTGCTGCTCGTGCCTGTAACATTCTCATGCTCGGCCATCGACCTTTGGATCTCGAAGCGGATAGGCAGTTCCGCCGTCCACGGTGGCAATTGGCTGCGCCCTTCTCCCCTGTCTACAGCTGCTTCCGCACATCGTGGGCCAAACGACATTGCGCTCACATACGATATTTTACATGCATGCACGCAGGCTATGTAGCGTGAGTGCGTGCGATGCTGCTGGAGCCCAAAGTCCTTCTTTCCGTGGCCAAGTCTCTTATCGAAATGTTTGAAGATTAACGAGGTCACGCGTGTCCTGTAGACCACAAGCTACTGCAAGCTGCACCCTGCAGGCCAGGAAGACGACAGATCAGAAGTACAGCGTGTCGAGGCGGACCGGGAGGAAGGACATACCGCTATAGCTGCGCCGGACTACCGCAGTGCACGTAATCATGACCGAGAAACGTATGTCACGATGGTATTTCGGAGGGCTTGCGTCCTGCGGAGCCGCCTGCTGCACGCATCCTCTGGATCTCCTCAAGGTGAGGGGCTAAAGGGAACAGGGAGTTTGTAACCCTCCGCCGGTGTGCAGAGTTAAGTGCAGGCCTGAACACCAGGCTACAGCTGTTTCCAGTAGTATTCATGGAGGACAGGCTTCACTACTCATATTACTATGCCTGTTAGAAATCCTTGTGTGCAGTAAGCCTTTAGTTGGCCATGGCATACTCTGTGGCGTCACATTTCTCCCGCTGTAATGTGTGTTAGGATGGCCAAGGCTGTTATTATATAGGGCACAAGTTAGGGCAAGTTGAACTGTTAGTCATTTGGGAGAAAAATATAATAAAATAATTGCTGGATTAATTTTGAAGTACACATAATGAATGTCTCAACGTTGCATTAGTTTTACAATTATTGACATGGTTTAATTGAGATAAATATAATGTGGTCCTTGTCAGATCTCACTGACCAAAGGGAATATTTGTGTGTGTGTCTCTCAGTGGGGTCATGCATGTTCATTGTTGTTAATCTTTACCTCATGATGCAGCACATTCCCTACCCTATGCCAAAATCCTTACTCTCTTTACTTGTACCCCTCTTTTGGTTTTGAAGACAGCAGCACATGACTCTGATCACCCTAACTGGTCTAACTCAGGAAGTCACGTGGTGTGTCATTATGTAGACCAGTAGGTAATCTGGAGTTCTTCCTTTCTACTCTGACAGGCTTGTTAGCTGGCGATGTCATATACAGTTACAGAAGTAGGAGACCGAAGTTGTTTAAGACTTCATAAAGTCCTTACAGTTTATTTTTCCAGGTACTGCATCCATCATTTTGTCAACCCATGTAATCGTTTTAGGTGTGACCGTATTACCTACTTGTGGTATTGAGATACCACTGATGAGATTTTTTACGTGATTTTCATAAGACAATATTTGCAAACTATATAAGAAACAAAAACAAACGATCATGTATACAACTCAATTAGCAAAGCTCTGTTTTTATCTATGTGCTTATTTAACAGTTGAGGTCTGCGTTGTGTTGATTAACCAATGGCAATATAAGTGTTATTGCAAAATCTGGGAAACAATGCGCATTCTGGCGTTAAAGTAGTAAGTGCCCCGTGCACACACTAAACAATACAATATGTTAGGGACTGAGGAAGTTCTCAGAACTGAAGAAGTCTCTTGGATGAGGGACGAAACATCTTCTAGTTTCTTCTACCAAGTCCAGTTGCCCTATGACCTGGATGACTGAGAACCTTCACAAACAATATGTTAGCTAGTTGCCACTTATCACAGTTAACAGTCCTATTGTGAGAACCAGTACATGTAGCCATACATTAACACTGTGCATTAAACATGCACTACACATTAAAAATAAAAGTATGCAATGTTTACACCAATGTAGGGACACAAAAAGATATTATCATATACAGAGGCTTGCTTAGTGAACCTACCTGTAGCGTGGTGTTTACAGACAATGGTGGCACATGGAGAAGGGTCCTGCTGCAGCTTATAGACCAGGGCCCTAGGCGTAAGGGGACGAGGCTTGAGAGGAACAGGGCTTGAGGTACTACAATCTGCAGCTGGACCTTATTGGGCACATGCGATGGCTCAAGACAGCAAGCACACCACAGTTAACCACAGGGTGTCGTTCTTTGCTTACTTGCAGATAGTACCAATGAACAAACCAGAGAATTATATATTTCTACCCTGTTACACTTATTGTTCAGGGAATAAGAGAGGCTAGTATCATTGCTGATTTGGAAATCATTAACATGGCTCATCTGTTGTAAAGGATAGACTTTGATAGTACTTTAAAGATGCCAAGTCAATCTTAGTCAGCTGCAAAGAGTTGTAGGTCCATCACCTCAAATAGTCTGACTATACAACGTGATTTATTTATTTATTTATATATACTTATTACATTTTTTGTATTCCATCTTATTCCCCCACAGTTGGGGGGGGGCAGAGGCAGAGGGGGCTTATTATTATAGTCCCTTCTTTAGAACAGCCACTGGTAACAAGGATTCATGATCTGGCTCAATTGGAAGTTCTTTAACAAACACTAAGAAATGTGAGGTCATGTAAGACTAAAAGTTAGTGTGGAGGTCTTCATTAATCTATCAAACCACAAAATGTGACACTTCCAGACCCAGACTAAAAAGGCATACTTGGATAAATGGTTGTACATCTGCTCATCTAAAATGACAGATAAGAGAACTGCCTGGTAAAGCATGTTGGCTCACATTGTTGAATCATGTTGGTTTACAATTTCTCGCGTCACTGCTTAAGCAACAGAAGCTTGTATAATATACAAAAGGATAGGGGATTAAATAACAACATTAAATACTGTGGTTAGCGTCATGTATGCAGTATGACACTGTGATGTGGCTGAAATAATGATCACAATATAAATAACACTAATAATAAAATGTTCAAAGTAATGACCTGTGCTTCACTGTCATGTATTTCATGAGATCAATTCATTCATTCAATTCATTCCAAATTATTTCTTTGGGTCACAGAGATCTGATAACATGACAAGATGATTCTGCTAGAAGTTGATAAATGATAATATAGTTGTATCACCTAAATAGCACATTTTGTCTTTTAACCTTGTGTAATATAACTGTGGATGGTCCAAAATGCATCACTTGAATAACGTTACTGCAAAAGTTTTACAGTGATTTCCCTGAGAGGAGTCATTGTAGAATGAAATTAAATGATCGGCACACAGTTCACCTTTAAGCTGAGCTTCTTTCTTACAAAGCTTAAAAAGCGATAATGCTCTATCTACACTATCTGCATTCCTTTTAAAGCTAATAGCAGAGCAGCTAATTTACAAGGAATTAGGTTGTAATTTAGAAGAGAGATTATTTGAATGTGGTTTTCAGCAGGGAAGTAGGGCATGACCAGACGCACATATCACATGGCACAGATTGCCTAGTCATGTTTTATTGGCTTCCTCTTACGTGTTAACCCAGATGTCCATTACACCGTCAGATAAGGAGCTCTATTGTTCTCCCAGACTAGTTCAGCAGAGTGTCAAGATTTGTCGCACATAAAAAGCAATCTTTTAGCTAGGCACTTGTCAACTCATCTGGGTGTAACATTTCACCACTGTATGTGTGCATGAGTGTCCCTTCTCTTTGCGGTTCTCTTTATCATAGCTTTAAGGAAAGTACCAGAGTTACAGTTACAGTCAATAGAGTTCAACATCCTATAAGATATTTAGGCCAGTAGAGAATTACCTGGTTTGGGGTACAACATAGACTCCATAGGGATACATATTGTGGACCAAAAAGTGATCTTCAGATTTGGTTTTGCCATTCTCCTTGGCCGAGCTTCAATAAATATTGTTGTGTAACAGGGGACGATTTTAGACCATTTAAATTTTGATTATATGCATATACAGTATATGCATATATTATCAGTTTGCATGTGTTATCACTCCAAGACAACATCCTTCTATAAGTGAGGAATCTTTGTGTGTCTCTATGTATATTAGCTGTTATCAGTGGAGGTGATGCAGAGGTACAGGGTGATGATGACCCCAGTCACGTTGATGGGGAGGGAGAGAAGAAATAGGAGGAGCTGCAGGAGCCGCAGAAGGAGGAGAAGGACAATGGAACCAGAAAAAAACAGTGACAGGTACAGGGGCAGTGTGCAGGGCTGAGTAGGCAATTGTATGTAGAGATAGAATTAGAAAATGTATTTATGTTAGTCATCTTTATTACTTTATTCTTCTCATGCATATGGAGCTGTACAATCAGTAGAGGCAGAGTCCAGCACAGGGGAAGTTGAGCCAGGAAGAGGCCTACTCAGAGCTGAAGATGAGGGATTTGACTTTTATGCAAACACACACACACACACACACACACACACACACACACACACACACACACACACACACACACACACAGACACTGCTATATTTTATGGGACTGTGTTGTAGTTTTTCATTATATTTAATTATTTTAGCACTCTGACGGGCTGCACGCATGACATGTTGGTAGTAGTATACTGTAACTTAAGCTGGGCATATTTGAAATACGAACGAATACGTTCCCTAGCCATGAAATTAGTTTTAACAAATTAAAGTCAATCAGCAACAGAAAACTGCTTCCTTGAAAGAGAAAGTAGGCATGTAACAAGACTTAACTGAAAACACAAAACTGAACACATAAATTAGTAAACACTTTTAACACCCACCCTCCTCTGAGTGAGTAAACACAAGTGTTCAGCTCCACACTGCAGTCTGACCCTAACTGGTACGCTGACCCCATAGAGTTCATTTACACAAAGAACACTGGGGACATGTCCCAAACACTTTTTGAAATAGCTGATTTTGTGCCCATCACTTTTTGAAAGCATTTGTTAAAAATGTTCTGAAAAATAGCTTGCACCAAGAAATGTTAACTAACAATTGAAAATGCTTTGAGAAAAGGTTGATTTGCACAATAAGAAAACATACAATGCAATATAGTTTTCCCTCATATAAAAACAAACATTTCTATGGTAATTGGAGCAGAAAATGTCTCCAGAATGCAGAAAATTACCAGTTTAATGCTCAAAATCGTCAGGGGGAGAACTTCCTCAGTGGCTATCATATTGTATTGCTTTTGCAAGGCATTGTATGCATGCTACATTCTCATTACGGACTGAGCACCCCTAAACGTTTGATCATAGAATTGGCCATGGTGTAAGACATCCCGAGTTTCCTGAAACTTCATCAATGAGGCTCGACCAGCTGACAATTTCCTTCACAGTACTTATTAGAAAATGTTAGCATGCTAACATGCTGAACTAAGATAACAAACATGGTAAATATTAGCTGCCAAACATGTTAGCAATGTCATTGTTAGCATGGTAGCATGCTAATGCTGGCATTTAGCTCACAGTGCTGCTGGCATGGCTGTAGACTCTTAGCTTTCTTTACATCTTTTAGGGTTTGTGTAATGATGGGACTGAAAATTACATGACAGAAAGTTTAGTTAAAAGGTAATTGTTAGATTTACCTATGACTCGCAGTGCAAAATGAAAGGGTAATCTTTGTGTAGACACCAGCAAATGTGTAGTCACAATAAACCTGCTGCCTCTGCCACATTCCTGATTTTGCTAGTGCAGTGATTAGTTCTCCCAAATCTCAAACTTACTGCTGATACTTTGAGCCTAAATGAGCTGAGAGGAAGCATTGGAAATTGAAGTTCAAATCAGGGACTAAATGCTTAACTTGCTGTCTGACTTTGCATTGAACCCAGTGTGTAGTGATTTAACTGAGCAAAATAGACAAAATGATTGAAAAATGATAAACAATAAGACTGGTGATGAGGCAGGAAAAACATTGTGTTTTGAAGGGCTTAGTGCACTTCAAACTCAAATACTGATTACACCGAGGACAAAGGCCACATTGTAGAGCTGCTGACCCCCTCTGACAATAATAACACACACACATAGGGGTTACGAAACTGAGAAAATGTGTGTATATTATAACTGCCAGTGTTAAACATTACTCTCTTGCTGCACCAATTTGAGTTAGTGCTTTTCTCACATACACTATATTGCCAAATGTTTTAGGACACCCCTCCGAGTCATTGAATTCAGGTGTTCCAATCACTTCCATGTACACATTTGTATAAAATCAGACATCTAGGCATGCAGACTGCTTCTACACACATTTGTGAAAGAACGGGTCGCTCTCAGGAGCTCAGTAAATTCAATCGTAGTGATATGTTGCCACCTTTGCAAGAAGTCCATTTGAGAAATTTCCTCACTACTAAATATTCCTCGGTCAACTGTCCGTGGTATGATAACAAAGCGGAAATTGGGAACAACAGAAACTCAGCCATGAAGTGATAGGCCATATAAAATCACAGAGTGGGGTCAGTGCATGCTGAGGCGCACAGTGCACTGAAGTCGCCAACTTGCTGCAGAGTCTGTAGCTACACACCTCCAAACGTCATGTGGCCTTAGGATTAGCTCACGTATCCGTGCGTAGAGAGCTTCATAAAATGGGTTTCCATGGCCGAGCAGCTGAAACCAAGCCCTACATCACCGAGTGCAATGCAAAGCGGCAGATGCAGTGGTGTAAAGCACGCTGACACTGGACACTAGAGCAGTGGAGACGTGTTCTCTGGAGTGACGAATCACGCTTCTCTGTATGGCAATCTGATAGACGAGTCTTGGTTTGGATGTTTCCAGGCGAACGCTACTTGCTTGACTGTGTTGTCCCAAGTGTAAAGTTTGGTGGAGGGGGGATTATGGTGTGGTTTTTTTTTTTTTCAGGGGTCGGGCTTGGCCCCTTAGTTCCAGTCAAAGGAACTGTGTTAATGCTTCAGCATACCAAGACAATTTGGACAATTCATGCTCCCAACTGTGTGGAAACAGTTTGGGGATGGCCCCTTCCTGTTCCAACATGACTGCACACCAGTGCACAAAGCAAGGTCCATAAAGACATGATGAGCCTGTCTGGTGTGGAGAACTTGACTGGCCTGCACAGAGTCCTGATCACCTTTGGGGTGAATTAGAGCAGAGACTGCCCGCCATGGCTTCTCGTCCAACATCTGTGCCTGACCTCACAAATGCGCTTCAAGAACAACGGTCAGAAATTCCCATGAACACGCTCCTAAACCTTGTGGACAGCCTTTCCAGAAAAGTTGAAGGTGTTATAGCTGCAAAGGGAGGGCCAACTCCATATTAAACCCTATGGATTGAGAATAGGATGTCATTAACCTTCATGTGCATGTAAAGGCAGGCGGCCCAAAACTATTGGCAATGTAGTGTATATATTATGCCCTCTGTCAATGTGAGAAAATAATCCTGACAAAGTCATAGTGATGTCATCAGGGACTACATCTTTTCAACAGAAAGCCTGTGTTACAAACTGGATGTGTGGAGTTTGAAAGATGTGTGTGTTTACCAGACAGTTGCATTATTGGACACGTATCTCGGCCTTTGCTGATTAATTTTGGTCATTTCTTTTTAATGGAAGTATGATACTAAATAAATGGCTCTTTAAGTTGTGGCACATTTAGCCCTTTGACACAATTAGTTGTCTAAATATCTGAACTGATCTCTAAGTTAACCCACAAGAAGGAACAAAGAGAAAAAGTTGCTGAGATCTGTCAGCCTCAACTGGACCATGTGTTGTCTGTTTTGTGGTACTGAAAATGACACCGATGCTGCTACGTGACTGTCTTTCCAGGTACACCTGCAGACACAGCAGGAGGTGAAGATGAGGATGATGGGGATGGCTGTTCATGTGGTGAAGAGCGACGGTGTACTGGCTCTTTACAACGGCCTCTCTGCCTCCCTTTGCAGACAGGTATGTGTGTCTGTGTGCATGCTGAAGTCTGTTCTTGAGACACTGTGTGTTGTGTTCATTAGTTTGTCATTTGTTTGTCAAACAATACAAAATCAGACAACAGACAAAACTACATTGAAACGGGTGATAAGACTAAAACAAGGCTTGAATTCTACCAGAGATGTCAGATTATGAATTACAATTTTTAGTTTGAAGGACTTTAACAGCGTTATATGACACTGATTATTATTGCTCTTTTTTAATGTGACTGCATCATTGTTAATAGTTATGCCATGTTTTCTGTTAAAATGAGTTTGAGTTTGCACTCAGCAGTCTGTGTATAAGACATGTTCTTGCTCTTCAGTCAAACATAGAATCAAAATATGATTATCTCATACCCTCATGCATTTTTTAAAGATACATTTTGAGAAGTTATTAAGAATAATTTTTCCACGTTGCGTTCTTTAGTGTACATGACTCAGATCTTTCTTAAACAGAAATAAATTTTGAGCCAAAATGTTGTGGCTGCAGGATACTGTCAATAGATCAATAGTTTTATAAAGAGGACAGCAGTGTGTCCAGCAAGTCTGTTGATGTTGCAGGAGATTCAATATGATTGGAGGGAGAAAGAAAAGTTTGAATCGAAGCCACTGGAGGATGATCAAGAGTAGGATATGTTTTATCCAGTAAACACTGCATCCTGTTTAGCTTCTGTCCTCAGACTTTAAATAAACCTTAGACTCATTATTTTTATCTCCTCTCCTCTCAGATGTCCTATTCCCTCACCAGATTTGCCATCTATGAGACAGTGAGGGACATGATGGGCAGCACAAGCCAGGGCCCCATGCCCTTTTATCAGAAGGTCGTGCTGGGAGCCTTCGGAGGTGAGAACACACACACACACACACACACACACACACACACACACACACACACACACACACACACACACATACACATACACATACACATACACATACACACACACATACACACAGTGTCACCCATACAGGATTGTGTGCCAACAACATTTCTCTGCCAACAGGTTTCACTGGTGGGTTTGTTGGCACGCCGGCAGACATGGTGAACGTCAGGTAACACACTATGATGCAATTCAATCTCTCATTAACATATGCACACTAATTCTTCTAAACAAGCAAACCGTTTGTGGTTAGACATGTGCTTAGCAAATAGTGGATACAAAAGATCTGAACAGTTTGTGCTTCTAGGATGCAGAATGACATGAAACTACCACCAGAACTGAGGAGAAAGTGAGTAGTTGTGAGTTACTTGGCTACAAGTTTTCAGTTTGACATTCTTTTCATAATTTAACCCTGAATGTGTTTTTTTTTTATTTCAGCTACAAACATGCCATCGATGGGCTGTTCAGAGTCTTCAGAGAAGGTAAATCCCAAGCTGAATATTGTCCAGTATGTTACCTCATGTAAAGTGCAGGCTGGCATCCTGTGTGACCTGTGTTTTGTCCAACAGAGGGTGTGAGGAGACTGTTCTCAGGAGCCACCATGGCCTCCAGCAGAGGGGCGATGGTCACTGTGGGACAGGCAAGTCACAGCGCTAGCTGATGAGATGATTTATGATCAGGAACCCCTTTTTTTTGGCATCACAGGTATGCAGTTTAATTAAATAGTCCTTATGAATGCAAACAGGTATTAAAGAGACCCAAGGAAACATCTTTCTCTTTATTTTTATATTGTACTTTATTCTACCTGGACTAACACAATTACAATTTAGATACATTTTCTCTTAAATACTTTATGAAGATATTTATTAGTCATGCCAAACTAAGAATCCATCTATTTGTCCTGTAATAAGATAATGGAATTAAATTAAAAGTACATCATAATTCATCAATATTGAATCAATTTCTAACAGACTGCTTGTTCAGTGGCTTCCATTCAATCAATGCATAATGCAATATGCATTAATGCATATAACCTCTGCATCACTTCACTTTTTACAGTCTGTGTTGGCAAGAATATCTAAAGGAAAATTTCTTCCAGATTGTAGCACTGATACATTTTTTTCCAAGTAAAAAAAAATGGTGTCAAATGTCCCCTGATTGATCTATTCATTGTTTAAATGCCTATTTTCCTTCATCAAACCACCCTGCAGCTTTGTAGCGTTCTTTCTAACAACTCTTTATGCTAAATGTACCCAAAATCAGTTGTCAGTCACTTCTTATTGTTTGGTGGTGGTCATCTGAAGGCCTAAGTGTCTTTTTAATTTTTTTTTTACTTCCACTAGGCCAAATACTGAAATTTAGAAATGTCACACTTTTGACAGGTTGATATTTGTGCTGTGTTTTTGATTGCATAGCTTTTTGTTAAATGCACAAAGGCCAGTTAAGGCACTTGGCAAATGTCATGTGATCGCCAAAATCTAACTGCTAAGTGCATACATTTTTTTTAATAAGCTTTTTAAAAAATGTCAAATTGAGGCCAAATTTTGGTGGTGGATCTCACAGCTTCCAAAAGCGAAGAGGTCAGTTACTGTACTGTCATGATTTTCTGTTGCTCATTACACATCACACACTTTCTGAAAGTCGAGCTGTGTTGAGAATGGATTGGGCGTTGGGCCATCTGCATGAAGTAAACACATATTATATATAGAGATATAGATACATCCACACAGATTATTTGTCTGTCTTTTTCACCATGCCACACATTTCTTCTCATTTTATCCCACCTTTAGTTGGCGTGTTATGACCAGGCCAAGCAGCTTGTGCTGGGAACAGGCATGATGGGCGATAACATGCTCACACACTTTCTCTCCAGCTTCATTGCTGTAAGTATCAGGTTTTATTTGTGTGCCCTGGAAACCTGAGCCAGTGTAAAGTTGACTGGGCTCTTTTGTGAAGTGATGAACTGTTCCTCTACAGGGAGGCTGTGCTACATTCTTGTGTCAACCTCTGGATGTACTAAAGACGAGGCTGATGAACTCAAAGGGAGAGTACACAGTGAGTGCACCTTGTCATGGTCTCCTCTAATCCGTTCACCCTTCTGATTGAGTTTATCCATTTTATTAATTTCTCAGTGTTCATTCTGATCTAGTGTGTCTCTCTCTCTTATTAGGGTGTGACACACTGCTTACGAGAAACTGCTAAGCTGGGTCCTCTGGCATTTTACAAGGTAATGAACAGTGCTAGACACTAATCATTAATGGCACTGTGGCTATTTAGTGCCATTTTTAATCAGAGGTTCTGATTACATGTAAACTTTATTATATCAGTTATTTTACTTGCTGTCAGGATCACCCTTGGATACTTTGATTCACGCTGACCAGTTAGAGCTGATCCCTGACTGCAGCACAGCAGTCCTCTGCTCTGGATATGACCATTCGTATAATGATAAAAAATTATTCTGAGAAGAAAATATTGGCCACAATATGAATTAAGCTGTAATTTCATACAAAATTGTAACGTAAAAAGACATTGAGTGCTGTCTCCTGAAAATATTTTTAGGAGAGTTAGAGTAAGTGCCCCTTGACAATGGTATGTGGACTGACAATGGTGCAAAGGTGAAATTTAACTATGTAATTAATGGGCAAAACAGTAGCAGACAAGTAGTCAATTCATAAAAAAGAGAGGTAAATTCAGGTGCAGAAGTAAAGGTGTGTAATAGTTAGATACTTGTGAGTGCTCTTTAAGTACAGATAGGGCTGGGCAATAAAACAATAATGATAATTATCACAATATAATTTTTCTCAATAACAATTTCACAAATGTTCAATATATTGTCAATAAATGTTTGATGTAATTCATTTGAATCATGAATGAATTAGGACTTATTTTGTCTATTAGGATGTTTATTTTATTGAGGAAAAGGGACTGAAACAAGATTTCTAATTATAATTTTTTTTAAAAAGATTCGATTATATAATTGTTTTGAGTGTTCGACCTCAAATTTGTGAAGTGATCCGCTGTTTGGCATCAAGTGTTTGTCACGTTCTGACCATGAAGAAAAGTTTAACCACACAATTAACCATCTGTTTCTTAAATTGTCACCAAGGAGCAAAAATCAACTTTTACACTTGAAAGAAATGATGATTAAACATTTATCGTAATAATTATCGATATAGAATGATAATAATTTAAAATCCAACTGAAATGAAATTACATGTTTCTTTAAAGCCACACAGCATACAGATGTATTTGTAACATAGAAGTCCTGTGTTCTCTTGAGGAAACACCAGTATTCAGAAGGGAGACATTTACGGTGTACTGTATGTCAAGTGTGATAAATGACCTGCATGTATAGCAGCTGGCAACCCACCCAATAATAAAGTACCTGTTTTATACTCAAGTATTTAATAGGCAGCTTTAAATTGACGGATGTAACAGGAGAAAACTGCAAATGCTAATCTTATGCCAAATGTTTGTTGCAGGGTCTCGTCCCCGCAGGGATCCGCTTGATTCCTCACACAGTGCTCACCTTCATCTTCCTCGAGCAGCTCAAAAAGTACTTCGGCATTCGCATCATCTCGTGAGAGCGCTCGGTGACCGGCCGCTCTCCAAACCATCCACCAACACTGCCGCACACAACACCACGTCATCGCGCTGCTCCTAGCATTTGCAAGAAAAGAAGGGCAGAAAGGGAATCATGTACAGTTTATTATGGACTTGTGCATGTTTACCTTCTCTGTTTTGCTCTACCTCTATCCCACAACTACAAACGAAATGATTTTGATTATTATATATATTAGGGCATTCGTACACCAGCTTCTGGAAGGGGCAACTACTAGAATTAATATAAGTGGTGTTATTGGGTAGAATGACCTTGATATTTAGAGAGGAGTTTAAAATTAGCTCTAGCAGATGTTTACTGTAGTTGTCCAGTATAATTTCAGGTACGCTAAGTCACAGGATGAGATGTACTGATAGAAGGAGCACTTCAATTGTCATGTTGATGACAGTCTAAATGTTGGTTTGAACTAATTCCAGATCAGATATTGTGATTTATATTTTAATCTCAGTAGTAATTAAGCCCAGTTCAGCAGTGGTGTTCGGTGCCTTCAGGGCCCACACCTGTGTTTTTGATTGTGGAACGACTGTGCCAGGAATGTGATTCCTGTTACTTTATTGGTGTCATATTAGGCCAAGACTGAGTTTATGATTTAGCAGAGGTTCAGTGGGGATGATGATGATCTATAAATTTTCCCAAAAGCCATTACTAACACATGACTGAACAAACCGTTATGCAAATGCATAGTAATCATTCCCAACAGTGGTGACCAAGTGTGAGGCACCCTGAATTTAACAGAGTTGATTTATTTGTTTGTTGTTTCTTCATTAAATTAATGTTTTAGAGCTGGAAATCAAGTACTAGCAGGTTAAAATGTCTAACTTTTACCTGATTATCCTTTACTTCATTCCGATCCTCTGTCATCTTATCGAGAAGAGGACCAAGCTTGTTTGTCTGCTGTTTTTAAGTAAGATGGGAGTTTGTGGGGAAACTGTGAAGCAGGGAGAGCACATTTGGCAGTGGGTCTTTTTTTCCCCAGTCATAGTGAAATTCTGTATGACCACTTGTTCTTACTGTTTGAATAGTGATGCCTGTTGAGAAGCCTGAAGAGAACTGCTCTACTGTACATGTGTACATGTAGCATTTCCATCTGTGATGGGATCATTTAGCTGAATGCACGTCTGACTTTATGACTCAGGATGCTACTCTGTTTTATAAGGCACTTTATTAAAATCGCTGGACTCACACTGACTAACCTGCTGTGTAGAAACACATGCTGCATGCTAAAGCGTGTTCTAAAAGTGAAAATGGAAATGTTTTCCGATGTTGTCAGTGGTTCCAATTGAGGGCAATCTGTGATGTTTTGTGAGTCTTTTCAGTTAATGTCCAACCATAAGTTTGACCTTGGTTCAGTGATAAAATGCAATCTCTGTGCTTCCTCTGTTGACAGAGACCTAGACAAGTCATGTTGCCTTACAGTACGTGTCCTCCAGGGGGCAGTTTAGTAGCGTGTGAATAATGTCGATACCTTCATCCAAGTGTACATTTATAAAAAGGAGCCACAAACTCGGAGAAACCTAAGATAGACTGTGTATATCTGCACATTCTTATGTTCTTGCTTTCCTCAACAATGTGAGGTACTGTAGATCAGCCACAGTAAGAAACAAATGAAACTGGAGGGACCCACAGCTCTGGGCGTTGCAAATTTGCATTTTGTAGATCACTCACTAATGATTTGTAAAATTAAAATACTAATGTGAAAACACACGCTTTTTGTGCTGTTTGACTGTCTTTTTTTGTTAATACAGTATTCACATCATAAAACAAACAGGGTGATCGTTGCCTGTGTATGCTGCTGCCGAGGGCTTAATGATGCTGGCTCTGACTGTGAATCAGGTTGCACCCTCATCTGAACAAGACATATTTTAATGATTGCTCCGCCAGTCTTTCACACCACCCCACAGACCTAAGATAAGAATTACAGCCTCCCACCTGGCTGGACCATCCACAGTTAAGTGGTAATATGCAGCTGTAATGATGAATGTGTGACTCTGTTCCTCTACTCAGATTAACATTGCTGTCCATTTCTTAATTAATACAATTCATCACATGCAATGCATCAATGAACTCATGCCATCACATGTATGTGTGGGAAATTGTGACCTTTATGCCTCTACATACTCTCATCTTCATTTCAGGAGTGCTATTTTTGTTAAACTGAGGAACATGCTGCCTTGTGTGTACAGGGATGAGAAGAATCAGGCTGTATGCCTATTTAGTGTGATGTTTTCTCTTCAGAAATGTGTTTTTAATTTAAGGAGGAACCATCATCCTATCAACCACAGTGATTAACCATCAAGCAATTCAGGTTCTGTCTATAAATATCTGGTGTTTTTATAGACAATAAGCTAAAATTATGATCATTACAAAGACGTGCAAGAAGAAATAAAGATTCCATTATTTGACCAATTTTTTGACAGACCAGTTTTTTCCAAAGTCAATTTCTTCATCACAGGATGACAACTGGGATTTTAAGGCAGAGAAAATGGAGTTCCTTTGTTCCCTACAGCTATTTTTCCTTTATACTTTGACATTTCTTATTTTAATTGGTATTTCATTCTGTATATTCCAAATTCTAGCACATATTCCCCGATGGGACAACAAAATACCAAAACAAATCATGCAACAACAAAGAAATTGTGCAGGGGCAAGTTTAATATTAAAGAGACATGTTTTTGTTAAATGAGGGTCAAAAACATATAAATAGAATGAATTGAGTATCTAAAGGTTAGAAAGAAATGCATTTCAGGTTTCTTTGCCGTTGGCATTTGCTAGACAGTGATTGGCTTTTGAAAAGTACCAAATCCAGTCCGGGGTACCTTGAAATCTCAGAATTTAGTGTACAGACAGGAATGTGAAAACACCTTTGAAAGACTTTTCACAGATTCAAGTCAGCAAAGTCAAGGTCTGACATTTTAGGGGACATAATCATGAGAAAAACACATTTTTTTAACAGAAGGAATCTTAATTTATGGGCACACAAGTACAGTGTCTCATTAAGATTCAGACTTTTGCATATTTGTGTGATGTGGTGTAATACTGTAAAATGAAGAACTGCTGAGAATGGGGTGGCTATGAAGGGGTGGCTACCTACCTTTACCATAAAATACCTTTACCTTTAGCAAAAAATATCATAAAATATAGCATAAAATATCACAAACAAGTGAACAAAATTGGACCAGATATGTGTGGCAATATCGCTCAGGCAGAGCACTGAAATATCGGCTGATTGGTATCAGCTGTTTCCATGCTATTGCTTCAAAATCACTGGCTCATGTGCAGCTGTGTGGCTAGTCGCATCTAGTCATATTCATGCAGGTTTACAGCGCAGACATTACAATCTGACGCTTAATATTTAGTTCAAAGGACTGCAGCTGTGCCAGAGTACAGCCTCACAGAGCAGCATTTAGGGGGATTACTTTTTCCAGCAGAATCCTCACTGTTATTTGAATTCTATGGAGTTCCCTCAAAGAGCAGAGATCTTTTCGACAAATATAATCATCCAACCTTTTGCTGTAAATGGTCAATTCCTTAATGTGTCTCTGACTGAAAAGTTCAAATTTGGATCAATGCTTTGGTTTCCCAGGATAGAATATATAGATGAAATCTTGTTAAAGGTAAAGCTCCACAAACCAGTATTCTGTGTAATGTGAAAGGTCTCTTGCAGTAATGAACCCACCACGGCAGCTCTAAGGAACTTTTTAGCATTTTTTAGACATTTTACTGTATGGTTGAAACTTATTGTTCTTACTAACCCTGTTTGCAGCAGCAACAGGCAGCTGTTTTCAGCACTACCTGTCCAGCATCAAACATTGCACAATCGAGATATTCACAGATATTCCCTTTAGTTGGTGGAGACCAAAAGAAAGCTAACCAGTGAATATTGCCTTACAGTTTTCAGGTAGCCAGAAGCATACTCCAAATTAAAACTAGTGTTGCTCCATGTCTCCTCATTTATGATAAATATGCAACTGATTGTAACAATGAAGCCATGACATGTTTATAAGGCAACACGTTGGGAGCTATTGTGGAGAATCTGTGCCCTCAAGTGGCCAAATCAGCGTTGAATGTCACACTTTAAGATAAATAATAGATTAATGACTTCCTTCAACTCAGCTCTGTCAATTCTGTAGCTGATTTGTTTTCACTTGGATATGGCCAAAGCAGAAATGGACTGCCTTAGCAAGAGCATTGATAGTATTGTGTGGACTGCCAGTTGAATAATTAAGTAGATCCCCACCACGCTAGCCAGGATGTGTATCTAAAGGCCATACAGTTCGGTCAGATCTGAGCATGATTGAGTGCTCAGAGAAAAGTGATTGTGGGTTTTGAGCTGAGGCTGATGGAGAAATAGCAGGACCTGTTGTGAGTTATGACTTTCTTGAACCCAAATGCAAAAACACGGACAGGGAGTGGGAGTAAAAAGTGATGGTCCAGTTTATTTAGAAGTTCAGAAATGTGCACCCAGTGAATTCTTGCTAGAAGTTTTCTCTGAGAGCAAAGTGTGGTGAGAGCAGCTGAGCACCCAAGAAAAGCACTGAGGCAGACTGTTACGATCCTACATTGGAGGCAAAAAGCTGAAGCATAATACAAAATTACAGTCAGCAAAAAACACAAACTCGCTTCAAGATGTTAGACACAGCACAGTACCCCAAGAGAACACTGACAAATGCAGAGGAGCTTGATTACTGGAATGAGCCTTAAGTGTGCAGGTGATCACAAGTGCAAGAAGATTGGCCAACGAGAGATGAGCCATACCGCCATGGCCTGAAGCGCGTGCACACACGCACACAAATCTATAAAGCCAAATCTATTTAGCTCTGCAAAGAGCATTCATATAATTGACAAGAAATTCATGCATCACTTGTGTCCACTTGGTTCTCTATAACACTTCAAGTATGATGAACACCAGATGTTGTTCTTAATGTGATCAGACTGGCACAATCACATAGTGCACATTAGTACACAGATTTTACACATCAAAGTGTGGTTACAGGTAATGGGGAGTACAACTAAGGCAAACTGGGCCTGAAGCAGGGTTGGGGATTAACGGATTCCATAAGTAATCAGGATACAAAAAAAAGTAACTGTACAGAGAGCCTAAGTCACTACCTTCCACTTCCAGCCGATGGGACCTTATTACGGAAAAAAATATTTACGGTAGTCAAAGGCGGAGACATCTTATTTTTTGATCCCGTTTGAACTGTACCCTGAATAACACATGTTTGTCAATTTAAAGGATAATTTTATCTGTCAAGAAAGTTACATGTCGTTTTGTATGAAAACCATTGGTCCACCGGAAATGGAGTGACTTATAGGCTCTCTATCCCATTCCAAGTACAAAAAATAAAGACATTATATAGGTACAATTTGAAAAACTGGAGATTACTCATGTGGATTACTTTAAGCAGAAAGTCTCAGTGAGTGAATATGGCAGCTGGACCTGGACCGAGACCGACAGAGTCTCGGAGGATGTGTTTTCTTGCCAGGTTTGGCTCTTGGCACCCCGGGGCTGGGTAAGCTAATAGGACCACTAGCAGCACGGTTAGCCGAGCTAACCAGGCACAGATACAGGCAGATAGACTATAGTTAGAGGTTTAGCAAAAAGTAAAGCTATCCATCAAGAAGCTCTATGTTGTAGTGTTGTAGTCAAGTCCGCCCAAACCAAGACCAAGTCAAACCAAGACCAGAGTTTATCGAGACCAAGACAAGACCAACACTTTTAGGGGCTGAGAGCAGTCGAGACCAAGATCGAGGGAGGGCGAGACCGAGTCAAGACCAAGACCAGTTCCCTGCATTGCAAGGCACACAATAAAATGTGGAATGAGATCCTAGGTACTTCTCAAATTGATCTGAAAGATCCACATTCCCATTAAAACACCGCATACAAACACTAAGAGCTGAAATCAACATAAGCACCGCAGGGAGGGGTGACAGTCATTACTTGGGGTTATTAGTTGCATTTGAAGCAATATGTTTTACTTCCAATCAAAGGTAGGATGTTAACAAATCAGACAATGCAAAAGCAATTCAATGATATTCCCAAAGTTATGGTCTTGACTGGTCTTGAAATAAAATCCCGAGTCCTCAATGTCCAAGACCGAGACAAGACCAAGTACAAATACGGTCGGGATTGAGACAAGACCAAGACCATCATAAAGAATCAAGATTCCCCATTGGTCTCAGTTAGGGCAGAACTAACATGACCAGTGGTTGCATGGATAAGTGAGCTGATAACAGCAGCTAGTTAGCTGTTAACTAACTCCAGCAACAAGTAAAGCTATCTGTCAATCAGGAAACTCTGTGAGTCCGTTGAGGCTGAGCACACGGGGGACATCAGAAAGAAAACTAGAATATATTTTCTCCATATTTCTAATATTTCTCCATCAAATATGATCCAGTTTCACAAAAATCAGTGAAAAAAAGATGTCTTTGTACAGTATTCAATGGGGGCCGGTCCCAGAAACACTGCTTCAGAAGCATCACATTGACAAATCTTTTCATTGGACTAAATTAATACAACAAGTGCAGAATAAGTCATCAACATTTTAAAATGGTTTTCCAAATGACAAACTCTTAATATCATCAAGAAAACCTACGAAACATATTTTTTGTCATTGATGGGCCAGATACTGCCATAGTGGTGACAGAGTGCAAAGCATATCATATAGCAACAGTAAAACATGAAATTTTGGGAATGGAAGATTTTGTTATTTTATGTTTCTATACACTGAGCAGAAAACACATAATTGATACTTCTTGTGTCTTCATTTGCCTATTTGGCATTGAAGTAATCCAAAAGTAACGAAAAATAATCAGATTACATTACTTTTATTTTGTGGTACTTGGATTACATTACTGATTACATTTTTAAAGTAATCCTCCCAACAAGTTTGAAAAGGAAAAAAATCTTGGTGTGTGGAGTTAGAAAGAAGTGACCTGCTCCTCATTTCTGCTCGAGACAAATGCCTCAAGGCTACATCAGGTGGGTAATGTAGGTGCCATTTTTTGACAAAGAAGAGAAAAATGTGTGGGATAAGAAAGATGATATTTCTGGTTCTGCTGTATCAATATTGATACTTTTGTTACTCTCCATCATGAGTCCAACAATGTTACAGGAGCACAATATTAAAATGGTGGAGCATTAGTTAGAATCTATTTACAGTATTTTTATCTTTTATTTTCATTTATTTTTTAATTGTTTCATTGTTCATTTGTGCTTTATAATTGCCTTGCATTTTATGTAAAGCACTTTTGATTGCCTTTGTATATGGAACATGCTTTATAATTAACTTGCCTTCCACAAATGTTATTAATTTTGCTGGTGCCCTTGTTATAACTTGGAGACAGTTGATACCGATGCCAAAATAAATCTCTTTTATTGTGCTTCACATGTAAAGTATACATTGTGTTGTTGTTGCTTAGTGCAGCTCCAAATGAGACATGCAATATTTTAAAATGGAATAAATTTCACTTTATCTAATGGAATAAATTAGTGTCGCTTTTTCTCTCCGGTTCTCTTTAACTCTCTCTCATTCATCCTCCCACACACACACACACACACACACACAGAAGTGTGTCACTATCTTTGCGGGGACCCATCATTAATGCATTCCCTACCCTTCCTGTACCCTAACCTTCAATCACCACTACCTCAAACAGCCCATTAAACTTGTTATTTAATGGGCTGTCGGACCCAACAAGTATAGTGGGCACCCGGTGTTTGGACACCACAAATATAGTAAAATACACACACACACACAAACCTGAACGTGAATCTCAAAGACACTTGTGAAGACGGTCAGAGTTCAGTACGTGCTGTCACTTCACATTCTGCTCTCATTATTCTGCTCAAAGAGTCAAGACTTCCCCACCACAAAGGGTGTGCAGAAGTAAGTGGTCAACAGACGACATGGCAGAGATGTTACAACACTTTGTCCCGATTTCCTTTCACATCAGTGAGATGGTTGATGAGGACGCTTTGCACATGGAGGCAGCTCAGACGCAAGCTCACCAGCTCCCCAGCTAAAAGGTAAAGCACAGTTGAAGTTTCTACATAAAGATGTGTAACAGACTGCATGCCACACAGCAAGGCAAGTTTATTTGTATAGCACATTTCAACAACAAGGTAATTCAAAGCGTTTTACATAAAACATAAAAGTAACAGGGAAATATAGAAAAGTTTAAAAGTAATATAAAATATAATAAAAGTTATAGTGCAGTGTACAATCAGGGTTAAAAGAGATAAATGGAAAATAAAAACAGGCTGAGGCGTTGAGCAAATAATTGAGTTACAATTATTTTAAAAAGAGAATAAACAGGGAAGTACACTTAATCTACTCTCTCTAGCTAGTCTCTACTTGGGTCCATAGCAATCTTTGGGTCCACTGAAACTCCAAAAACCCGGACATGTCTGTCCGCAGGCCACTTTGAACCAGTAATACTCTGGACCCACCTGTGCTTTTACAGGTTCCTGCAAATCACTCGGGCGCGAGATTTAAGACCACTTCCTTCACTCTGTTCAATCTCACTCCCATTATCTTTTCACTCAATTGCCTGCTCATTTCTCACCGTATAAATATTTAATTAAAGGCAATGGTAAAAAGCTAAAAACAAAGAAAAAGAAAACAGGACAGTAAAAGTTAAAGTGTAGTGTAAGTTATCAATAAAGGCAGTGGTAAAAAAATCTTAAATATTTAATTAAAAGCAGTGGTAAAAAGAAAAGTCTTCAGTCTTAATTGAAAAGAACTGACTGTTTCAGCAGACCTGCAGTTATGTGGGAGTTTGTTCCAGATATATTCCAGCATAATAACTGAACGCTGCTTCTCCTTGTTTAGTTTTGACTCTGGGGACAGAAAGCAGACCTGCCCCAGACGACCTGAGAGGTCTGGATCATAACGAAGCAGAAGATCAGAAATGTATTTTGGCCCTGAACCATTTAGTGCTTTGTAAACTAACAACAGGATTTTGAAATCAATTCTTTGACATACAGGAAGCCAATGTAAAAACCTCCTAACTGGAGTGATGTGATCCACCGTTTTGGTCTTAGTGAGGACTCAACTTTATATTATGGAATATAATTTGTTATTTTTATATATTTTATTTTATAGGAATGCATTTCCTTTGTTCTGTAATTAGCATTGCTGTAGTTTTAGGAAGGAAGTACTTTACAAGATGGATGAGGATGAATACGTTCAACCACCTTAAAAACTTGCTATTGGTAAACGGTGCAGAAAGTGAACAATGTTGAAATTTTGTTGGCGTGATTGTGTCCTGAACCTTCAGAGCACAACCAAATTAAAAGGAATGTGAGTATTTTTGAGCCCAGAAGACAGCTTGTACTGAACTAGAACAAGTTAAAGCCATCAGTATGTCAGTGTTCTCTTGACACAGAACAGTACAAGAACCACACTGGACCATGCAGGACAAAAGAAAAGGGTTGATAGTTTCAATACTACAGAGCCACTTCAGGGATCTCAGAATTTTTTTGATACTCAGCTCTGATCCTGTAACAGCTTGACTGCGTGTAAGAACTATAGTTTCAGGAAAATACACAACTTCAACATGTTAGTGTACTACAATATTTCATCCTTGCACTTTGAGCATATGACAGGTTGCACTTACATTTAGCAAACAGACTTACTATTGCTAAATATGTAAGAGATCACACACCTCTGCAGCAACTAGGGGTTAAGTCTCAGATTGGTGGATGTGTCAAAGTGGGGAATTGAACCCAAGTCTTTCACACTGTCTTATCCACTTAACCATTACCACAACACTTCTTTCTTATAGTTACAGAGACTGGTCAATGGCCGCTTATTCAGTGCCTGCAGTGTTTGTCATATACACCATAAGAGTACATCTAAGCAACACATTTGTTTAATGGAATACACACGTGTCATAATCTAATGATGGGAGAGTGAGATTATAAGCCTGGTAACTTACGCGTTCACACAGTCAGCAATTTTTTATTTGGCAGCTGCAGCTGTGGTGCTTTCAGCCTGGATTATGTGTTTAACTTCTTCACATTGGCATATATAGTTTGCTCTTTGTTTGCAAAATATGCTGCTCTGTTGCCAGTAAACTTGTCCAGTTTGCGAGTGGTGATATGCAGCAAACACCACCCCTTTTATGAATGTGTGAATGCACAGCTGGATTGAGTTGATTTACCCAGCTGATAACCAGTGTCGTGTGACTGCTTATAGCCTGATCGAGATTGTTAGGGTTAATGAAGCTAGATAATGAAAAGATATCCTGGGTATGTTGAACTTGCTTTGTAGTATAGGCCCAAGATAAGAAGTGAAAAATATACTGTAACGTTTAGTTTAAAACTCTGCCAGGCAGCCCAGAGTTCACCAAGGAGACATGATCTGCTGTGTTGCTGTGTTAAAAACCACTAATAAGTATACAGCGTCTGCACTGTACTGTGATTAAACAAATGTATAAATATGGAATTAAAGGAGATTGACAAACATGTTGCCAAATAAATCTCATTAAATTCCAGCTTGCATGTTTGTATGGCTGAAATTAAAATCACACATTACCTTCATGTGCGACCCATGTTACAGTGATCAAGCGGTAGGTGGATCAGAAAGGTGTGCAGTACATGTAGTGGCAGAAAACGAAATACCAGACACAAACACAACTAGAATGGTTGCTGTATCAAGGGTATTTATTGTTAGAAAAGAGTATGAGAAATATATAAGAAATGCCAGTGCGTAGTCGTTTCTCTCTTTCTCTCCCTCACCAACGAACCAAAACACATACTTCACCTCACACTTCATGACCTCATTACAACCAATAAGATCGATAACTCTGCCAACAACAGTGTTATGAATTGTGTGTACAACAGGAAGAAAATTCTCTCTCTGACAAACACACACATTACATTTCTGCTGGGAGGAATATGTGAATGATCATAAATCCAACTGACTGACTGAGATAAAGGGGGGCGCTGCAGAATGCAGATGTTTGCTGCTGTTGAGTGTGTGATGTATGGGAATAAAGGCAGGCAGGTAAGCAGGGTGTGTGGTCATTGGTGTGGATCAGAATGAGTTCCCCTTTGATCAGCGGGGTTGAGATAAACATCAGGGTTTGTAGTTTATGGCCTGAGTGATAATTCCTCTCCACCCAGCCTCACACTCTGATTGCTCTCCTGTCACCAAAGCAAAATCAACTGCCAAACGCTGAGAGACAAGTGTGTCTCTGTGTGATGTAATTACCTGTCTTCTCTACTGTGACACATTTTAGTCAGTATGTGTGTGTGTGTGTGGGTTAATGTGTTAATGAGGGGGTTGGTGGTGAGTTAGTGTGTTGTAGGTTTTAGAATTAGACGGTAGAACACATATTTACCCCTTTGTGGTTTTGTTATGTATGTGCACTCATGTCTGCAACTAGGTGAATGGATTTCAAGGCCTGATTTATGAATGCAATCTAACTTCAATTAGGTCTCTGTCGTAAGTGTAATTGAAGTGATGTGTGTCTGCAAAAGTTACATCAATCACTTCATGACAGTGTTTCTTTTGTTTTCTGTCCCATCCCATGTCCACTCGCAGTTTATTGTCTATGTAACAGCAATGTGAGGTGAGTCTGGGGAAATATGGACCTCCAGATTTGTTCCTTACATTGTCTCACATGGCATTGAAGCAGCACAGGAAAGAGCCATTGAAACCATATTTCTTAGAAATGTGAGATGGGGAAAATAAATGCCAGCTGGAACAGACAAGCAAAGATCATTTGCATATATGCATTTGATGATTCTCCTTCATGTCTGTTCTGATTGAAATTCACTTGCTTTACATTCAAGGCCAACAGGATTATTTGGAACTATATTAAACAGCATGGCAACAACTAGTTTGTAAACACCATTTCATTTTCTTGAAGGAGAGAAGCCTTATTCAGGAATATTTATTTATATATCTAGAAATGGGTTTTGCCGCTTTCATTTGCTTCTCAATGCACGCTTTGGTCGCCTGCTTACTCACTCCCACTCCTGTGAACATATCAAGTAGAGTAGCATATAAATCTGGGCCCTTTACATACACATATCTCATACCCTATTGGCTACATCCGTTGTTAAGCATTTACAAAGAACTGAATCAACAAGTAAACACATGTGTTTGTAGTGGTTATTGCGGTAATCAGTAATGAAGTGTTTACAACGCATTCAAGAAAAGTCTGCACAATATAAAATCTCTGCATGTTTCAGCCCTCTTCTCAATGTGATATATATACTGTAGGGCTGTCAAGTGATTAAAAAAATTAATCTATTTAATTCCAAGTTTGTAATTAATTCATTGAATTAATCAAAATAAATTGTATATATCGATATTTGCCATGAGAAGCACTGAAAATGTTTCAATTCAAACAGATTTTGGTAGACAAGTGCATCAATGATAATAAGCAAGCTTTTTAGCTAAACACCTTTTATTTCCCATACATTCATCACATTTTTTTCACCTGTTTCTATGCTATAACAATCCCATAACAATCCAAAATACCTAATGAGTTTAGGAATTTAATTAACTCAAAAATGTTTCAGCAAAAGTAATGATGGACATAGGTTTCTTATTTTATTCTGGATATTGCTTAGTCACTGTCGCCCTCACTACTAAGCTGCTGACCACATCACTCCTGTCCTCACAGTGGATTCAATGAAACATGGCTAGAGGAGGGACATGGAGACAGGCTGTGACATATTTTAGGGTTCTGACTCTTTAGCTGCAAAACGCTGAGCAGATGATGCAGTGGTGCTTTGAGCTAATCCACTGAAATAGTAGTTGCCTGATGTGGCTGAAAATGATGCTACGAGATCAGAGAAAGTGAACTAAAACAATAGAGTTATGGTTCATACATCTAAACAATGACCTAAAACTTGGTTGAAAGCTTTCTAAAACCAAGGGGAGCTGCAGATTCAGGTGATAATTCTCTGTAGGTTCACCCTTTCAAACCGTTTTTTTACATCGTCATTTGATGTTATTACAAAAATATCACTTACAGATTGCTTTAAATTGCGGGTCATTCTAGTCAATGCTTGTGCTCACACCTGAAGCGCTGAAGCGTCTGTGTGAGTCTGGGGCTATGCATACATCCATCCCTCAGACGTCCCATGATGCGGTTAAGTTTGCCTTTTGCTTGAACTACAAATGTTACTTTATCTATTTTTGTTTTTTTAAATGTGTCCTCTTAGAATATAGTGTTTGTGTTGGTAACTGTCATTGTTGTGGTGGTTTACCAATGACACCAGGAGTGAAGTGACTGTTTCATCACAATCAGAATCAGAATGAGTTTTATTGCTAGGAACATATTCACATATGAAGAATTTGCCTTGGTATATTGGTGCTTTAGAAGATAAATTAATGTAGTATAACGTAAATTCATTTGAAAAGAACAGCCCCCCCCCCAGTTTGCTGTGCTCAGGGGCACCTCACCCATACATGTTGATTTAGTAACTTTTTATCTAATTGAGATCTTTTTCCAAGAGAGAGCTGAGAAACAGAGACAATTGTGGTCAAACAACCACACAACCAGCACGTGAGAACACTACATCTAATGCCAGATAACCAACAATCAAATGACAAATAGAAATAATGAAAACAATTGCAAGAGTCATGAAAACATCAAGTAGTAAAACTAAAACTTTAAATCTTCCAGCTGGGAACAGTTTGCAGTTCACTTCATATTAAATGTGAGTACATGTTGACTGAATGTTGTCAGCAGAGGAATGAAAATGGATTTTATGCTAATCTCACTGACGGGGAGGAACACTGCATGAAAAGAGAATCTGGGAAAATACATCAATGGAGTACAATAAAAAAGGATTTTCGTGTGCTTGATGGTTTCATTTGGGGTGGTGGCGGAAGGTGCTGAGAAATAAGCGACATCATGGTGAGGCAGATAATGACCACTGGGGTAGATCTTAATATTTTTCTGGGCCAGAAATTCTTTACAGTGTGAACACTGGTTGGAAGGTAATGATGGAGTTTATCAGTATGTTTCAGCAATGCACGCTCAAGTTTAGTTTCATTGCAGTTTAATCCACTCTGATGTCAGTGGGCCTTTTCTCCTGATTCAGGCTGATAAAATACATTATATTTTTACAATCATGTCATTATATAATGTTGTATTACATGATACCTCTTTTTAACCTTTAAAATATGTGTGTGTGTGTGTGTGTGTGTGTGTGTGTATGTGTGTGAGAGAGACAGAGAGAGAGATGCAGAAGTAAATTAATTATTTGTTCCTTTAACAAAATCCTCTCTAACATAAAAATGTGACATCACTGAAGATCAGCTTTTAACTCTCTCTGAGCTATAAAATCTAATCTTCTTTCACAGCTTATGTTTGTGTGTGCGTACTGAACATGTGAGTGTTGTTGCAGTGTTTCCATGCCATACTGCACTGGATATGATTGAGGATCACCCTTTAAAGGCTCTGGTCTGTGTTAAACAAAGATGAGACTGCAACACATCAAGTTCAGAGGCCACTCTGATATTGAATTGCATTTTTCATGAAGACCACCAGCAATATTGCAGATGAGATGAGAGTGAGGTATAAAAACAATAATGCCTAGCATTGAGACCATTCACCGATAATGCTGAGCCAGGCTTCAGATTAATGCATTCTCATTTACATGTCCAGATTTCTACAAAAATAAGATTCAGTGCTTTCTGACAGAATCCTGGAGCTTTTTGTGATTCTCATTCAAAGCCTGTGGCAGTCATGATGGCCTCATAAGCATAAGGTCCTGCTGCATGGAAAGAAGCCTTACTAGTCACACCCTTTTCAGTATAATAATGTTGGGGCTATGTTAAAAGAAAATGTGGGTCTCTCCAAACCAAAAAAGTCCTTTAAAAAATTCTAGATTTTCACAACCACTTTCAATGTAGTTACATTATGCAGAAACAACGTTAGACACATGTTTACAGTACAACCCAAGCAACAACAACTTGAGCTGTTATATTGGTTTTTACACACAACTTGATGCAAGTGTTGGGGGAGGTGCGATTCCATTCAGAGTCATCGTAAATACACGGAGGGATGTCATTTACCTGCCAGGCGGCGTGCTGGAAGCACTGTGGGTGACGCAAGTTAGGCAAAGCAGAGCATAGGTGTGTGGAAAATCATATGTAGCATCCCATCGCGTCACGTCGCGTGGGAAATTTTTGGCTGTTTAGTGATAGCCCATCAGCCTTGAGACTGGATGTCACTGATTGACAAAGAAGTATGTGAAGGCCCCCCTGATGGCCCCTCTTTCACAGTTGTTGGCAGAAAGTTTTCCAAGAAATGGTAGCAATTCCAATGAAGTTTGCGATGAGAGAGTCACCAGTAGCAAGGTATCTAAAGCATAGAAAACTACATTTTAGTGAGTTGTGGTGAACATACTAAAAGTAGTAGTCTACCTAAAAAATGTTTTTGGTACTGATGTTATTATTGATATGGCTCTACAGCCACTGTACCTATCTATATTTGTTTATTAGAGTTTTATCTTTCTAATATTCTATTCGATACATTTCTATTTCACTGATTGATTTTATTTTAACATTGACACAATGAACTTCCATATTGTATAACCTTATCTTTGATTGCCTAAGCATTCTATGATACTGAGGCATACAGCCGGTTTACAGGAGAAAGTCATAGGATTGTAGTGTGAGAATAGATAACAAACAGGTTCTCCAGTTCTCCCGTTCCCTCGTGAGTGTCAACGCTTACAGCATGTAGGCCTCCTGACACAGTGTTCACTCTGCTTTCATGCTTCAGTGGTCTATTCAGCTCAAAGGCTAACATCTGACTTGATACTGTAGAACTACATGGAGAAATTGTTTTGGAACCAAAATACTATTCTTTCTTATAGATTTTTTTTAAATAAATCTTTTTAATGACTATAATAAGGCAAATGTACTGGAGTGTGTCATGGATGTGCAGTGAAAAAATTAATAAGTCAAAGCTCAAATTTTAGATGTACTTACAAAAATCAAACATTGAGTGGGAGGATTGAAGGTTGTGAGTTTACTGAAATGTATTTTTAAAAGCAATAGTTGTGCTAACAAAGGAACAGAGAAATATATCCACAAAAAAGGAAACATTTGAGTATTTTTTGACATTTTGACTTGTCATGGCAAGAAAAGCACAGGTGTTATTATTATTATTATTATTATTATTATTATTATTATTATTATTATTATTATATAATTAACAAGGCAGCATTAGCATACTCACCTAAATGGAATAGCGCCATAACAAATGTTATTACACTTGTGCTTGACAAGCACAATCTCCAGGGCCATACTTTATAAGAGAACAGATCCTTGTATATCCTTTATGTTAAATAAAGGTAAAACAAAAAAAACACCTTCACACCTTTATTCAGATGAAAATGCAAACTGCCATTTAATTTAATCCTAAATTAAAACTCCTAGTTTGCTTAACTTTTTTCAAGTTTAGGTAGTAGGTACAATGTACACATTTTTTACAATTATGGCAGGTTTATACTTGTAGTAAACTGATAATCACTTTTTAGTTAGAGTTAACATTACCATATTTTTTAATTTTAATTTAATTGTAGGCTACATCAAGCACAAACAAGGGCAGTCCTGGACTTCCATACAGCGGACAGCCGTTCAACTTAACATGTAAAAACCGAGGCTGCATTAATGCCACCATCAATTTTCACCCAAAATTATGGCACTCAAAAATTCTACGATGTTTTAGCATTGGAGTTGGTTATGTTGTTCGAATTGATTCAATCAGCTGGTTACTGGAGTCCTTATTCTTCATACCTGCTGACTTCAGCCCAGACCTGTCTGAGAGCAACAGTTTAACGACTCTTGTTATTCTGCAAACCTTCTACTTCTGCATCTTTTCCTTATGGCCTACAGACACTTTAGTGTCTTTTTTAAAAATAAGCTGTTTTATTTTTTTAAACGCCAAAAATATCCTGAATAAAAGTCACTATATCACACTATAATCACATCCTATACAATTCCTTTGGACTGTGAGGAGTCCAACACCGTCCAAGAGTCAGAAAGGGAAAATATTCAACGACTAACATCCAATTAGGAACACTGGCCGGACTCCGGGTATTGGGCATCCCTTGGATAAAACCAGCTACACTTAGCATTAATGTTACCGGACGTTCAAATAATTCCATTTCAAAATAAAGGCACGGTAGTGCGACTGTTCAAAAATATACTGATAAACATGATCATAGCAGACAAAAGAATGTTTGATTTCTCCAAGGCTGTTAAAGAGCCAATAATTATGCAAGTGGTTGAGACTAGACTAAACTTCCTTAACTAAACACCAATCTTACCAACAAGCAACCGTTTTCTACCTTCACATCCTCTGGCTTTAGATTCAAGATGTGAAGCCTACAAAAAAAATGGAAACCTGACCCCTTTGGAGTGAATTGATGCAGCCTTGGAACAAATGAACTTCTGTCTTGTCTCTAGAAGATTCAACAGAGAGCAACAGTCAACTTCAGGGGTGGTGTTGTAGGGTTTTTACATTCCTGTGCTTTAGACTAATCTGTTCAGCATCTGTTGGCTCTGGTCCTGGTTTGTGCTCAATCATTAGGATTGTTATATATAATATATATATTGTTTGTGTTTTCATCATTTCTTAATGGGATATATGTGCTAACAATGATAGCAATAACGCCAAAAGTCCACTGTAAGATCTATGTGTATCTGTTTGTGTTTCAATTCAACTAAAAGACTTTTATAATGCATGTCCACAACCAGGCACAGGGTGCCAGGGGGAACTTAGCTCCCCTTAATAAGACATCAGTTCCCCTAAAAGCATGATTTGTGACATTTTGGAGAGTCTCTAAAATATTTAACAGCATGCTTTATTGCCATGAATTTCTATATTTCTCTATTATCATGGATCCATGCGTAAAATCTGGAGCGTCAGACCTCATCCACCCAGAGGGATCACAGACGGTCCGCAGCAGGCCGGTCGCTCCGCGATCTCCTGTCCTTGACCCTGTATGGTCCACCTACCACTCCTTCTCCAAAGTGAGGGTTGTGTCCTTGTGTCGCTAGTAGACAGACACGCTGTGAACGGTTCGTGATTGTTACCTCTGAATGAATATTACATCGCATGATCCATGCGTTACTGCACCTGGGGCTACCTGCAGAGTCACACAACTTTCTAAATTCTTCCCTCTCACAGAAAAAAGAAAGGTCAGGTGGCAAACACAGTCGCAGCTATTGTGTGACCCCCCCCCTTCGCACACTGCCCAGGCACATACATCCTCCAGTATATATAGGGAAGATAATAATGCTCACTACTGTGTGAATGACATCACCCGTTAGTTTGTGGACTACCATTTTGAAGCCTTGAGTTTGGCATTTTTGGTTTGTTGGAAGGGAACACCGGACTTGGTTAGCAAGGTGCATTCATTTATTGGGAAAGTGTTTACTGAGGTAATAAGTTGAGAAGTAGAGTCCTTTTGCCATTAAGTTTAATGCAATTGGACTTCTTTTTGCTACCGTTGGAGTCCCCCTGCTGGCCAGTAGAAAGAATGTAGGATAAGGCACTTCCGTATTGGCTTGCCTCAATTTTTATTTCTTTTAAAATTGGCTGTGCCTGCCACAGGGTGCTACTTTTTCCCATTTGGAATAAGGATTAAACAGCACGTGCAGAGTGAATCAGGTGATTTGTGACTTATTCCTGATGTAAAAAATTCAGCGTGTTACAACTGACCCATGTTACAACCACGGACTCCCATGTTATTGCACAACTTTTAAGCTATGTTTCAATTAAATTTTACATATCCTACAACAGTGACATATTGTTACCATATAGATTAAGGCATTGTACTTTTGTCTGTCTTCTTATCTATTTCATACAGCAGCACTTTTAAAAAAACTTGTTCTGCTACTTTTTCAAACCCCGATTCACATAACGTACATAGGACCCTCTTTTGCTATAACAAAAAGTCTAGGTAAAGTGATACTTATAAAATAATAAAGTTACATCAATTCAAATCACAAAAAATAGCCTTTACTCTATATTCTTTGTTTGTCTAATGTCCAATGCAACTGTACAATTTTACCACAGGAATAATTTTTAAAAATGTATTAAAAATTTTATATAAAAATATATTAAACATATAATATAAAACATTGGTTTTCTTTACAATGCAGGGCAGGCATATAGGTCTAAAGTGAGACATGCAATTACTTACACACACATGCTTCATCTACAGCCATTGCCACACAGTCATTCTAGTTAGTTGTATTTTGAAAGTTTATGCCGGAAGTCACCCTCTATATTTTGTCTGATTTGACAGAAGTCGGCCGCGCAGAGCACAAACAGCGGACAATTCAGCCTCTTTCAGTCCGACGCACTGGAGTCCACTTCAACATGAGCGAGATTTAATTTGGAAAAGTGATTTATGGAACTCTGCCGAGAAAAAAAAACGAAGCAAAAATCCAAAGTGACACTGGAAAGAATTATAGGCTAACTGCACAAGGACAAACTTGAGAAGTCACAAGTCCGGTCTTTCTTGCTTTTTTTCCTTGAGTCTTTATTCCTCAACCTCGGTGCCCTTGTTTTGTTTTTGTGTTTAGTTGTTTGTTTCTCTATCTTTGGAGTGCTGGCTGTGGACTATACCTGCGATGATGGGCCAGGCCGGGAGATGAGCAGTGGGCGGTGTGGTGGTGCCAGGGTCGCAAGAGGAGGTCAGGACGCTTAGGTAAAGACGCGTTTTGTACTCTGTTCATCTGCTTTGGCTACTTTACGTGTGTCTGTCCTCTCAGAGTTTTAGATGAGCAGAGTGGCGGTTGGCGCATACAACTTTCTGACCTATGAAAAGTTGATTCCTTTTTGTCCCCCTGTGGTCTAAACACTGTTTTATTGTGGAAGAGAGCTCAGCCTCAACTTCTTGGGGTGTTTCGGGAGCTATTGCATGAGCAACATCGTGATACATAACTGTATCACATTTTGTTAGCCTACTCAAATCAACCTGTGTCTTCTGCCCATCCACAACACATCCTTCCTGTGTTTTATGACTTTTGTGTTCACATATTGTGTGTGAGAAAAAGATAGAGAGCTTCAGAGAGAGAACTTCAGTGAGAGCTTGTCTCCGCGGATCGCAGCTGAAGCGCTGGATGCTTTTGGTTGGGTGATAACGTAGCCGTGTTATCACTAACACTCTCATTAACTTTCCTCTTTCATCATCATCAGCTGTTCTGCCACATTGTAGGCTAATCTGCATTTACAGCAATCTAAGTTCACAAACGGTCTTTGTTCATTAGCTACTTATTTTTTTAACTGCTGCACGATGATGAGACATTGGATGAGGAGAAAGAAAAGAGGAGCACAGAAAATGAATCCATAGATATTGCGTTATGTGTGACATCTTGTTTGCTAAGGGTGACTGGGAGGCTTGAAATTGAATTTTGAAAAGATTGGATTATGATAAATATCGCGTCTTTTATATAAGATATATGTCTGTTTGACCCTTATATCCATCTCTCGCGCGCGCATTGTGTGTCTTTTTTGTGTTTTCAGGCAAAGCAAGGAATGCGCAAAAGAAGGCGATTATAACACTGTTTTTTTGTGGCTCCAAATGGATCGAGTGCGGGTTGAATGATAGGCTATGAAGTGCTTCAGAAAGCTGGAATTCTACATGACATGGTATAAATATGTACATTAGGTGTTTATTATAATTATTATAGGTGTCTGAAACTGGAACAAATATTTTGTAATCTTCTTAACAGTCTTGCTGTCTTGTGATCACTGTGTAAACCCCTGTCAGACTGCACTGGGTAATCATTTAGAATTTGCTGCTGATTTAACATCTGCAGAGAGGAATTATTACAGGCTAATGGAGCTCCAACATAGTCCCTGTGGGGGCTGAGAGTAGCCCTGTGGTCATCAACAGTTAGTTTACAGTAGCCTGTAGTGGCCACATTAGACATAAATCAGCTTTATATGGTCAACTCTTATATAGTGACCAAGAACTAAATCTAAAAACCACAAGAAGACAGTTGGATCACGTGTAAACTCATTGTTGTGGTGATTTTACAACGTAATTATTGCTGTAATAATATATATTTAGATCATAAAATGATTATTCTGTGAACATAGAGCTTCAACAGGCGGTGTAATCAGAGTGTTTTTTATTTCTATATATGTACAGTATTTGTGCCTCGGCACCTCAATGACATGAGAAGTTGACTTTCACTCTCATTTAAAAAAAATAGTTTTCTGTTTTAAGATATGCTGATGTGATTGGCCATTATTGAAGCCTATCCCAAGAACAATGTATTTATTTCCAGATTGTGCTACACCTGGTTTGTATCTTTGGTCACAAAACTACTCCAAGCTTGTGTTTGCGTCCATTATCTGGAAAGCAGAGCCCTGTCTCTCGCTCTGTGTCCTTTTGCCCCCTTCTGTGTTTTTGTTCGCTCTCCAAGAAGTAATATCCTAAGTTGTCCTGGCTGAGGACTCCGTGATTTCCCCAACCATCAGACCACTCTTTTGTAATGGTATGATGACCAGAGATTTAATTTGCCTGGTCAGAATGGGCCGGTGCACATACAGGGAACATTTCCAAAGGACAGATAATGATTCACAGACGGTGGTCTTCAAACATGAAAGCAGATGAAGTAAGCTAATGTCTCTTTTCCATTAACTTCTTTCTCCTGACTCGATCGCTATAGTGAAAAACTTTGAGGTTTCACTGGGTAAAGTTTTTTTTTCAATCAATAAACAGACAAAGACAGAGGGGTGTTGTGAAACAAACTGGGCAAGTCTCATTTAGCAGGACTGTAGACTGTAGTCTGTGGGGGCCATTGTTTGAAGAAAGTGATAGCCTTGACCACTGCATTTTTGTTCATTAATGTATTGAACTTTTTGCTTCTAGAAGATACTTCCTGCTCAACAAAAGTCAATGAGACACATTGTCAGGGTGTGGAGTAAAGTGAAGCTTAGGTGTACACACTAAACCTGATAGCAGACTTACATCAAATCCTGCTTCATCACGTCTCTTCTTAAATTGATTATATAACAGTTGCAAACAAAGATTTTCAAAGTCAGTATACAGTGGTAGCTGGAACACATCAACTCATTAGGATGTGCCTCTGTCTTATTTCCCAATTTCAAAGCATGTCCACTCTTCAGAGAAGCGGCAGTTTTTTTCCACACTTTTTCTGGAGTGACACATCCCAGTGCTGTACCTTGACAACTTCTCCTGTCTCCATGACACTTACAGTGTGTGCTATGGTTGTCAATGATGCATGTCAAATGAGGTGATGCTCAGCAATTGTTATTTTCCTGGGAAGTATTCCAAGATGTAGGCTAGGAAAAGCGTGACTTACAGTGAAAATCCTGACTTAAGGCAACAATAACAGCTGATTAAGGCTTTGGGTCATTCCACAAATGCAAGTCAGAGTCAGGCTAAATGTAACAAAACAATACCAAGAGTCTGTAGCCATGCCTATACTAGCTAAATGCTAAAAATTACAAGAAAAGATATTGTTGACTGCTACCATGTTGTCATTTTGTTGGATCGGAGTGGCCAGTTTGAAGCAATGAGTGATGAGAGCTGATTGGAGCCTGATGCATATACGAGACTACAAAAGCATGTTAGGTCCTTCAGTCAGTGCCTTTGACCAGACACTGACACAGTGTCTGGGCCGCTGAGTATGTCCCGGCGCCACACAGTGGCTGCCCACTGCTCCCTTGAGCTTGAGGGATGGGATGCAGAGAATCAATTTTTCTACATGTATACGTGATAATAAAGAACATCTTTACGATATGACACAACACAATCTACAAGGTTGATATCTCAAAAATTCTCAGTGAAGTTAATGATGGAATAGCTACAGAGTGGTGCCAGAACCATTTGAAGAGATTCAATATATTTTGTGGGCCGCTGAGTATGTCCAGTAAGCTCACGCCTGCATACTCTCTAAATTCTCGCTAATCTAGTATACATCTGGGAATTTCTCTTGTACAAAAAACCTACATCTATGCAGTTGGAACACTATACATAGTCAATTTGATGTCATACTTAGTATGAATAGCATGTTAGTATGTAGTTTTGAACACACCCTTAATTTTCTGCTAAACGATTAATCACAGAATAATTCTATGATTTTGAGGTAATACGATTTGCCTTATTTCACCAATACATGTTTACACACAAACTCCACTAGCTACCTCTGACTGGAAAATCCCCTCTTGTAGAGTTTATAAACATCAGCAGATGACACAAAGTAAACCTGGACCCAAGCTCATTCCTAGAAACACAATCCTGATAAAACTGTCTGTAATATTTAGAATGTGTTTGATTTACTGTCGACAGCATCATTTAGTCCCAGAGACAAGGAGATAATTGAATGAATATCTGATCAGCACTTTAATACATGTAATAACACTGATGTCAGCCAAGAAATAGTTTATAACAGAGCTGTTGTTGTTATACTGGAAAGTTTAATGAAAACCTTTAATTAAAAATATTGCTTGACCTTTAGACAAAACTTCTTGTTTTCATACATCAATAATAGTAACACCAACACTGGATGGTGTTTTCTGCTCTTTGTTTCGGGTTCCTTTGTGTATGGATGAACTCCAGACTCTCCCCAGCTGTAAATGCAAGCAAATTTTGACATTGTGGAGCAGTACAGGAAGGATGATATAAACACACAGTCACTGTCACCATCTTGTTATCTATTTGATCTATTCATCACACAAGACAAATAGAGTCTTGGTATGTGATAGAAGTAAAATTAATGAATGAAAGCCCAGGACAACAGCGGTTATATTCGGCATACACAGTATATACACACTACAGTCAGTCCTACCTTTCCTATCAGTTTATAGTGAAAATCACAGTCCAGTGATGTTCAATAACTGCTTCACTAACATTTATTCCATCTCAAGGAGCCACATCATTTTTTTGTCACGAAAGACTAAAACAATATGGTGAAACAGCGTAGCATGTTGAAGGGTGTACTGCGTCTGTGTGTATGTTTTTATGCATGCGTGTTGAGAGAAGGTCTGCTCTATAAACACAATTGTTTATTTAATCAACATTGACCCAGACTGGTTTCTGACGCATGCTGTGGCCACTCACACACACATATGTAACCACACACACACACACACACACACACACACACAGTGCACATTAGTAGCAGATTGCCCCTGCCTGGTTAAACGGACACATTTTATCTGTCATCGAAAATCACATTAATTAATCTGTCAGTCTGATGCTGATGTCATCAACGTTAGATCCCCCTGTGGCTAATTAATCCCGGAAATAGCCGCGGGGCAGCGTGACATGAAACTCTGTCCTTTACAGATGTTTAAATTGCTGAGCTTTCTCTAGTAGAGTAGAGTTCAAGGTTATGCAAGTTCCACTGTCATGTTCTTTGTGAAATAGAAAGTTATTGTTATCAAGGTCGACAACCTGCAGTGCACACACACACACACACACACACACACACACATCTCATCACCATGTTTGGGGGAAATGGACTGCGTCCCCATGCTACACTACATACTAACATTAAATTGTATTTGATTTTACTAATTTTCATAGTTCTTTTAGAAATCAAAAGATTTGAGCAGACAAAACACTACACTACACTATTATAACTTAAACTCAACAATGAGGAAGCAAAAGCTATCCCGCCTACAAACTACCAACTGGAAGAAGGCTTTGAGTATATTTTTCTCAAAATAAACGCTTGTGTGCTGTTGACAGACACTTTTCCAACTATGAAATACACAAAGCAAATGGAGGAGCTACTTAAAGCTGCAAAACTAAAGAAATTGTAAAGGGACATCACTCAAGGAAGATCTTGGAAAACCTTGAAAAAAATGCCGTGGGGGCATCCTGATGGCACGTATAACTGCAGCAACTTCGCCTCAGCCGGAGACCTTGGTTGCATTTCATTTACATATTTCTTTCCCTTCATGTCCTGTCTGCCTCTTTACTGTCTGATATTAAATAAAGGTAAAATGCCAGAAAAGTAAAAACAACTTTTAAAATACTGTCTATGAAGGTTCTCAGTCATCCAGGTCATAGTTATCCAAGGAAGGGTAAAATCAAGGGGAACTGGACTTGAAAATACAAGAAAATGTCACTCATCCAAGACACTTCTTCAGTTCTGGTTTTGTCTGTGAAGGTTCTCAGTCATGCTGAGATGATAGTTGATTATTTGCACATCCAACAGCTACAGATTACATTATCATTCATTCGTAATCTTGTTTCTAGCCAGCTAACAAATTCAACCTTCACTCTTTTTCAGCTCTGTTTTTTGTCTCTTAACTCCTGAAGGGAGTGTACCCAAACAGTGAAGCTGCCCACCAGACAGCTTAAAAATGAGCTGAAACATGCGATACAGTAAAGTTGAGGGGGAGCAGCAGATATGGATGATAAATCTTTGTGTGTGTCATTATGTGTGTTCCCGCATTAGTGCAAAGCGAGCAGGGTCACTATTTCCAGCCTGTTATCTGAACTCTCTGGTACAGATACACTTATTAAATGTACAGCAAACAGTTAGTTAATTTGCAGCCATTAATAGCACTTAAACAAACATTAATTTGAAATTAATATCTCACATATTAGCTTTTACAATTCAGTACTGTGATGTTTGCCTGTGAGGCCACCGTGTGCGCGATCTTTAATGACTTTCTGGATAAATCCAATCTTCATGATGCTCTATGAGTTTCTCTGACTGACAGGGAAATTGAAAACCCTGAATCAGTCCATCAAATTCATTACTTACCTGCGTCATCCCTCACTCCACCACTCCCTCTTTTTTTCTCTCTGACTTTCAGTTTTCCTGGACTGCATCTCACCCCCTAATGGCAATAAACCTTCTGGTCTATTAAGGGAGTCAGTTTAACACACTCCTTTTGTTGTTCCGCTGTGTTTCTTTCTTTCTCCACTTTCCTTTTTATTATTTCCTTACACTCTACATTAACCTCCCCTGTATCCTTCACTACATCTCTCCCCCCCTAGGCTCTCCCACACCTTCTGCAATGCTTGCTCTGAAATTGCCCCAGTCCTAATCTCCCTATATTTTTTCACTCTCTTACTTGAAGTGTAAAATTGAACCTCTCAGGCCACTGCCCATCCCACTCAGTGCATTGTGTGATTTGCTCATCCATTCTTCCCAAATCCTCACTCTCACTATTTACTTTCACTTGATCCCACACTTTGAAATTTCCCAGTGGCAGTATGCGCTGTTTAGGTATGTTTGGACAAATTCTATCTACACTTAAAGACAAATGATGTCTGTCTGATGAGCTTCATTAAGAAACTAGATGTATGAAGAGAGAGGAGAACTCTCTCTGGGTAACACTGGGTATAAAGTTGGTCACGTAACCAGATATCTTGAGTGATTTAAGATCTCCAGTTCTTGTATCCCGGGCACAATTGACCAATTACTAACTTTTTTCTGTCATACGGTATATTTATTCATAGCTTTCATAGATTTTTTAAATTATCCTTGAAAACAGATACCAGTCTTATATAGTCAAAATAATATGTCAGTTTTACTTTTACTGAAAAACGAGGTCTGTACAATATTGGGTTTGGGTAATATTGTAATAATAACTAGGAATGAAGTTGATTAAAATAAGTCACACATCATCTTGTGATAATTCATGCTTTGTGTTTGCTGTATGAATGTTAAAACTGACCATACCACAAGAACAACATAGGAAGAAACAAGGAACAATGCCAGGGTTAAAATACTTAAATTACTCCGACTAACTGGCCGGTGGAATCAACTTGTTGTGATGAAAACTAATCACTTCATCCCTGAAAGACACGGACAGATTAGGACCCCACAGACGTGGACTACGTCTTTTTATACTACCTCAACAGTCAGCTTGGCGGACACGTTCCACACACGTCTCTTAGTACATGTATGTTCCTTGTGATTTTGTGGTTATTCACTGGTTGTTGATATGTATTTGATTAATAAAGAATAAAAAATAAATTTAAAAAAAGAGTCAGACAGCTGTTCATCCGAGTGATGGCTTGTGGGAAGAAACTGCTGAGTCTGTTGGTTTTGGCGTACAGTGCTCTGTAGCTGTAGGTTGAGATGAATCAGCAGTGATGTTTCCTGCCCGTTTTCTGACTGTGGAAATGTATCTAAGTCCTGAATGGAGGGCAGAGTGGGGGGGTTCCTCCTGAAGTCAACGGTCATCTCCACAGTTTTGAGCATGTTAAGCTCCAGGTTGTTCTGACCTGAATGAGGAAGATGACCGTTGTGTCTTTAGCAAACTTCAGTAGTCGCACAGATGGGTCTCTTGAGGTGCAGTCGTTGGTGTAGAGGGAGAAGAGGCAGGGGGGAGCGCACACATCCCAGCCTCACCTGCTGACTCCTGTCAGTCAGGAAGTTTGTGATCCACTGACAGGTGGAGGCTGGCACAGTGAGCTGGGTGAGTTTGGTGCTGAGGATGTCCAGGATGATTGTGTTTAATGCCAAGCTGAAGTCCACGAACAGGATCCTTGCATATGTCCCTGGAGAGTTTGAGGTGTTGCAGGATGCAATGCAGTTCAAAGTTGACTACATCATCCACTGACCTGTTAGCCCTGTAGGCAAACTGCAGGGGGTCCAGCAGGAGGCCTGTAATGTCCTTCAGGTGGGCCAACACCAGTCTTTCAAAGGATTTCATGACTACAGATGTCAGCGCGACAGGCCTGTAGTCCTTCATTTTATCCAGAGATGATTGTGGAGCGTTTGAAGAAGGAGGGAATTTCACGCAGCTCCAATGATCTGTTGAAGATCTTTGTGAGGTGGAGGCCAGCTGGTCAAGCAGGATGGTGACACACTGTCGTGGCCAGGTGCCTTTCTGATCTTCTGCCTCTGGAAGAGCTGACGCACAAGAGTACTTAAGAGTTCAGGTGATTACTTGAAGAGAGCTAGATAGGTGTTTGTTGTTTTGAAAATGTATTTTAATGACTTGTTTTGTGATGTACTGTACTTGCATAAAATTCTCAAGAATGCAGAAATAAAGGTCTATAAGGACCCAGAACCACCAAAAAATTACATATCCAGAAAGTGGTCTGACTAGGGACAAATTCAAGGGCCATATTTTTGCCCCAGTTGGTCCCTGTCTACAGTTGCCTTGAACGCCCTTCACTGCAAATGTTTGCAAAGGTAATTTCTTGTATCCCTGCAGAAGCATAACTGTAGCGTTATTCTCATTTAGTACTAGTTTACCTCACTTGCAGTCTAATGTTTGGACGATAACTTGAACTGCATAATTTGCCAGGACAGCATTTTTTAACAGGACCAAATAAAATACATTCAAGAAATAATATTAAACAAGGCATTATTTAAGGCTTTATCTTAAGCCTAGAGTGCGCCACTAAATGTATATGAGCATTCTGATAGTTTAACCAGTAAAAGTGGCTAATAAAATGTTGAATGTAACAGAGGAAAAAGTGGTTTCCTGAATTTGTGTGAGGGGAAGTGAGAGTACAGACAGCTTTGCTCACACTGCTGGAGTTGCTGCGTTTACTCAGTGCAGCAAATGAACCGAAGACATGCTGGAAGCAAAGTGTAGTGAAGCTGGTGAGTGATCCGCTGCCTCTGAGCTGATCCATTATACATGAACAGCTAACCTATAATGTGATCTACTGTACACACTCGGAGTGAAGACAGAGAAAGAGGAGGGTGAGAGAGAGGAAGAGGAGACATGTGGAAGGACAATAGATGGGTTAGTCTGTGTTGCCTATCTGACAAACAAAGTCATTTTGATACCATTAACACAGATCTGCTGCTGCTGCTGTTTCTGACATATAAACCCCAAATGACAAACTCGCTACACCACTGACTCATTAATTACTGTGTATATGTGTAAAAACTGCATGATGAATTAACTCACTGCTGGATGTTTTTTTCAAACCTGTGTGGGCATGTAAATGTTTTTAGCTAACTCTATACGTACATGCCCACAATTTAAAGAACGAAAGATATTACTGAGGATATGTCTACGCTTTTACAGCACTGAGATCCCACTGGTACTATGATGTTCTTCTGAGCATTACTGGATGAGGTTCATGGCTCATGTGTACACTCATGCATTCTCTGCCGTGCACGTGTGTGTTATGTAAAAGACAGAAGTGTTTGTGGAGACAGTATTAGTATTAGTATTAGACAGGTGAACATTTACCCTCTAGGATATCACTTACACCTCTCTGTCTTTCACCCACTTCCAACTAATGTTTTAGTCATACTGCCTGTCTGTCGTCATGACTCCCATTGTTAGGACAACCATTATCCCAGCTCTCTACAGGACAGCTGAAGTTTATCCTGATGTCAGTCCGCTCTCGTGCAAATTTCCCATCCATCGCATCAATAATTAACTCATGTAGCCAGTGACAGAATAGGTGAATTAAAAAATAAAAAGTTTAAAAGTTATGAAGTTTAACATCAACAACTTTCAGCTGTTTTAAGCAACAGGGAATTCAGAAAAACAACCAGGGATCTTGTGGCAAAGTCATTTATTTAGTGTCATTTGTATGCATTTGACTGCATGCTTTCTTTATTGTAAGAAAACAACTGTGATGACACTAAATAGGACCCAGAACAACTGCATATTCAGCAGTTAGAAATGATTATAATTGCTTTTTATTCCTAGCATCATGACTCTGGATGGCAATGTTAGTCTGTCGGTTGGTTGTTCCAACACTTTGGTCCACAAAACACCAAATATCAACAAATAACTACAGATTGCGATGACATTTTGTACTGACATTTATGGTCCTAGAGGAAGAATACTACTGACTTTGGTCAACCCCTGACTTTTCAGCACGACAAGGTTGACAATTTTAGTTTCTAGTGAAATTTCTTGACAAACACTGGATTACATGTAACAAGTTATGGCCTGACCTGACTGTAGACTCTTCCAAGCAGTAATAATATTATTTGACTTTTTTCAAAATGTTACACTTCAGATTGACAGATTGTCCCTCAGTCTGGCACAAGTCATAAAACCAGGCCTCCATTTCTTGGCCTCAGGGCAATTCTGGGCAATTGTCCTCAAAATGAAACAACCAAATACATCATTTTGAAGTTGTAACTGTTCACCACAATGACACATATGTTTTCTGATCTGATGCCCATATCAGCAGGCTGACATCATTTGTTGGTGCCTTCAAACAGGTCTGACAGAGCTATGGGTAAGGTTAGATCAGGTTTAGGTTGAAAAACCTCTCTTCTGCTGATTGTTTTGTTATGTCATTATTGACATAACAGAAATATACAGCTTGGTGTGGTGGGTAAAATGGAGACTCAATGGAAAATTTATTTTAGCAAGGAGACATGCCTGGGATTGCTTTGGGTGAATAATGGAGGGTCTGTGGTATGCAAAACATGAGAAAACGATAATTTTAGGGTTGACAGTAAAGTGACCAACATTTTTTTCAGCCATGTGAACCTCATTTCTCAGGAAATCTGGATTCAGACAAGCCTTAATGTCAAAGAGCTAACATTGTGTGCATTGGGATGAAATGAGTATGAGATTTACTACAGATATGCTAATGTATAGTGGAAATGGCCACCTTTTGACTGAGGGAATCATTTCTTGTTGATTGAAATTCACCAGCTAGACTAGATATGTTACAGACACCAACAATCTTTGAGAAAAGTGAACCATAACCATCAGTTTTGATGAGTTTCTTGTAATTATGTTGATAGTTTTTCAATGAAGTGAGTCTCCCGGGACCCACAAGTGGTCATTTGAGAGTGGATCCCAAGGAAATTTAAATGAAAACATTAAAATGTGCTTTAGGGCGGCACGGTGGTCCGGTGGATAGCGCTGACTTCGTTCAAGGTTTTATTCACAAGTAAAACTACGCTGCAATAACAAGCATAGTTGTCCCGACTTGAGAGTTATCTTGACCTGGTTGTGTTTGTGTAGCAGAGAGCAGGATTTCTATAATTTCAACACAGATTAGATGATGTAACATTAGAATAATCACAGAAAAACATACAGTGTGTCGATAGTGAGTTTACTGCGTCCTTTCAGATTTTAATAGCTCAGATGCAGGATGCGTACCTTTTAACATCACTGCAGTTTCCAGCACACCTGTAGCCAGTAGTGATGACAAAGCAGACACAGAAACTTTGAGGACTAATTCCAGGGACTCCTGCAGTGTCACGCCTTCCTGTTGGCTATATGAACAGTAGCTGGATGTGTGAAGTGTTCAAGCACGATAAATTATATTCATGAGTACACTTTCGAAACGGTTTAAAACAGCTATAAGCGATTTTCCCTATAAAACAAACATGAAATGCCGTTCCCTCCCGACTTGTATTCCTTGAACTAAATAGTATGTCACTTTTCCCTCAAGCCAAAGGAGGAGTCTCTGAAACACTCCATTTCTGAATCATTCTTCTACTTTCATGTTAAAATAAATCTTCCATGTTTTCTGTGAGGCACATGGTATAAATATAAGAGAAAAAAAATGCTATGTCATTTTGAATTGTTCTATTACCCAGCCCCAGATCTTTTGATTAAATAATCATAAGATCTGGGGCTTTTGATGTGAGTCTCACTGATTAGGCCTAACCCTATTGCCAGATAGGTTTAAATAATTTCACCAATCTGTTAATTTTTTTGACAATCATCTGATTGAATAGCAAGAGTTATTTTGTGCAGCTTGATTGTTGCTATTATCTTTTGTATTTCTATAATACATCACAATGGAACAACTGTATTACTTGGAGTCAATTGCCAGTGATAATTGAAGTTATCCTAACAGGATCTGGGGGATTTCCAGGATTAGTAAACTCTGGCCAAACAAGAACAGGGAATTGGAAAAAGGAAGAGACAATATAAGTTAGAGGAAGTGAATTATATTTGGTATCTACTGTATTTGGGGATCAAGTGTAAATAGGACTTGGGTATGGATGACAGAGTGGAATATAGTGGGATGCACGTTGAAAGACTTTATCTAAATCTGTTTGTATGATAGTACAAAATGCTCTCACATATTTAATACACCTTTCATAGGAGTCTTGAGGTGTCTGCCGAATACCTGTAATTTTAATGTCCTTGCTACCAAAAGCTTGTCTTTCATCCCCACCGTGCTCAAATTTAGTCCTCATAACGTATGATTAAATAAAAGACTCACAGATCTTGGTCCGTTGTCAGCATTCAAGGACAGCAACACACAAAGCAGCAAGGACATGGATTCTTGAATAACTAGCCATTCAACTGCAAACCGAAATCAGGTCCATTGGGAACAACTCGTGTTGATTTTACCCACAAGTTTGGTCATTTCCTAACAAACAATCTCATCCATATCAGATTTACAATCTGCAGCGCAGATTGTTCATCATCATGAACATTAGTGTGTAGACAACAAACCAATCTCCTTAAGAAAAATATTGACAACATAAGACCAAGAAGGACTCAAGAACTCACCCACTCCAAAAATCATGTGACTTCAAAGCCCATATACCCCAAGAGGTGTCATGGTGAAAAATAATTGATTCATGATTTATTAATTCATGCACACAAATTACTTAGATAGATAGATAGATAGATAGATAGATAGATAGATAGATAGATAGATAGATAGATAGATAGATAGATAGATAGATAGATAGATAGATAGATAGATAGATAGATAGATAGATAGATAGATAGATAGATAGATAGATAGATAGATAGATAGATAGATAGATAGATAGATAGATAGATAGATAGATAGATAGATAGATAGATAGATAAAACCTTTATTTATCCCCACGGGGAAATTCCAATGTCCAGCGGCCCATAATGTGTGTTGTCACAGACACAATACACTCATAAAACACAAATGGCAACGGTACAGGATAAAAACAAACTAGAGATAGAATAAAAGTCCTACAAGAACATATCATTAATAACACATAAATAATAAATAAATAAGTAAATCATACACTTCAAGATCCATTATGCAGTCTTATGGCAGCTGGCACAAATGACCTCCTGAACCTCTCAGTCCTGCAGCTCATAGAGAGGAAACGGTCACTGCGGCTGCTTTGCTGAGCAACCACAGTGTCATGCAATAGGTGGCTCCTGTTGCTAAGAATGGATTTCATCATTCTCTTCATTCTTACCACCACCAAGTCTCCCACCGAGTCCACCCTCCTCCCCAACACCGACCCACATCTCCTAACCAGCTTGTCCAGTCGGTTCCCCTCCCTGGCTGTCATACAGCTGCCCCAGCACACTACAGCAAAGAACATAGCACTGGCCACCACTGACTGATAAAAGAGGTACAGCATCTCATCACATACCTGAAAAGATTTTAGCTTCCTAAGAAAAAAGAGTCTGCTCTGACCTACTTAAGTGTAATATCAAATCATATTTTAAAAGACAGCAATTATGGAGTGCTCCAGAAACCCCAAAGCCAAGCTTGACTAAACATTCCTTAAATATGTTTATGGGATGTCAAATATTGTACAATGTTGTTTTTACACAACCTAGTCAAAATTAAACCATTTAAACTATCCATATAAGGAATGTGATGCATGCATACAAGACAAGACAATGAATGAAAGAGAGACATGTTATGCTAAATACTGCACAAATGTATTCATTTTGTTCATCCATGACCGCTTGTGGGCTCCCTACCCATCTGACAACACTAGGGCATTTATTCTCTCACCAATTAATAGAACTGTTTTAACCAAATGCCTCTCACTCTCACTCACACAGTATAACAGGCAGAAGTAGCAAAGTGGCAGGAAGCCTCGTCACAGCATAGACCACATGGTCAGCATCGATCTGGAAGAATAAACGATCATCCTTATCCTTATAAGTCCAAAGTCTGAAAACTTATTACCACCACAGCAAACCACGAGAAAAGTAAAAACGCTTTTTGTCTTTGGCGTGCTTTCCAGTCATTCTTTTACTTATGCATCTACCATTCTTCTACTCTCCTCACCAGAAATAAAGGCCATGTAGATTGATTATTTTATAGCTTATTACAACCCATATTTAAGTTTTTTGTTAGGTCGCGACCTCTAGTGGCAGGAAAAATCCATGTAAGGAGGAAGTGGGATGGCTGGATGAGTCAGGTAAACTCAGGGATTTCACTCAGGAGTCTGAGGTCTGAGTCCCATATGGAAGAAAATCTAAGGTGACATGTTTACATGTAAAAAATAATTTTGCAAATTACGTAATGTCCTAAACCTAACCAAGTAGTTTTGTTGCGCTTACTTGTGTTGTTTTGGGGTATGGTTAAATGTAGTTGTACTATCCAACTGCTGTATGTAATTTTGGGACACTTAAACCACCTTTTTTTACCGTTTACACCTGTATGAGGACGTGTTGACTGTATGTGTTGCAGCAAAAGTTCAAAAACTTTTTTGTTGGTCAATCCTGCATTTTGTTGCCCCATACCTCTGCCCCAAATGAATGAGAAGGCTATGTTTTTTCATGCTGCGTTGTTGTCTATCTGAACACACACAGCTTAGTTTGGACTTGGTAACAAAAACTTACCTCACAGCTGGAAGTGGCATAACTACACTGACAAAAATCTTTATAGCAAGGATTTTGTGAGAGTTTCTTTTAGTACAGTGGAAAAAATATGTTAGTTTGGTTGTTAGTCACACAGTCATGAGTGTGACTTTGACTCATTAAGGTACAACTGACACACAAACGCACACTTTCAGTGTCCTTTTTTAAAATGACAGTATTTTTATGTCTGTGGTTTAATGTAAGACTTTCTGATGGTTGTTCGTTATTTTGTTACCTTGTTGTGATCATTGAGACATCAGTAGCCATGTTTCAATCTAATTGTCGTGAATTTTAAGCGTGGTTTTGAAATGTTGCAAATAAAAAAGAAAGAAATTGCGAAATATGTGCATTTCCACCAGCTGGTTTGGAGCGAATAAACCAGGCTACGGCAAGCATAGTTACGTTAGTACTTGATGTTACACATGGCTGCAATAAACAGAACATATGGATTCCAAACCAGAAACAAAACCAGTGCCATGAACCTGTTCACCACTGATCAGAAAAATGGAGAGAGGTCCTCAGAAATGTGTTTCAAGCTGGCAAGTTGCTACCAGCCATGTCTCCGCACGTTCTGAGAATATCCGGTGTTATGCCGAGAAATACTGCTTTTAAACGCTATAATATCCTTTGTGGGGTTCACCAATGGTGATAAATGATTCGAAATATATAGCCTATGAATGTTTAGAGAATATTTTATTACACTCTGTAAAAGTAGAGCGAATAAGAAAAAATATGCGGTGATAACCCCGTTTGATCAGTGTGCAAAGCAAGGTATCTGAAAAGGACCTTTAAGAGGTGAATGCATAACTCAACAGAACAGATGTTGTAGGCTACCTGCTGCGATTTGCATCCACCTCTTTTCTCACCACAAATAAGTGTTACCAGCCGCGAGGTGCATGAATTTCTCGGCAGGCATGCAGATGTTTGCACAACCGGGGCAAAACACCGACAGCAGAAATAGCTGATGATAGCAGCTGTGAGTTACAAGTTTGCTACGTCAGAACTTATTCGGAAAAAGTGTTTCCAACTCCCATTTAGCACGTTTACTCTTTTTCAACCAGGATATTGCTGAAAGTAGCTCGTCAGTGTCACTTGTCGTGAACCGACCAATTACAGTGTGGATGGGGCGGGACATATAAATATAGTGACAGATAGATATCATTTACACTGGGGACAGGTCAGAATCAGAATGTCTCCATCACTTTTTGAAAGCTTTTGTTAAAAATATTCTGAAAAACAACTTACAACAAGAAATGTTGAATAACACATGAAACAACATGCAACAGGAAAACATGCAATACAACTGAAATATAGAAATCCAAAAGCTGATTACTGCATAATATTCCATTATATTTTTATATTTTGAATTGTCACGCGTCACTTTAATTTTGTATCCCCTCATATAAATAAAGAAATTTCCTCCACACTGGCACCTATTTTCTTCCATTCAAAGACTGATTTGCGATTCTAATCGCCAAGGCTGTGATTACACTGTGATTACATGACACCCAAGAGTAAAGCAGCCTCCAGACGAAGCATCAACTTTGCACAGTACGCTGTACCTTGACTTGTTTTTGTACAATGGCCTTAAGCTTGACAGAAGCTGACACTACAGAAACTTTGGTGTCACACAGGGAATGAAAGTAACACCCGCCACCGTGGGTAATGCGGTGGTGGGTAAAATTGTCGACCATCCACAACTTTGACTGACAGGAAACATGCATAACAGAAAAGACACGTGTTGTAAGGTAAGCATATTGTGGCGATCGGCACCTGTGTCACACACACAGCCACCAGTCAGCTCAGAAAATATCTGTGCATTTCAAACTAAAAGCAGAAGTCCGAAAGAGGCCCAGTTTGTCCCAAGTTACAGCCTGGTTACAGCCAGTGTGCTGCTCACCAGCATCGGAGGCTGCGGAGGTGGGGAACTCAGGTGTTGTTGGAGAATTACTAAGCTTATCGTGTATTAAACATGAGAGGCGTAACTTGGTTTTATTTTCTTTGGCCGACTTTTGAATTGAACCTCAAACTGAATATATTTTGAGGTTTTTGATGAGCGATGGACACCTAAGAGATTTGAACTGAGATAAGGACTCGGGGGAGGGGGGTTAAGTGTCACATTTGTCTCTTAAAGGAATGTCCAAAATAAATAATCAGCAAATATCAGCATTTCATCTGTTTTATTTACAACATTGAATCAAATTGTTAATATATGAACACCATCTTAATAATTTCATTTACAACTGTAACTCATATTTTCGTTAAAATTATAAATCACCACTTTATTTCCAATTAAAGGAAACTGACGAATGAAGAATGTACTTGGCCACTGGTATACACTGTCACTGTTTCTGCACCACAGTCCATTATAAACCACACATTAGATAAAGTTTATACAAACATTGACATGGGAAACATGTTTATTCTCTCTTTGATTATGGACCATTACCAAAACTGCCTGCCAACAATAATATCTGGCCCGAGGCCAGATTATGGTGCTTTGAAAGCATGGAAAAATATAAATAAATAAATACTTTGATAGCTGAAATAGATCTCATGACAGCAACAGTGTTGCGGTGGATGTAGGTAGAGCAGGTTGGAGGACCCAAACGCAGGACGCAAGGCAGAGGGTGTGCAATCCAAAAGGTTATTTATTAAACAAACAAAAAGCGAGCACACTTATATACAGAGTGGCTGAGTCCATAAAAAGACAAAAGAGAACGAAACAAAAATCCAACATAGGTAATCCAAACAGAAATCCAAAGGAACAGGGTGACTAGTCGAGCGAGACTGACAACAGGAGTTATAGCGCACGCGACAGACGGGAGAGGTAACATGAACAATGACCAGACAAAGACTGAAGAGAAACACCAAACATATATACACCAGGGACAAACGAGCAGGGCGGGAGTACACAGGTGACAGACATGAGGCTAACGAGACCAGGCAGGCAGAGAGGGACAACAGGGGAGAGAAGCACAGGTGAGACACATCAGGTAAACAAGCAAGGACACCAGGTACAGAAGATTACCAAAATAAAACAGGAAGTAAAGTTCAAAAGGACGCACAAGGACAGAACTACCTAAGTAAAAACACAAAGACAGCAAAATCAGGACACGGACAGAGACGGAATCAAACAGGTGACAAGACTATACTAAGACATGGAGACGAAAGACTAAGGACTAAGACAGACCATCAGAAGTACAAGAACTAAGATGAGAGACAAGACAGTTACTAAGAAGACTTAAAGCGAAAGAACCAAAACAATAAACAAGACTACAAAAACTCCAAACCATGACAATATCAAATAAACAGAAAAAAACAACAGCACAAAACCCAAATCCTAACAAACAGTTACTTGCATAATCAATCAAGCAAGCATAAGAAGCTTGTTTACTCTAATGTTGTATTTTGAGTTGAACTGAGCTTTTACTGTGAATAATTCTGAACGACAAGAGTATGTAGCCTGCTTGACACACCTCTGAAAGAGCCATCAGAAAACATCATTTCCCTAAATGTCCTTTGCCTGGAGATACTGGGGAAATGAACCGTAGGTTGATGAATGTGTATCAAATACCAAAACAAAAACAGTGCAGCACATGCCGTTATCTGAGAAAACATTCACTGCAGAATCCATTTGTTGAAGAGAGAAAAAAAAATTGTCCCAAGGTGAGATTGTAGATTCAGTCTTCAAATTGCAAGTCCTGCACTTTACCAACTGAGCTAACCAAATGACATATTTATGCATGTTAATATGTCTGATATTCTCATCCACCATCTACTGGTGGATCTACAGTTGAAAAGATTGCTGTTTGTCCGTTTTCAGTTACTGTAGAAACATGACGACACAACGTGGCGATGTCCAAAGAAGGGGGTGCCCGCGTTTATGTAGATATAAATGGCTCATTCTAAGGTAATAAAAACATAATGGTTTATTATGTAAGGTCTTTATACACCACTGAAAACACAATTATGGATCTTACATTGCATTTCTGTTGATAGATCCTCAGAAATATTACACACTGGACCTTTAAACTCTTCAGGTGGGATATATTTCTGCATGGAACATACCCAAGTTATCTAGCTAGCAGCAACCAAGGAATGAACGTTAGCTAGCATTACCATACTAGCATGTTGGTGACGTATATTGATGAGAGATGTAGTTCATTGAACGGTTTTCATACAAAACGACGTGTAAATTGACTGATTTATGACAAGTGCAACTTTCTTGATGGACGAAATGATCTTTTAAATTGAGAAACATCATACAGCGTAATTCAGGGCTCAGTTCAAACAGGATCAAAAAATAATCCCATGGGCTGGAAGCGGAAGTGAGTGAGTTAGGCTCACTCGAGATGTGTACTTTTATTTAAACAACTTCCGTTTCAACAGAAATCCTCTCATACAATGTACTGAAATGCTTTTATACATCCATTTCAATTGTATGTGTGAGAGCATTTCAGTGCATGCAGCGGCGTCGTTAGCCCTGGGCTTTTTTGAAAAGCCCCGGATCTCTGAAGAATTTTTAAAAAACAAACAACAAAAGGCCGAAAATTGAACTTCACTCACCTAACTAGTGGGAGACAGCAAGAGCGAGTGAGAGAGATTATTGTTATTATTTATTCTCCTGCAAATTAGCGGAGAATAAGACGATCCAGCTGTAGCTCTGTGTCTGTCCTCTCTGCTCCACCTGAAGCTGTGAGCTGTACTTTATCAGAGGCGCTGAAATTAACGTGTGTGGATTTGTGGTGAGGTTAATCACCTGATAGACAGAGGAGGCATTATACATGCTTCATTTCAAAATCTATGTTTTGTCCCTCCCTCTCCTAATGTAAAGTTTTATGTAGGCTATTGCCTTCCTGGCTCTGGCGATTTCAGAGCTGGCTCATAGGAGGCTGTTTACTAAGTGACCAGTCAATCACACACACACTCCACATCAGTCGCGGACAAAATGTGGCCTATTTAAATGTTGAGGGAGGGAGGAAAAAGTTCCTTGAAAAAGTTGCCGGTGCAGCAAAGTGCCTCAATATTACAGACTTTTCTTTTGTGCTGCTGTTACTTCTAGCTCAAGGGTGGGTACATCTAATGCACTTGTAATTTCCATTCATGCCTTTTATAACTTAACCAGTCTGTAATCTAAATTTTGCTTCATTAACCGAAATGAGCTCATCCAGGCTGTGTGCGCACAGTTACGCAGTAAAGAGCTGGTCGGGCGCTTGTCACGCAGAGCTGGGCAGATGCAAACATTTAGAAAATCAGGCAAATATCATTTCAGTTTAAGGTTTTAATGTTCTACTAATACAGCTGAAGTCCCAAGTGAAAAACTTTGCATTAACAGCGCATTAAAAGCGTCTTTAGTCTCTGCAGAGCAAATGAAGTCTACACACTGTAAGATCTGTGTCAGACGATCACTGCATTGACTGAGAAATATAAAAAGTGTCCTGTTGTTGATCAGAGCATCGCTTCGGACATCAGCCTGTTTCTTTTCTTTAATACACATCGGTTACTATTTGTTTTACAGCAATGTCCGACGGTGAGTCCATAAACAGAATGTCGCTTCCACTCAGCAGAGAGAGAGAGAGAGAGAATGGTGGATAAAACCGTTCTGTTGGGTTTTTTCTTCCTCTGTATGCAGGTTTACCTGCTTCAACTGCCACAATAAGTCTTTGCGTTGCGAAGATTATTTAGATGCTTCAGGAATAATCAGATTGTATTGGCAGCCTGTGCTACTGCAAAGCAAGCGGTTTGGTTTGCTACATCTCCATAATAAAAGGCACAGGTACCAAAAGTATCAACACCTGCATGGAGAATTTAAAAGGAAAATAATTGTAGAAATAGTTAAATTACAGATAATCAGCTTCGTCACTGCATTTGCAGGAATATTTTAATGGGCTACTTAAAAAAATAAACTCATTAAGTTGCCTAGTCTGATGTAATAGACAGTCCATTTTTACTCTGATAGCCTATCTTGACCTTTCCTCATGTGGACACATAGGGGCTGTGATCTTGTAAAACAAATCATGCAAGAATTTAATCCCCACACTACCATGGATAGTCGTGGAGCAATGGGTTGCAGAATCCGTGGTATGGATCCCGTCCACACAGTTCAGCACACAGGTGGATGTAATTGCAAAGTCTATGATGATTTATCCTATTTGAACTCTCAAAATATTCCTTTATTCTGGAAATGTCAGAGAACCCAGTTAGACTCTGAATGTGCAAAACATTGAATATGAGCAGAAAACCCGCTGAAACACAGGAGCTATTAAAGTCCAGGAGTTTCTAACTGAATTAAAATGATTCAATTTATTACTGATGAAGTGAAAAGCGCCACATGCACATTTAAAGAGGTTACCTCAATCAGTCAGATCTGCATGTGTGTTGATTCAGCAGTGATGATATTAAAAGTTGATCTACAGGAGAAACACATCTGAAAGCTGAGAGCTGCTCTGCACTATAGTCTGTTACAATTTTAGATTTTGAATTGTTTTATTAAACTTTTATTAAACCAAAAAAATATATATTTTCCCAAGAGTGTCCTGGCCAAGGCAGGCAGGAGTACAATTGCACATTTAAGATGGGAATAAATAATCAGTTACAAGGTCATAAAATATCAAAATGTTCTTAAATTTTCACCAAAATTCAGCAACAAGGACGATCAAAAGAGCAATCAGTCATAACATCTGAAGGCAGAATTGCCAGCCTTCAAGTCATTTAAAAGCAACAGTGAAACAAAGATATAGCCCCCTGCAGGCTACCTGAATTTTGTGTGTCCCTTTAAATAAATAATTTCCACAATAAATGGATGCAGAAAATGCAGCAATTGGTACAAAAACACCACAATGCAGGAAATAAGTGTTCAACATTCAAAATTTTCCCCAGACCCCCTGGTTCATACTGTTGCAGTTTTGTAGTTATATTAGGCTATTTGATTTAGACACAACGTTACAATTTAGCAGACATGACACAGTTATTAGTGTTGCTTTGTTGTGCCATGTAAGTAGAGTATGTTTACTACTGCTTTAATGCTTGGTGGTGGGTCAATTATCATGTGAAGATGTGAAGTTTTATGGGCTGGGCTAAGCCCCCAATGTTTCAAGATCCTAACAATGCCCCTGTGTACATATAAGAGCATTTCACTTGTATTTGTGTGAGCTTTTCAGCTGTCTGTGAGAGTGTTTCAGTTGTGTATGCTAAAGCATTTCACATATGCTAAAGCGTATGTGTGTGAGCTTTTCAGTAAAAACTATGTGAATGAGTTTGTTTTCATACATGTATGTGAGAGGAAAAGTACATGTATATACATGGTAATTCTGAATAATATCCCTAGGGGCCCCCCATACGATCAAATTGTAAAATAGGAGGTGTGAGCTAGATGCCTTTTATATGTAAAAGACAAAAGACGATTTGGGACTTCAGTGTATAAAAAGTGCTTCAGTAACAGTGAACTTGTGAAGACCTCTTCTCAGGATATAGTTTGTCTTTCATTTTATTTGTATGTGCGTACACTTGTGAGTTTATCTGTGTGTGTGTGTGTGTGTATGCCCTCTCTCTTCCTTACTATAATTGATTTCCCATCATATCTTCTTTCTTTTTAATCTTGACAGAAATGACAGAAACAGCCTGAGGCTGGTTGGATATATGGCCGAGGCATCATGTTGATATCTTAATTAAGCTGCTCATCTTAGCTCTTCTGTCTTGACACTAACATTGAGACGTGATGACTGACATCTTTTTCAGTGTGCCAACAGGTTCCCGCAGGAACTCTCCAGTCTAGCTCTTTTTTTTATGGTAAATTTTATTCACGTTTCACTTCACTTTCCTCTGTCATTTTTGCTTTGAAGCAAAAAGACAGTGAGGGAGAGTGTTGTCATTCACACCTGTCAGATCTTTTTCTCTCTCAGTAACACTTATTTCCCTTTATCTCTTGTATCTCCTTTCTGTCTCTCTCTCATGTACACACACACACACACACACACACACACACACTAGTAAACTTTTGATTGTTAGGTGTCAGAGCTGTTTTTGATCCACCCTGATTGGTGTTGTTGACAAAGCAATACTCCTTCTGAGGTTGTCATCACGTATCAATGCTCTGCTCTACAAGCACATGTGCATACACACACACACACACGCTCACACAGTGTTGCTTTTTTGAGCTATGTCTATATTGGCAATTTACATACTTTTTAGTCACAGCACAGACACTCATGCAGACACACACTACGCTTGTTGAGTGTATATTTGTGTGGAGGAGCAGTTTTGTCTTCATCTGCTGGCTATCTGCAGGCTGGGCAGCATTAGCAGCATTAATAATGGATAGTGGGATGAAGGTTGGACAGGAAAGAGCGAGCAGCACAGGGGGATTATAGAAGGAACCGTAGGACTAAACATACCAGCTCTGACACTCGGGTTACGTGGACTGTGACTCTATAGTGACGGGGATTATGCATTCACGTGGGTGTATACACAGATAGTTAAGTGAAAATTAATTTGCTCCTATACACCGATACAGAGGCACAGAAAGAAAACCCTTAATTGACCACTGACCGTTCATCAAAGGGTGTCAAGTCTGTAAACTTTCCCGAATCAAATGAAGAGAAGGACAGAGCGGCTAATATTAGCCTAAACTTGTAAACATATACACTCACTTGATAGATACACTCACTTGCTTGTTAACACAAATAGCTAATCAGCCAATCACATGGTAGCATCTCAATGCATTTAGGCATGTAGACCTGATCAAGACAACTTACTGAAGTTCAAACCAAGCATTAGAATGGGGAAGAAAGGGGATTTAAGTGACTTTGAACGTGGCGTGGTGGTTGGTGCCAGACAGACTGGTCTGAGTATTTCAATATCCAGTGAGCGGCAGTGGTGTGGACGAAAATGCTTTGTTGATGTCAGAGGTCAGAGGAGAATGGGCAGACTGGTTTAAGATGACAGGAAAGCAAAAGTAACTCAAATAACCACCAACATTCAGATGGTAGGGTCAGAATTTGTCCAACCCTGTACTAGCAAGGTGTACCTAATGAAGTGGCCAGTGAGTGTTTATTAAGAGGGCACCGGGGCTTAATGCGTACCTAACAAGTTCATACAACATGTATATTTTTTGCATTTCAACTGCAATGAAAAAAGTTGAATTAGTTGAAGTATATGAAAGTAAATAGATTCTGGGGGTACCTGACAGGTGGCAAGTTTGCAGCTTTTGGCTTCTAATGAGCTGAAAGTCGGAAGAGTCCTCGGGAAGAGGATAATTAGGCACAGCTGCTTCAGTGGAAATAAAGCATAGGTTCATAGACTGGTTGTGTAAGTATTGTGAACACTCCAAATTTGTGAGTTGTGATGTGTTTGCTGGCATTTTCAGAAGTAGTGGAGGCCATGGAACTTCCTTTTTTCGGGGAATGGCATGGTTAAGATAATGCAATTCCCTTTAAATCTAATTTCTTGTTCCCCTGCAGGGGGCGTCCATGTTGCTGTTGCCTTGCAGCAATGTTCTCATACAAGCATATCATGTACACAACTTAACAAAGAGCTCAGGATTTACATCTGAAGTCCTATGCACAAGCCTTCATTGTCCTAACCCCAAAGCTTGACTGCCTCCTGTTCCTAGTTTTGGTTGATAAGCCATGACTGGACAATCGCTAGGAAGGGACAGGGTTTTCGTTCAGATGAAAAGATGCCTTGTGAACACTGGTTACTAGGCCTAAATAACACCACATAACTGACATAATTATTGTATGGCATCTACAACACGCCTTATGGTGCCTTTGGGTTCTCATTTAATGGAGAGCTGTGCAGTGATGCCACATGACAGAGAACATTCGGTCCTGTCCTCCTGCTTCCTCTGGGGCTTTTCTGCACATTGCTATGCCCTCATCTCTCGGTCACCCAGCTTTCCATCCTCAGTCCCACCTCGGATGTATGTATACTGTCACATGTACCTTGGAGTATGTGTACTGTCATATGTTACAGATACTACACGCTTGATTATGGTGGGGTTTTGTTTTGGGTTTGTGCAGGGTTGTTAATTTATTTGTTGAATGCATGGTTACATGCCTATCTACAGAACATGTCTAGAGGGTCTTGCATGGAATTATGTGAGTGCCCAGTTGTTGTCTGTTGGTCTGTGGACTTATGCAGTATTAATGTTAATTAGGAAGAAAATCAAATACTACATGAACAAATGTGAACAGTTGGCGACACCAGATGAACCCCCTGACTCTCTTTAGTGACATCCCATCATCAAACACCTCATGTTAGCAGCTCAGAGAGACCCCGCATACATCAGCTGGCCGGCGGATGGAAGGACGCTAGTTTAAATGTCTAATTTATTTTGCAGTTTCCACTTTTAGAATTAAGGCCAATCAGTACACAGCCAGTGGCATGAGATGAGAAACAACAGTTGGTAATCTAGTGCAGGAGGTGCATGTGTTTCTGTCAGATGAGCCATTATGTTTAAAATGGAAATGAGATCACTTATGGTACTAACTGGATCACGTTCATGAAAAGTGTGTGTTTTGGTCTTTTTTTTTATTAATCACAAGGTTTTTGCTAAACTTTGTTCACCCAATGTAGCATATGTAAATGTAACAAATAAAACCAAAATTTCTAACAGTGATGTGGTCTCAGTCGTTAACAACAATAGAAGGCACCAATGGGTGCTCTAAAACTGTTGAATGTGATGTTACACAGTTGGCAGCATATTCTGTCACCGCCAGGGTATACAGGATTACTTTGGCCTGCAGTGTGTTGTGTGCATGCATCCTGTGGCATCTGCACCACAAGTACAGTTGCTTGTATTGATTTACAAAAGAAATAAGCCAAACAAACCGAAAACTTGAGCGTGCATAAGTATTCACCCCCCACAAAGTCTGCACTTTGTAGAGCCACCTATTGAGCATTCATAAGTAAGTCTATTGGGGAATGTATCTATAAGCTTGGCACATCTAGCCAGCAAAAACTGCTCCAGGTTCAAATTGGATGGGCTCCACTGGTGTACAGCATTCTTTAAGTCATACCACAGATTCTCAGCTGGACTGAGGTCTGGGCTTTGACTAGGCCATTCCAAGACATTCCCCTTAAACCACTCAAGTGTTGCTTAAGCAGTATGCTTAGAGTCATTGTCCTGCTGGAAGGTGAACCTCTGTCCCAGTCCCAAATCTCTGGCAGACTGAAACAGGTTTCCCCCCAAGAATTTCCCTGTATTTACTGCCATCTATCATTCCTTAAATTCTGACCAGTTTCCCCGTCCCTGCCGATGAAAAACATCCCCACAGCATGATGCTGCCACCACCTTACTTCACTATGGGGATGTTGTTCTTGGGGTGATGAGACCTGTTGGGTTTATACCAGAAAAGTGTTTTCCTTGATGGTCAAAAACTTCAATTTTAGTCTCATCTGATCTGAATATCTTTTTCCAAATGTTTAGGGAATCTCCCACATACCTTTTGGCAAACACCAATGTTGTTTGCTTGTTTTTTCTTTAAGCAATGGCTTTATTCTGGCCACTTTTCTGTAAAGCCCAGCTCTGTGGAGCGCACAATTTAAAGAGCTTCTACGTATGGACAGATACTCCAGTCTCCGCTGTGCTTTGCAGCTCCTTCAGGGTTATCTTTGGTATCTTCCTTGCCTCTCTGATAAATGTCCTTCTTGAATGGTTCATGAGTTTTGGTGGGTGTCCCTCTCTTGGATCTTGGTTTGTTGTGGTGCCATATTCTTTCCATTTTTTAATAATGACTTTAATGGTGCTCCAAAGGATGTTCAAAGTTACATATATTTTTATATATATATAACCAAATCCCGATCTGTACTTCTCCACATCTTTATCCCTGACCTGTCTGACGAGGTTATGTGACACTTGGATTGCGCACAGATAGACTTTATTTAACTAATTATGTGACTTCTGAAGGTTGCACCAGATCCTATTTACCAGCACCAATTTTCATTCAGTTAATATTTATTCACATCTCTTAGAGGCTGACATTTTTTCATGAATCCTGCGGGTCTCGGTAAACCTGTGGGATTCCCATGGAATGGGAGTCAAATTCACATATCATCACGGGACTGGGACGGGACAGGATAAAAAGTCAACAGGGATGGGCAGGAAAATCCACTCCCATGTCACCCTCTAGTATAGACGAGTCTACATGTTCTTATGTGAAAATATAATATACAACTTTTCATTGTAAGATGTCTGCTTAAACTTTAACCACTTGACAGCACTTCAGTAGTCAATAGGAAAACAGTAAATGAATGTGGTCTTATTGAAATGATTACATTCAGACTTTAATTAAAGGGCCTACACAGTGATGGTTCACACACCAGTGTATTAATTTATTTCAATGGTTAGACCTCTTCTCACACTTTGCATGCTGTTGCTGTTGGTGCTTAATTGACAACTTCTTCAACTCAAAGTATGGTTACAGTATCCTTCTGTCCAACAAAAGTGCCCCATGCTCAGCCAAAAAACGGATGTGATGTAAATTCAAATATTGAATAACTACCGTGCAAAACAATCATAGACTGTAAACAGACTGTGGGAGCGTTGCTGCAGTTTGTGGTCTAGTATTGTAATATTAGACAAAACAAGGTGATAACAGCAGCACTACAATAATGACTTCTCCATTTCCACACACAGCGCATCACTGTTTCAATTGAAAATTTGCAGGGCAAAGTAGGTGAACTCCATCCGACCATTCTGGCGAGGGCAGCCAGAAGAGAACTGGAGACTTGAATTCATTCAGTTATATAGATTTTAACTGAAGTGAATTTAACTGAATTGGTGAAGGAGCAAAATGCGATCTCATCTTCACACTTTATTAACATTTTAACAGCTGACATTTTGACATGTCATTACAGGAAAAGCACAGGTGTGACTAATAATTATGGCTGCATTCCATTTACTTGTATTGAACGTCATTAATGTTATTTGCTACACCTGTGTTTTTCTTGCTATGACAAGTCAAAATGTTTGCTGTGAAACAGCTCAACAGGCCTTTTTCACTGCAGACATTTTGACGTGTCACACAGGTTTAACTGATAACATTAATGATGGATTCCATTTAGCTGCTTAGCCTGGTTTTGGGCATGCTCGCTCACTGTCACACTGTCCTATCTTACTGGGACACTTGAATAGAATGCAGCCATCGTTAATGTTGGTACCTGTGGTTTTCTTGCTATGAAAAGTCAAAATGTGTGCTGTGAAAAAGGTTTATTCTTACATGACCTCAGCAATCTCCCAACACAGCTCCGCCCACTTTCAGCCTGTGCTCAAATTTAATCAGCTAGAATAATTGAAAACACCTGTGTGGGTGTGCAGAGCCTTTAATTGTTTTAAGATTGGATTCCTTTCTTTACACTGAGCAGAGCCACCTGGCTAATGTAAACACTGCTGAGGACTTCTGGAGCTTCCCTGCAGGATTCTACAAGCCTGCAAATCTGAGGCTCTTTTGTTTTCACTTGAATCTTTGAGTCGATAAAGTCAAAGGAAGCCTTTTCTTATCTTATGCATTGTTTTCATTAAAGCTTTAAAAGTAAAATGCATATTTAAGCAAATTGAAATTACAATACATAGTGATTACGTTAAGTGATTAGAAAGTAAATCACCCTCACTCTCGTTCTTGGACAGATTCCACTTAAACTGTTTTTACACAAACGGCCCCAACCCTCTCATCCAGCTCATGAAACAATGACTTCCATTACGGTATTGGAAAGACCGCTGGACACCTTCACATCTGATCCTTATAGAGACGTGTCAGGAACATATTAATGAAAATTGGAGGTTTCAAGCATTTTTAAAAACAACAAAACTAGTTGGTCCACATGTGTCTTGAGTCCTGCACAAATTTACACTTAATCATTTTTGCACACAAAGATAATTTCATTCATTTCAACTCAATTTAAATGAGCGGCTTGAATTTAACAGGACATGTAGTTGAGTTTTTGATGTAGTTTCATCCCTTTGAGAGTCTGAAAACACAACATAATAAATCTAATTATCTTTAATATGATTTAAAGGCAGTAACACTGCTACCAAACAAACTCAGTTGAGTTATGAGCAAGGCCCTCGGGATGCAAATGCATGCACACACTGTCTCTGTGTGTCTTTCTTTTACTCACAAACACACACAGAGAAAGATTAAGCTTTGTGTCTCTAGATGCCTCTGGCACATATGGGTCTATTTAGCTTCAACAGAATTATCTAATTATGTTTCTTCACTAAATCTGAAATGTATCTCATCCGACAGAATAATGGACCCAGATTCTCTATCTTCTTTTTACTTCACTCACTTTTCATACTTTCTCAGATTCCCTGGTGCAAATAGAGCCCATCAGACTGAAATGACAAAAGAGAGAAATAAGTCCACTATCATCTTTTTAATGGGTGCAGAATTAATTATAGCGACACCTTGAACATGTTTTGTGGATTATTTAAGATGAAGTAGAATCAAATAGATCAGTACTTTTTCGAAGGGAAAATGTTATTTACTGTGAACCTAAATCAACAATCGTGTTGAATGAATTTGTAAACATCATGTAAGTCAGTTATTTCTTTTCACAAGAGATGGTGAAAACAATTTGTATATCCCATTCTTCATTGTTTAGTAATTTAGATATCAGCTGTCTTAATCTGTCCTCAATCAGTCCTCAATCTGTCCTCACAAGATAAATGTCAGCATCAGTCATCCCAGCAAATACCCAAAAAGTTGTCCAAGGTAAGAAGTGACAAGGTCCTAGCAAACATAAGAATTACGACTTTAGTCCATCAAAAGGAAAGGATGGTGACGTTTTTATAGAATCACGAACAAAATGTTGTATTCAGGCAGTGGTGTACTGGCCATCTAGCAAATCCAGGTGGTCCACCTCATCTTAACATACAGTTTTTACCGGCCGTTTGGCCCTGTCTGTTTACTGGCCCTGGGTGTGTGGCTGTTATTTGGGGTGCATACATACTGCTTGTATCTTAGGCTCCACTATAGCCTGCTCTGTTGTATCATTTTTGCGTACGTTACAGTTGCAATATACATATGTAAATATGTACCCCCATCCCAACCGGCTTCTAATTTAAACATACTGATATGTGAAAGACATTATCACCTGTCACCATTATATTACTATAGATTCAACCTTCCTTGGATGACTGAGAATCTTCACAGACACAAGATCATCTGTGAAATCTATTGTCTTCAAGTATAATAGTTGCTGCATAGTTTTGGATGCAAGAGAATCTGGTTGTTTCCTCGCTGAAGTCGTTATCACGTTCATTCTCCTAGCTGTCATGTTCAAAGCCAGAAAACGACAACTCTCTTTCCCTCTCACCACAATCTTCAATGAGGGAATTTGCATAGATTATTTCTAGATACAAGCTCACCCAGTCCTGTATATATGAATAAACATAAATTTGAATAATAATAGGTAAATTACATATAGGATGCAAATGAACGTAATTCAGATACAGTGTCTCAGTATATAGTTGTTTATTGTAGTAATAATAGTAATACAAAAAAAACATATATTTATGCAACACTTTTCAATAAAGTTACAAACTGCTGTCCAAGAAAAAAACCCAAAAAACTAAGAATTAAAGCAAATGCAATTAAAAACAAGACAGAAAATGTAGATCAAAACATAAAATGGCATGAATGAAATGAAACAAGTTAGGACAATGACATCTCAGGATACCATATCTCCATGGCTTCTGATTAACATGCTTACAAAATCATCCACTGAAGGTTTTTAGTCCCATAAAGAGACCTGAGGGGATCTGATTCACAGCTGTCATGGTAACTAGGGTGAAAGTACCCACAGCAAACTCAAACAAAATAATTATATTTCAAGGCTAAGTTCAGACAATGTACAAGAAGGTTTTTTTTTCTTTTCATTCATGTAATTCCTGGGGTTTTTATGCATTTAGCTAAAAGCTGCCCGGGAACATCAGTTCACACGTGCTTCTCTTCAGGTTGCTTAGGCAGGGACGGATGTGGAGCTCTGAAGGACATTTTCTAATTGCCATTCCATTTTCCAAAAGTTTACTTTCTTCAGTTTGTGTCTGTTGGTCAGATTAAGATATTTCATATGTTTTTCCTTAAATTCAGGAGTTAGTTGTTTTTGTACTAGCTTTTTGCGCATTATCAAGCCCATTTAAAGAGCCAGCTAATGTGTAGTTTTCTGCACCATTAATTGCTGTTTGCGTCACTGTAGGCAACTGTGGTGTATCATACTGCCAGAGGCCAGTTTGTGTCCCTCATGTTGGTGGCTGTCACAGGTGTGACAGTGTGTGTTGGGTGTGTTTAGCAGATACAGTATGTCTTCAGTAAATGCATGACGGCTGTTTGGAGGGTTAGTTTGGATATGATACACACTAACCCATGACATTTCTTCCCACTGGGATATGGTTGAGGGAGACACTGTGGACCAGCCCTGGCTCATCTGTCCTTTTGTCCTGTTGTGCATCCGTTTGCTGATTGTATATATATCAACTAGCAATGTTGAGCCGTAACATGTTACAGTAATGGATTTACTTTTCTAGGTGTGGCATAAGGGATAAAAAATTAAAACAGTTGATAATTCCCCTTATTCTCTGTTACCTTGACATTTTGGAAGTGCATTTGTTTGCTATTTTTTTTAATTTTTTATTTTTTTAGCTTGAGTTTGATGGGAGTATGGGTCAATTTTGGCTCTGTGTGCAGTAGAGCCACTGGAGGTGTGGAGAGGTGGATAGCTCAGAAGAGTAGCATTATGCCCTCTATTAATGCTGAAGTTTTCATTTTTATATTTGACAGCTTCTACGTCATAGAATGCCTCTTACTGTAGCTTTCTAAAATTTACCACTGGCAAGCTCTGATTCAGGAGACATCTGGGATTGGTTCAGTCTCACAGCATGTCTGTGAGGACAGGACGCCATGAGAGCTGTGTGCAGTCACAGGGGCTAAGCTAGGTGTTGATGGTCAGTAAATAAAGTTCCTCAAAACTGTAAGCTGGCTGCTTTTAGACACTTTTGATAAAGCTGGGCTGAGTAATGAAAGTAAAACAAATGGGGCAGCAATAGCTCAGTCCATAGGGACTTGACTTGGGAACCAGAGAGTGGATTGAATGTGGACTGGTAGCTGGAGAGGTGCCTCTGCTGAGGTGCCCCTGAGCAAGGGACCAAACATTTTAACAGCCCAAGGCAGACCCATCACTCTGGCATCTCTTCATATCGATTGCATGTCTGCATGTGTGTGTATGTGTGTGTATGTGTGTGTGTGCAGAGATGGCCACAAAGACATCAAAAGTATCCTGAAATACAGTAAAATACAAAATATTGGTTTAAGAAAATTGATTTAATTCAGTAAAAGTAATTTATAATTTGATAATACAAAAATACATACTGAATATGGATCTGAGCGTAACCCTAACCCTATACACTGAAATTACATCATAGATTTGAAGGCCATTCATGATATCTTAGAAGTAGAGGGCTGCTAATTCAAAGCCAGGTTTCTGCCAGTCAAAGTGACCACTGACAGAAACAGAAAACAGCCAATTGAAATGCAACTGGGGGAACTGAACAGTTAAGGCCTGAAAGTACTAACAAACTGACGCATACGCACACAGCTGCGGACACCACAGATGCGTTGTAGTTCTGTTAATGCTAGAAAATATGTTCCACAAATGGGCAGATGGTATTCGGTTTGAATGGGCATTTAGCAGAGTAGCAGATGCCTTTTTTGAGATATTAATAAATATAAGTGCAGTAGAGTAAGTACATTTCTAGGCGATCTAGCTTTGCAAGCAACCAACTGAAGTGCAAAATATAACAATAATAGAAGCCCATAACAAGCTAGTATAAAACAGTACAAAAAAGAAGAGGAAGAGAAGCAACCCTCCCTTTTCCCACCAACAACAATATAAAACAGATTGTACTCCTAACCCTAGTTGTTTTTCATAACAACTGATTACACACCTTGATTGTAAGGGAAATTTCCACCAACACCAAGGCAGCTTCTTTCCCCAAACTACTGGTCACAAGATTCGCAAATGAAATATGGTAGTTCACAGTGAACATGTTGCTGGACCCGACAGGTCGTGTTGTTCACTTACATTCAGTAAAAGACTGTGATTAAGGTAATTGTTATACAGTTTTTTTAAACCTGAAGTTACAAATGTGTCTTATGTGAGAACAAATTAATAATGCATTTTCAATATTTCAAACACATGAATGCAAGCTCTTAAATTATTTTGTTACAAATTACCTATTTTTCTGCATAGCAAAATACAATTTACAAAACAGTTAGAAGTAGTTAAAAGTGGGTGGGTGGGTGTAAAACAGGTGTAAAATTACCAACATTTAGTGATGCATTCTTAGTAAAGTAATAATACTGTACCTCTTGCTGGGAGTTAGACCAGAAGCCACTCTCATGTCTGTATAATAAATATGAAGCAGCAGGAAACAGCTGGTCTGCCTCTGCCCAAAGGTAACAAAGACATCTAGCACCATGTCACTAAAGCTCACTAAGTTCCTGGGGGCTATGTGCAGGATTATTTGTTCACACAGGTTTAGTTACTTTCTGTTTTCTTGTCATCAGATGGAGGCTGCCAGGCAATCAGCGGAGACATTCCTGCAAGCCCCCATTTCCATTCTTTATGCAAAGCTAAGCTAACTAGCTTCTGGCTGCAACTACATGTTTGTCGTGCAAACATAACAATGTATTGATCTTCTCATCTAAATCTATGATATGTGTACAACCGTATTTCCAGAAATGTCCTACTATTTCTTTAACTTAATGACATTTGCCTCATTGCTTCATTCTGGCTTTCAAACATGCACTGATTGGCCAAAAGGGGACACAAATTAGAGTATTTGTATGTTTGGGACATTTTGGCAAACTTTTCTTCTTCCTCAGCTGCAATATGTTACATGAGGACATATATTTTCTGCTTATTTACTCATTTGGTTATGTAAGATTTGTTTGTGTGCGCATTTGCAGGGGAATGTTTCCATAGGAGGGAGGGTGTATATGGGAGCAATGTGAGGCCGAGGGAGAATATATAGCAAGCAGGATATCTGTGGTACAAGTGAAGCATTTTTATGGAGGAGTCCAGGGAGCACATGGCTGAGGATTTAGGGTCTGGCTTTTAGCATTCTCCATGGGACATTGAGAATGGTATGTACTGGCCAAGCCTTCTTCCCACGTGCTCTCCCTCTTTCTAGCCCCCTCTCTCCTTTGTTCACACACTCCTAATGTTCACACACAACTTTTACAATGTTCATCCACGCCCACCGCTGGACACTAGCCTTAAGATGCACCGTTGCCATGACATCTTATTAAAAAAAACCCCACCTTGTTCTGAAAGTAGAGATCATCTCAAAGCCACTTGGACCTTCTGTCAGTGGCTCACTATCCTCCCAACATATATGTCTCCAAAGTGGAAGTGGTTTGGCATATTTATCAGTGCTCTCCAGTGTTTTATTATGAGAACCATGAAGGAGCGAGCTGTTGAGTTTTCTACATGCAGTGAAGAGTGAAAACACTTTCTACTCTTAATATGGACAGATACCATAGGACAGGTTACAGGCTGACATACTAAGACAGGTCACTGCGTTCTTTAGCATGGTACTAAAGTACCATTAAGTACAAAGTAAAAAACTGTAATCTTCAAATGTATGGGACAGTAAAGCATCATGTGTGGACTATTAGAAAGCATCTGCTATCTCTGTGTGTTTCCCATTGCTCTGGCCTGCCATATGAGCCAAAATTGACAGGAAACAAGATGGTCTGGAAATTCTCCCTCAAGGAGGCAAGAGGTACAGGGCAAGATCCTCTGAAGAATTTGGCTGATTTATGTTCCTCTTCTGACAAGCCAGTTTGCCTTTGAGTGATTGGTGAGTTATAAAGTAGAAGAGTGGGACAGGGAGATTCAATGATGAGAGGACGAGAGCGTGGGCACTGGATGTAGGGGGTTCACTGCAAATCTCTTATATGTGTGCACTAACCATTTTATTTCTGACTGCTTTCTCAATGAGGGTCAGTAATGTTTCAATCCAGGACATGCTTCAGAACTGAAGCTTACACTCTTGTGATTATCACTAACCAAGCATACTTGATCTGCCTAAACTACTGTCACTGAAAAGAGGTGTTCCACTTTGGACATTTGAATTACAATCTGATGAACCATCAAGGACCTCAATGGAAAAACAGTAAGTCCTGGGCTTTGTGGTGTTGTCAATTGTTTTATAGACTGTTTTAGACTGTTGTAGACAGTTTTACTATTATATTTGTAATTGTCTTTAAAGGTAAATGTACCTCCTTTAATCTATAATAATATAATCACAAATTGCTTGTGATATAAACCTCAGACTGAAAATCAATTGGTGCTGGACAAAAAAGAATAAACACTTCTTTTCTACTGATACAGCTGCCCGGTCAAAATGTAGGATATTAGCTAAAAATGGTGACTAATTCTGTGTTCTTATAAGCTAGGTGCTAACACCTGCTTTACTGACATGTCACCTTTATGATGAGCTCCAAGATGCTCTCATCATGAAGGTGACATGTCTGGTCTGGTTTTTATAGAAGTTCTTTGCACAGATAAAATACCTTAAAGACCACCAGGTTGCTCGCTCACGACATGCTTTTGGACAAGTTAGATTCTCGACATTTCAATCGTTCAGTTCACAGAAACCGTAAGCACCAAAGTATAATTCATTCAGATTTACCGGCATGATACGGTAAACAAGAAAGACAAAAAAATGGTGACTTCCTACCTTTGAAGCAGTCAAAAAGTCCGAAAATGAGTCCATTTTTCTGGATTATTTATATTTAAGTGTCCACCTACCATAAGAATACAAATGTTTTTATAAAAATGAATCCAAGTTGAAATAATACAGTTATACAGTAATCTTCAGCTTTGTTCTTTCTATGGAAGGTACCACTACTTTGATACGGGACTCTCTTTCTGCTCTCTCTCTAACCCACTCTCTCTCTCTCTCTCTCTGAGCTAGATCAAATGAATGATTCATAATTTATGTGTTATTTGATAGCCTAATTTTTACTCAAACTGGTTGAAATAAACAATTATTAGTAGCTTATTTCCCATCCTTGCTGAGCAAGAGTTTTGTGGGAAAGGAATTAAAGGCCTGTCCCAAATACAAGCAGGGTTAGTGCAGTGACTGAAGCAAGCACAAGCCCGGTCTTCTAATCTAAGTTTTACAGTAATTTAAAATGGGCAGTAAGAAAGTAAGCAATAAAGAAACACATTAAGATAAAGAAAGAGCAAAAAAGTCATGCTGAGAAACTATATTGGAGCTTAGGAACCATTGGATGTAAGTGTTCATGTGGGGCAGAGTGACTCACATAGGCAGAAATAACATAATCACAGCTCTGTTTAGCTCCATCACAGTCACTGCACTACTGACTTGGTTTCCGACTACATACTGTCCACACTCTGCGAATTGCCCCACCTCATCACATAAAGAACGCTTATTGATTTAAACAACATAATTGGGAGGTGCTTGTTGTGGGTAATGGAATAATTCAATAACACTATATGCCATAAATACATATGCAGGGTATGACAGACAGCATAACCTTAATAATCATGGGGAAGGGTCTGCTTTCCTGACAGACTTCTTTATCGGGCATTTGATTGTATCCTTGATGTGTCATAAGTACTTTTTCTTAAATTTTCAAATGATTTGCTGTCACACATTCCCACTTACTTATGCCTCTCTTCCTGCTCTTTCTCTGTGTTTTCCCATATTGTGCACTTAAATGGAAATGTGTGGGAGTGGAGAGGCACAGTCTTCTGACACATGGATACAGAGATACAGACTGAGAAAGAAAATGAAAGTAGCTGGACACTGAGCTTGTGAAGAGAATTGGAAATATGAATGAAAGAGGCCGACAGAGTGACATTTTCCATGCATTGTGCTGTGTGTTAATGATTTTAATAAAGTCAGTAGATGGAGGAGAGCAACTGTTTGATGATTTGTGTTATAAGTTAAATATGCAAAATATAGTCATTTAGGTTATTTTTCACTTCCACATCTCTCTTCCCTATAGAAAAAAGGGGAAAGCATATGTGTGTGTGTTAGTGTGAGAGAGAAAGAGGTAAATGAACAATGCAAATCTATTTAAGAAAATATCCCTTGTTAAATATAGCTGTTACAATAACCTCAAACAAACACACATACAGAAAATCACGTGTGACAGCCGGTCATGTTTATTGAATCACATGAACAGCCAATATTCAGTAATAATCCAAAAGGAAAGCTGTGACTCACACAGGCTGGTTGTGCTCAATCAGAAAGCATAGTTGTGCAGACATCCTTAGCTTTGTCTTGCCCCTTAATAAAACACACACATAGCTCTGTATTCATGGTTATAGGACACGGACAATGAGCATTTTCCATTGAATTGTTATGAAAAATAAGCACAGAACAGCTATTCAGTAGAAGGATGCAAGCATTCACTCAGTAACAGCAAGTTTAAAGAAAAGTTTCTCTGAGAGAAAATAAGATACATAAAAACACATAATATGTTTATATAAAATAAAATAAAAGAGAACAAACCTACTGGTAACTTGTGACCGTGAAAGGGTATCATATGATTACATGACGTTTTTTTAATTTTCAAACCAGAGCCCTTAAATGCACCAGAACTATAGATACATCTGTTAAATCTTCATCAAACCTCTCTGGAAAAGGAAATATTGCACCGTCAACAAGTAAGGGAGATTATTTCTTTCAAATCCCGGAAAAGATGACATTTTGGAGACACAAAGATTACCACAGTAATAAATTTGACTGAAAAGCAGCTACTGCAAAACATTTGGAAGAGCATTTAATTGCTGGCCTTAAAAACCTGAGGTACCACTCCCTGGGAAACAGAAATGTACACAGGCTGGAAAGGCATTGGGAAATTCTCATTCTACATCTTGCTGCGAGTGTGTGTGTGGGTGTAATTTAAAATCTGCCCGTGAGGTCGATAAGGCTATCAGTTTGAGACAATCCTGTGATTATGCGCCGTCCTCTGCTCTGTAAAAGCAGACAAACAGACGCTGGCAGCACACACACACTCACTCATGCACACATACTCTCGTATGCTGAGCTACCCATTAAAATCAAGTAAATCTGGATATGTGACTGTCCATCCATTGGTGGAGGCCATTGGAGTACATTGAACTCATTTTCATGTTCAAGACACCAGTTTGAGATGATTTGAGCTTTGTGACATGGTGCATTATCCTGCTGGAAGTAGATGGGCACATTGTGTCATAAAGGGATGAACAAACTCAAAGTAACAGTGTTTCACTTGCATATTGGTTGGCAGGTGGCAGAAAATAACATCTTTTTTACCCTCCAAGGCAGCGTTGTCCTTGGAATGTGACGTCACGTGAAAACTATGGATTGTTTGTTGGTCTTGGAGTTTTTATAGGATTTGTTGACCATAAGAAGTATCATGTGTGCGAGATCCTTTATAGTGTTATTGAATAATGTGGGACGTTTTGGTGCCAGGGAGGTTGGGATTAAAGGCATTTGTTGTTTGACTGATCTTGTGCATGGAGTCCAAAGCTGCCTTGATAATTCATATTTATATCTATATCATTCATGGAGGAATTTCCTCAGTGTATTTGATCATAAAACGTATTTCATCCTGGTGGAGTTTAATCTCAGATTGTGTGCCAGCCTACAGGTGCTTCTAAACTGTCTGTCCTTCTGCTCTCTGTCTCTCCAGCTTTGCTGCTCAGCTGCATGTGTTATTATTGTAACACTGCAAGATAAAAGGCCAGATGTATGCAGGAAGAAAACACAGCAGCAGCTCGCTAGTTGTTTACTCTGTTTTCCTTTTAAAATGTAGGTGCTAATCTTTGTGCTGGGATGACATGACAGGCTTTGAATGTTTGGCTTAGATCTCTGTCAGGTACAGCAATTCAGTGCCAAGGACACAAACATGCAGAGCCTGATACAGATGCATCACCATCATCTTCCCGCACTACAACAGAAGCACAGAGACTGGACCAGAATGGAATTTGAAACGTTTTAGCCAAAAATGTTTCCATGGTCAAGGTGTTTTTTGCAGAAACGTTTCAGATTCCGTTTTGTTCTCCAACGTCGTGGGGGACGGTGGTCAACTGATCCCGCAGGAAATGCACCTGCCAGGAAATTCAACACACTCACACAAAGAGTTCTGGCTATTTCCAGTAACATGATTCAATGTCGTAGATTTCATTCAGCAGACGTTAAAAAAGGTATTGCAGATGTGAAGGTAGTGTATTCTCCCCGAAGGCACCTTCCTCTCCCCTGACCCACTTAACCCTGCTGTCCAATCCCATTATCCATCATCTGAAAAATGTTTTTGTGGCCTTTTGCATAACAGACAGTACAGTATAGCATACATGAATACATAGTATACTTGTGTAAATTATGTTGTTTTCAATGTGTGTGTGTGTGTGTGAAAGGAGGCTGAAAACGATTCAGTCATTTGTGTTTATGAAACCAATTGGATAAGCTCACACATGATCACTGTGATCCTAGCTCTTTGCCATTGTGGAGGTAGATGGTTTTTCATCTGATAGCTGTCGTGTGAGCGTGAAAGTGAAGCAGTCACTATGTCACAGATTGTTGCTTGTTAATTGCTGTTCGTTGATTCTTGAAATCTTAATGATTTAACTTCATCTGTCTTTCAGTCTTGCTTCAAGCAACCCCTTACACAAACACACACACACGCGCACACACACATTGTTCCCACTAACAAGTTTCTCCATATTGTGTGTGTAGGCCACACGGTGAGGTAGGGCCTCATGTGTCCAGCCTCCCCCGTGTTCTGGTCCCCACCGACCCCCATGCTCCCAGCATCAGTGGGATGTCCCAGGTGTGTCTCCTCTTGGCCTTGCTTATGCTGTGCAGCTGCACAAAGGTACGACTCACAGCCTTTCTCTCTTTTTCACACACCGACAATACACACTGAGTGTAAACTGACTTAGTTTACAAATTTAAACAAGAGCTAGATGTTGAGGGAAAGTTGTGGTGGTGTTGCTGAAACATGACACAAAACTTCAGGAACTTTCCTCCTCCTACAGGTCTCCTCTACTAACTCCCTGGAGCTTGTGAAGGAGCAGTGGAGCAGCTACAAAAACCAGTGCCTGGACGTCCTCAATGCCACACCCCCCACCACAGGTGAGCCACTCTCCTCCTAGTATGAGCTCATGTGTGAACGAGATTCATGAGAGACTAAAGGAGAATTAACTTTGCTTGGTCTGCTTTAAGCCAAGAGCACAGATTTCACAGACTTGTTCTCCACTGCAGGGCTGGTGTGTAACAGGACCTTTGATCTGTATGCCTGCTGGCCTGATGGACTCCCAGGAACCACTGTCAATGTCTCCTGCCCATGGTTCCTGCCATGGTACCGTAAAGGTCTGTGTGTGAGTGTGTGTGTGTGCACAGTATATGTGCTTTAGCAAGACAGAACACAAGAAAGATAGCGAGAGAAATTTGTACCGGGGCATTTGCATTTCTGAATTATGCAACTCTTACAAACATTTAAAGCTGACTAATCAATATTTTCATATTGGCAATGGATGTATTGTCAAAAGGGTCACTAGTGACAAACCTACACTCAGTTCTGCAGTTGCCCTCAAGTCAACTGAGCATCTTTTTATCTTTCAGCTGATTGTTTTGTTTCTTGAGGCTACAAATTTACTGTTTTGGTTCTCACCACTCTCATCATTATCATTTTAGGCCACTGCATGCAGCCAAGATCTAATAAACCAACTTTACATGACCTGCTCAGCACCAAACAGCCTTCAGTCAAAGTTAGTGAATAGCTGATCAGCACCTAAATAGCCAGATATTTATTATACAATTAAGATAATTTTGCAACATCTGCTTTTAGATTAAGTTTTTTTGAATTTAATATGCAGTTGTGTTTGTTGTGTTTTTACTTTTAAATTATACAATAGTACAGTAAATCACTAAAATCACAAAGCCGACAAAAGTTAAGGCATCGCTTTAAAAATTCAAGTTCATTACATTAAATGAAATACTGATAGAAAATGTGCAGAAAATGTGCAGTTTAAAATTCTCTTCAACTCTATGGTCTCACAAAGAATCAGCAATAACCAGAGAATTCAGCTGTTTGGTAATATCCAAAGCTTTCCGCTGAGTAGCTGCTCTGGTTAAAGGCAATACCTAATATGTTCAATGTTATGCTCACATTCTCCTGACATGATCTGATGATGACAGTTTTGTGACCACAGAAATATTTTATTTCACTGCATTTTTCAGATTATCTTTGTGGCCTTGTCATCTTCTATCAAAGATGAAATTCCATCTGAATTTCTCTGCTGCTAGACAGATGGCTGATTTTTTTTTAGGTAAAGATGTTGAGAGATTCTTTTTTGACACCAAAACACTTGACACTGGCCAGCAGAAAACTCCTGCAGGTTAAACTGGGCTTATTGGACACTTATGGAGATTATTAACTGGACCAGTCACACTGTAGACAGATAGGTAGAAACTTGATAGCCTAAATAAAAATTAAGGCTACAAACAATCCATGATACATTACAGCACATTGTGTTAATATATTCATTACAAGTTAGACAGCATGCGGGAGTTTTCCTTTGCTACAGTACAGTACTTAAAATGATGTATTGAATATAAAAACAAAATCATTCCAAGAGCTGTGTATAGAACTCAGGTCCTTTTTTCAAGCCAGAGCTCCCCTTCAACACACCGCCATGATAAGTACAGTCTTGGATGTGAGACTTTTTCTAACCTGCTAGGTAGGCCATGTCCCACTTAATTGAAGGAGTGAATCAGTTTGTTTGAGAAATGCAGGACACAACACCCGTCCGGTGACAAGATGTGAGAGTTGAACTTCAGAGAAAGAGCTCTTCAAAGTGCTCTTATCTAGTCATGCTGTGCGGTGAATGGAAAATATAGTTGCAACACAGCTCACCATACGTCCTTGTCATTCAGTGGGATGAAAGACACCAGCAAGCTCTTTGGAGAATGCTGTAGTGAACTGAGTGTACGATGGTTTTGGAGAGTGCATGAGGCATTGATTGGGTGTGAAGGCCAAATATTAGTCAGCTTTCACTCAACTGTCAAACCAGAGAGTGGTGCTAAGAGTTCACACTGTGTCTTGGGGACCAGCGCACCTGTTCTGTGGGGCTTTTTCATTTGCCCTAGGTGTGCAGGCTTGTATCTCAGACAGAACAGTGTTAGGTCATAGCATGATGGGCCCTCCAGGTGGTTTGGAGGCCTGAAATAGGTGTTAAAGTGAGCTAGACTCTCTTATCTCCTGTGGACTGCCAGCCTGACAGGGGTCTCTCCCTGTCCTCTCTAGAAAGCACAAAGAGAGTCCTGAACCTCCTGTTCCCTCTTGCTGTTTTTCACATTTATACTGTATATATTTGAACTTTTAACTGTAGGTTGAACAAAACAAAACATTTGAAGATGCCAAAGATGTCGGATGTTTCTCAGTATTTTCTTACAATGTATAGACAGAATGGTTAACCGACTTATAAAGAAAATAATCTGCAGGTTAATTTTCGACCCTTCCTCTATTCAGGCTATTAGTTTGGTTGGAAATTGTATAAACAATTTCTTTGTTAACTGAGCATGTATAACTTTGGCCCAATGACTTCTAAGAAGCAACATTATAGCGTTAAGTAAAGTTTCATATTTATCTGTGTTATCATCATTGTGTATATATATTATCTGTTCATATGTAGTATGTAAATATGAAGCTAGCAGCCGTTAGCTTAGCATAGCACAGAGCTAGCCTTGCTCTGTCCTGAGGTAATCAGGACCTCTGAGGAAGACTGCAAGATGCAGTTGAACGCTGCAGAAAAAGCTGGACGCTATGCACATTAAGCTTAAGACTTTTCAACTACTGTATCTGAGACCAAGAAGGAACTTTATTCATGAAAAATGTCTTTTGTTTTGTCTTAGTGATATCTCAAAAAAATTGTGTTTTTTTGATATATCACTAAATTTATATTTATTCATAAAGAAATTGTTGCTAGGTATTTATCAGCTTCTGAACATGCTATGCTAAAATAAAATCTCACAGTGTGTGTCTCTGTGTGAATAGTTCAGCAGGGTCTGGTCTACAGAGTCTGCAATGAAGACGGCCAATGGGCGCAAAAGAATACCACAGAATGTGAGGACGACCCTGGTGAGGTGTGTGTATAGAGTACAGTTTGTTTGTGTGTACATGGTTGTGCATAAATGTGTGTGTGTGTTTGTGTGGGGGTGTTGGGGGGGGGGGGGCATGTTTAGTTGGCAGATGCATGGAAGTAAATTACTCTCTGACTGTTTCTCCTGTTGGTTCAACAGCAGCAGTATGGCCGCATCCTCAGTCAGTTACGGATCATGTACACAGTGGGCTACTCGCTCTCCCTCGGGGCTCTGCTACTAGCGCTGGGAATCCTCATCACCTTCAGGTACAACATGTACAGGGAGTAAAGATGGGAGGAAGGAGTGAGGATAGGGAGGAGGAAATAAGGAAAGGAATGTATCAATGAAGGTGGTCGAAGAACAACTAGTTAGGAAAAGAGACAGGAAGAAAGAAAGGAGAATGAAAGGGAAGACAGAGGGAAAGAACAACAGAACAAAATAAGGGTAACAATGAAGCAAGGGGTTAAAGATGATACAAGGAAGGAAAGGAAAAATGAAAAAAATAGAGGAAGGAATGGAGAAAGGAAAGCAGGATAAAGAAAGGCAGAAAGGAAGGTGGAATAAAAAGTTAAATGAAGGAAAAATTAAGAGAACAAAAATTAAAGCAAGAAATATAGGATGCAAGGGAAGCAAAGAAAGATAGGAAAAATCCTTTTAGTTGCTGCAAGGGAAAACAACATATAAACGTCAACACACTGTCAACTCTGCACCAGGAAGCTCCACTGTATGAGGAACAACATCCACATGAACCTGTTTGCCTCCTTCATCCTGAGAGCCGTGTCCATACTGGTTAAAGACGCCTTGCTGACCCTCACACTGGATCCTGGAAGCAGCAGTGACAGCCGGACACAAGCCTGGGTCAACATACCGGTCAGAGCAAACACACCACACCAACCTCATCTGCTATGAATTGTTTTCATGTGCGGCTATATAATGTGAGAGAAATACCTGTTTAAGGTAAATGTTCACTGCAAACAATTTTCATAAGATGTTAAGTTAGGAAAATAGCATATATCTTATTAAAACAACAATATCAAAGTGAATACTTGATACACAAACTCGTAGCACTACCTCAACTTATTTTTCCACATACATATTCAGAGATTACTCCATATTTCTTGAATATCTGTATCGTATATTTTTGGGTGTCCCAGTGATTCAATGTTGTTTTTGCGTTCTACAGACATCACACATGTAACTTAATAAGGTACTGATTAGGTATTGATTGGTTGTGTCTAGACGCATCAAATATATAATAAAAGAAGCTGAGCTATTCTCCCCAATATTATTTGTTGAGCGCCTCTTCCAGTAATTCATGTTTTGACCAAGTGTCTATTCCTGGAAAATAAAGCTATCAGTTCATAAAGAAGACACTCAAAGTTGCTTCAGACTTGTGAAACATCATGTCAGGTAGGAAGAGAAAATCAAGAAATTCCCACACATACAGATATCCCCTCTCTTGCTTAGCTGCTCCGTATTTGCATTGGAGGAATGTACAGTATATGTCATAGACAAATAGCATTGTGTTAGCATTAATCCATATTAAATATAAGCAATAACCAATTATAAATGTACCGAAAATGTGATTTGTTGCCTTTGTGCCGAGACGCAAGAGACATTGGAAATGAATTAACGCTGTAATGTTGTAACCTTATTTGTTGTAAAGGAGAGCGAAAGAGCAAAAAGAAAAATATATTTGGATACCAGAATAAAATAGTTTATGTGCAGAGCTACAGTGCTTGTCCTATGAAGTGCTGTTGTAAGCCAAGGTTTGCACATTGTATTGTGCTGCAGTCTGACTCAGAGTTGATTCAACTGAGCTGAAGCAGAGTATTTGTCAGCCGTGGAGCTTTGATATAAAGCAACATTTTGTACTTTAAGGGAAAGTGTCACCTTGGCTTATTGTATCCTCACCACCCCCATCCTGTGTCATGTGTCAGGCTGTGACATGGTGCCGTGGTGCCATGGTGATGATGCAGTACAGCGTGATGGCCAACAACTATTGGCTGTTGGTGGAGGGCATCTACCTGCACAGCCTGCTAGTCATCACCGTGTTCAGCGAGAGGAAGTACTTCTTCATTTACCTGGCCATTGGCTGGGGTAAGAACCGCTCTTACACAGGATCTGACAATCACATGTGGCTATTACACAAATACAAACATTTGTATTTCTGTTCTTTTCTGACAGACAAATATTGGTAATTTATTTGAGAACAGTAAACAGGATTCTGACAGGCTCTGTCATGCAGCCGTTAACAGGAACCATAGAGTATAAGATGGAGGACGCGTCTCTACTTCCTCCAACTGTACAAAAATGAAGCCAAAATATCTTGGATAGTCAACTGAATCTGCATGTTACTAATATAGCCGAGGTAACGAGGTCCCGTCCGGCTGAGTCAATCACGAGCAGGTCTCAGTTTTGCGTCATGACCTTTTTATAGCATCAAATAACTCATTAAAACTAAACTACACAGATAAATTAACATTTGAATTTACATCAGCATGTGTAGAACTACCTAATATGACAGAAACCATCTTTAAAGATGTTTTGGCTTCACTTTTGTGGAGCTGTCATCTCGTCCATCTTAGTGGGTACATCTCAAGTCTCATATTTGATATTTCGTTGTCCCTTACTTGAACTGGAAGTCATTCTGGTCTGCCATCTTGCATCTTACCATCTCAAAGCTCTTATTTCTGCTAAGGAAGTGAGGAGCAAGCAGAAATCCTCGCTATGAGCGAGGATTCATGAGATCAGTCTTCACAGAAGTCTTATATTGACAGACTCATCCCCTTTTTGGATATGAGTTATTCATTGGACACTATAGCTGATCAGGCTGATCTAATACATCACAACATTATTGTAGTTTCTTACAGATAACAAATTTCACTCAAGTGTATAACTCAAATTTTATATTTAATTTTTTTCTGATCTGTGTTTATTATAGGTTTGATGAATAAATAATTCTTTAATTAGGAAGATTTTTCTTTTTGTGATCTGTTTTTTCCCCCATTAACTTCTGTTATGTATACAATAAAAGTGAAAGAGTCACAGAGTCTGCTAGAAACACTTTTTGCATCATTTATTGTCATTTCCATTTAGTCATATGTGAGGCAGATAGTTCCTGACTGTTGGATTTGAAATGAGTTACATCACTTAAATTTCCTCTGAAACATTTAGCCTAATTAATCATTTCCAGTGTTCAAAAGACAACAAGCTAATGCATTAATGCAATAATGACAAAGCAATAATGCATTCACTATCAGAATATCAATAAATGCAGATGCCAATAATGAATAAACACATTCTGACAGCAGAAATTATCCTGTGCCTCTGAGCAGGACACAGTATAAATACAGAATGCAGTTGTTGTTTTTGTGCAGTTGTTGTTAAACAGTTAACATCTACTTAGAGAAAACATGCTGCTCAGCAGTAACTGTATGTCTTTATTAGAATTAGCACATGTGAACAGACACAAACTCAATCAAAAACCTGTTTGAACCGACTAAGCTGCTGCTGTTATCAGATGTCACTTCATCTAATTTCTCTAAAAACATAAATCCTTGTTTTGTCTCTCCTCACATGGTTTCCTGTGTCCCGGATGGGAGGGACTTAGATGCAAGTAAAATACGCAAGTGAGGGAAAGGTGAATGCAATTAAGAGACTTGCAATGTACCCTATACATGAACACAGTCACCAGCAACACCAAGTCAGTCAGGTACGGGAATAATTAGTAGGTATGTAAACAGACCAATGGGCAAATACAGAGCAGCTGTGTGGACAGATAAACGTTCTCAGTATGAGTCAGGTAATTCGGTGAAGTGATAAAAAATCTCCGAGGGCATCTAGTGGACAGGTGTGGTATAGCATGCTCTGAAATGACAACACAAGGTGAGTTCACAAGCAAACACTTATGGGCTATTGTGTATAGAGGGACAATCAGAGTAATGTATTTGTGAGTATCAAAATCGATGCAGCAGAACCTTGTCAAAACGCGGTGCCCACATTACTCACACTGCAACTTGACAGCCAACAATTTGGTTAGAGATTTGGTTCTGTAATGCTAGTAGCAAATAATGTAGCCTCAAGAAGAGATGTTGAAATAGGTGGAGTTCCCCTTTAACATGAAGACTTATCATAGATATGACTGAACATCTAAAAAGCATTGTGCCACAGATGTAAATGCTCATCAATCTACTTACAACTTATTTTAATAATATATTATTTCTTAATGTGGCACGGTGGTGCAGTGGTTAGCACTGTCGCCTCACAGCAAGAAGGTCGTGGGTTCAAACCCTGGTTGCCCCGGCCTTTCTGTGTGGAGTTAGCATGTTGTCTGCGTGGGTTCTCTCCGGCTTCCTCCCACCATCCAAAGACATGCAGGCTAGGTTAATTGGTGATGCTAAATTGTCCTTAGGTGTGCGTAGCGTGAGTGGTTGTTCGTCTCTGTGTGGCCCTGCGATGGACTGGCGACCTGTCCAGGGTGTACCCGCCTTTCGCCCAATGTCAGCTGGGATAGGCTCCAGCCCCCCCGCGACCCTGTACGCAGGATAAGCGGTTGACGATGGATGGATGGATGGATTATTTCTTAATGTAAAAGTCCTTAGGCCACATAAACATATTCAAAAGCCCCGAGCAGCTTTTGTTAAACACTTCAAACCAGTTTTCTTGAGATCTTAACTTAACTAGAACTTAATTTTCTCATTTTCTTTAAATAAATAATGAATTTGCAATAAAATTTTCAGCTTACTGTTGTGAGAAAACAATTTCATTATGTAGTTATCTATGGATTTCAAACATTGTTTTCCAAGATTAAGAAAATTCTCACTGAGCGGAGATGATAAATCATGTTCTTGTCACAGTATTAATTGGATTGTTCAATTGAAGTTAGTGAGTCATTGTAGCCTAACAGACAGATAACGTCCAAAGAAAAGACCCGACTTGTGAACAGATTCGATTTTACTTTAATCAAGTTCAGACATGGGCAGACGGTTTCATGTTTAGAGGCCTTTCAAGTAACAGGAAAACAGAAATATTTGTCTTGAGATAAGGACATTTTGAGCTCATGATCATAAGAAAACTGTTTCATAAAGTGATTTCATGATGATAACAAGGTTAAAGATTAAACATGATCAAACTGTATACAGTAATTGTACTAAAAATGAAGATTGCTGATAGGTCCTCACTACCTACTGGTTAAATGAAGACAGTCTTACTTAAGTTTCACTTTGTTAACTCATCAAAAGTTAACTTTCACATTTTACCTCTGTCATTCTCAGGTGCACCACTCATATTCGTTCTTCCGTGGATCACAGTGAAGTATCTCTATGAGAACGAGGAGTAAGTTGCTTGTCATGATATGGCCACATTAAGTGAATGCCAGTTTAGATGCATCAGCTTTTTTTTATCTGTGTCCTGTGAGAAGTCATATAAAGTGAGCATGATTCAAATTATGTGATGACTCTTAAAAAAAGATCACAATGACAACAGCAATAAGTTACAATATAAAATTTGTTAATGTGTGTAGGTGCTGGGAGAGGAATATTAACATGGGATATTGGTGGATCATCCGTTCTCCTATACTGTTTGCATATCTGGTAAGTCTATCTCTATCTGTCTGTTTGTCTCTAAACCTCATATTCTCTGTCTGGCAGTTTACAGTGACACACACACACACACACCAGCTGTTATAAACTTTTAATGGCTTCTGAAGGGGGCCTTACAAAAAAGTTTGAGAACCACCTGTATAGACTGACCTTCTCTCAGCACTGTGACTGACCTCCAGCATTCAACCCTGACTATATCAGGGACACTTGGTAATTTAGCGTGGAGTAAGGTACAGAGCTGACCTTTGAGGGGAAGGTCCAAAAATGGAGGAAGCTATAATACCTAATTGGCTGCGCTATACCATCCACTTTTCTTTAAATTCCTGTTTGGAGTAGAAACTGTTCAACAAATGATTATAGACAGTATGTTATAAGACAGGAGTCTCATACTAAGAGGTCTTTTGAATAAACTGTGTGAACTCACTGTCCAGTTAGCGACCTAGCCAAAATAAGGAGCTAACAGGTGTGCTAATGGACTGTTACCAATCTCGTAAATTCTGTGAGTTTTATTTTCCCTCTTTAATATGTTAATAATCTTTAATATCTTCCTGGATAGAAGCTCCAGGTGCTAACAGTTAGCTTGCCAGCTACAGTATTTCATCAACTAGCTAACTGTGAGTAGTGACTACATCACCAAACTTCCATCGATTTCACAGGTCATGTCACATTGTAGTGTGAATTCAGCTTTAATCAGGTTTCAAATGAAGGGGCAATTGTGTCCTAACTGGGTAATTAACCCTCAGTTCAGTACTCAAACTACTGTAATTATTTTTCCAGAAGAAAGAAGAACATTTCTCGATTTCAAAACTGCTCAGAAATACAATCAGAGAAATCAGGAAAAACTATGTCACCACCTTTGTTGTGTTATCATCTTGTTTGCCGTGTAACCCCCTGGGTTGTCTTTGTTGTTTTTCCTGGGATATTTTCATTACTTTCCCTGTTATTATCAAGTTATTTGAGATCGTAATAGTGTTATTTAATTGTTTATAGCTGTATCAAGTGTGTATTGTGGTGTACATGACACTACTAAATGCACCATTAAAAGTCTGTTTGAAAGGTACCTTGCAGTGAAAAGTGCAAATACAAAGCAGCTGATGTTATTCTGGCTCCATAAAATGCTGCTTGGTAAATACATGTTTCTTAATTACTGATTGAACAGAACAGATGTCTCCTTTTAATGAAACATTTATTTCAATGCTGATTTTTTTTTTTTTTTTTCATTTGTCAGCCGGAAGTAATTTTTAGATGTTTTAGAGGCATAAGGAGGTATAACCATCCAGGAATTCACTAAATAAAAAATAAAAAGATTGAAATATTTTCAAATTATTTTGTGAAGTAGAAATCAGTTTTTCAGTTGTCCTTTCTTGTTAACCATCTCGCAACCTCTCAGATTTATCCTGCAACCTCTTGTCTAGAAAAATTAAAACAAGATAAAACTGATAACAACTTATTACAGTGAAAATCAAATTTTGCCCTCAAGAAATTGAACAAATGTATTCATAAAATTCCCCAAAGACTCCCACCCTAGATTGGAAGCTTAATATATGTAGCTTTGGTGTTCTTGTACATGGATGTACACACTCCTACTGCACACACACACACACACACACACACACACACACACACACACACACACACAATTCCTCTTGTGTGGAATTCCTCTTGTGTGTTTCCTGCCTCTTGTTCTCATAGAGACTAACAGCACTAAGGATGGACATACATATAAGCACAAGTGTGCTTTAACAGTAACAGCAACCTTTGTGACCTCATACATAAAGCGTACGTGTGCACACACACACACTAAAATATTCATAGACCCATACATTTCCTGGATTGTGTAAGTGATAGAGTATGTGCCCTGTGGAAAAATTCTCTTTAGTGTAGTCACTGAAATAGTTGCCGTATGGTTGTGTAACAGACACAACGTCACATGTCATCCTGCAACAATTCCAAACAGAAGTCTGCTGGTCAACTGTTCCCACATAAATAAACTGTGTTTGCGTGCACTCTCACACACACACATTCACACGAATACATCTGTCAAGACTACATACACACAATACCAAACTTGGAGAGCTAATAACTTGAATGCTGTAATAATTAATGCTCTCTGTCATCAGAGAGGGTTCTGCACTAGATCACAATTTGTATGTGTTGCCAGTTCAAAGCCCACAGGGCACAGAAAGCCTCAAGACATTTTTGAAACTCTCTGCCTCTCTCACGCACATTATGTCATCTAAACAACTACAGAACATATTTTTCATAGTTGTTTGCATATAACTCTCCTCTTATTATTTCAGATTAACTTCTTCATATTCATCCGAATTATCAAAATCCTGATGTCTAAACTCAGAGCGTATCAGATGAGATACACCGACTACAAGTTCAGGTGAGAGAATTGTTCTAAAAATTTGAATAATGTGCCCAGGATATTTACTGGGCAGATGGCATATGGTGTGCTTTAAATGTTTTTGGACTGATGAGTCAAACCAAAAGATCTGAGAGGGACTGCAGAGTGGGTGGTAATTTTCTGTATGTTTCACATACATGTGATCCAATGCTACAAGTGTAATATATTTTTCTGTTGACAATTAAATCATACCTGATGAAGGTCGATAGGATGAAGTGTAAACTTAGTAAGATGATTAATGGCTGTCCTGTAATATAAAACTTACAACTTTTCCCTGTTTCTCCTTTCCTCCTCTGGTCCAGATTAGCAAAGTCCACTCTGACTCTCATCCCCCTGCTTGGGATTCACGCCATCCTCTTTACATTCGTCATTGACGAGTCTGTCCCAAAAGGCTCCATGTTACGCCTCATTCGCCTCTTCTGTGACCTACTGTTCAACTCTTTCCAGGTCAGAGCAGGCATACGAGTCCATTTAAAAGACTGCAGTTTCTTTAAATGCATCTGTACTCTTTGAAACCTCTCATTTTAGAGCATAGAGAATATCAGTGTAGTTTGTTGTGAAGCAGCGTCAAAGTTAAGACATCAATTGTATTGAGGGAATATGACACCCAGTGTAATGGTATGGTTCTTTCCCATGTGGTAAACAATGTAGTTCTATATTTATAGCTGTATCCTTTAACAGACAGTAAAAACCGATTGTTTCTTTTCCAGTGTCTGAAATGACTGTAAAGTTAAAGCTCCACCTTCTTTTTCAGGGTCTGCTGGTGGCCATCCTGTACTGCTTTGTCAACAAAGAGGTGAGATAGATGTGCTTTCATGTAGTGCACCACCTTAATATAAACTCAGCAATTGCTACACTTCCATCCTTTCCTTTTGTAGAGAAGATACAGTACATTAGACATTCCTCATCATGAGTGTTCCTTTATCAGTCTTTTTATATCTCTAAAAGCTCCATCTTTGTTCAGCTCCCACTCCATTCCTTTCGAGTGGGACGGACACAACATCATCCATCAGCTAATCTAAAAACTTTTAGATGCAATCTTTGGCAAGAGACGTCCATAAATAAATGCCCGGTGTCTTATTTAATCTTGATCGCAAATCTTCATGTGTCTTTTATTTATCTGCTCTCTCTCTCTCTACTATCCCATCATGCCTCAGGTACAGTCGGAGATGCTGAAAAAATGGAAGCGGTGGAAGCTGGGTAAGGACATTGATGAGGAGTACCGCCACACCCACAGCCACACGCCGCACATCAAGAGCGGCAGCATCGCCACTGGCAATCTGCCCTTTCTCCATGACAACACTGCCAGCGACCACAGTGGTGACTCGCCTCGCTTTAACAAAGCTGACAGAGGCCCCTCCCGATCGGCCGCATCTGAGGAGAACCGCCAACTAGTCGTCTCCTACAGCAACGGGATGGGGAAAGGCAGGTCCTCCAAGAGCAGACACACCCTGCAGTTCTCTTTCCTGCCACACAGAGGCACCGCCAGTCATGCCAGCTCTGCCACAGAGGACGTGTGTCTGGAGGAGAAGGCGCAGTGCCACACATACCCTCTGGAAATAGGGGAGACTAGTGTCTGAGGACAACCTGCTCTGAGCCCTCGTCACAAAAACTTTCACTGATTGTGCTTGTCGTTGTTTCAGATCAGTGTTTGTCATGTGTCAACAAGACAACCTGAGATGGAAGAGAATGAGGAAGTAACACACACAGATCAGGATGTTCACTGCTGCATAACATTACTGGAAATACAGTTTAAACCTGCCCAGCTGCAAATGAATATTTATTGGTTTTGGGACCTTGAGCCAAAAAGCCTGTATTAACTTCAGACATCAGGAATGATTAAAAACATTTAAATGAAATGCTAGTGATGGTCTAGTGTGAGTGTGTGTATATGCATGTGTGTGTGTGTGTGTGTGTGTAGGTGTGTGTGTGTGTGTGTGTGTGCATTTCCACTACTACACAACCCTCACATTTTTCCATCTGTACTGTTGTTGCTGTCGTGAGTCATGTTTGTGCTGTGTGTCTCTTTGCAGTAGTGGATGCTCATTTGTCGTACTCCCCTACAAAAACCTCTGTATCAACTTTTTTTTGCTGTTTCTCTTCTGGTTTTATGAAACTAAATGTGGACTTCAGCATGCATGATTCTTGACGTGTTGTTCATGGAACAATAAAGGCAGAACTGAGAGATTCACCAGAGCCTCACAGAGGATGGATTCTGTGATCTACAGAAAGACTGTGCTAATGATAATGCTTAAGTTATTCTGGTTGTAAATGACTGAAGTCAAATGAGCAAATCATAATATAATCTAATGGGGTTTACATCAATTGGGTAATCAAATCAATTGTTTCATGCACATTCCTTTTCTCCTTTTTATCTATACTAACCTCATCCTTCGCCTTTTTAAACAGATTTTTCGGACTGAATGTGCAAATGGAGAAGTGTGTATATGTAATTAGAAATACATAATATGTCCACTGCACCTGGATTTGTCCAGAGTGGAGACTTAATTTAAGTTCTTGACTTTTTTAGACTCCAATAAAAATTTGCTACAAGAAATCACTGGTAATTAATTGGATGAAAAACTATTTGCGATTAAACTAATCTAAATGTGATTTTTGGTGTTTTACATAAACCGAAGTACCTTCAGATCACGATCATCATACTGCTCCAGTCAATGTCATACAGTATTCTCAAGAATGAAGACAAACATAATACACGCAAGTGCAGACTAGAAAAGACTAGTAATTTTATGTGCCAGAAATGTTGTTCATTTCATAAAATAATGTGTGAATATTTTTTGTTGGAAAGAGCACTAAATTCACAATGTGCGAACCACCTGATTTTATTCTTCGGCAGATCAGGGCTCATATTTCATGATGCACAAAGCAAAATGTGCCACACAAAACCACTTTTGGTGTTATTAAACATTTAGATTCAGTTCAGATATGAACTGGATATGACTGGGCTGAATTTAATTTTTGGTGTGATTAATTTCAGTCACACTGGAGCCAACAAAGATTTACACAAAGGTATCCCTAGTGAACTTTTTGATCAAGAACAGAAATTCAGTTTGATGTGTAAGAGAGAGAGCGCTGTACGCTGTAAATATTGATTAAAGTGAATATTATAAGGGTGGGTGGGGGGATGTGTTCTCTTCTGTGTTTCTGCTTGTCCTCCAGGGGACTCAAAAGTGAAAATAAAACCACACAAAACATCATTATACCTGTCCTTCCATTTACAATGTTATGCAATGGGAGGGGCCCATTGCAAACACTGTCATGAGAGAAAGCAAAATGTTTTATATAAAAACGAAATTGTTGTGTCACTTATGTATCTGTGGATCCAATTAAATTGAATTCTTTCAGCAAAACGTGTCGGTAGATTGTGTCAAATCAAAATATGAGACAGATATTAGTGTTAGAGACAGATGTCATCCCTCCACAGATTTGCGGTAAGTCTACTGATTGCGAGTTCACTCACTTTTGACAAATTTGTAAGATTAAAATAAAAAATGGTTGTACTTAACTGACGTTTTGCGGTGACTTTTACTGCAGAAATGTTCCTGACTAGAAAAAACAAGTCTCAACACTGACTAAAAAATTAGACAAATAAATGATATAAATTCCTCTGTGTGAGCACATTTGCATGCATATCAGTGTGCAGTTATTCTACATCGAGCTTGACAGCAAAGCCAATCAGGATTGATTTTTGACATTTGATAGTCAAATGAGGTGACTGCAACATGGAATTATAATGACTCAAATGTGTTTTGTTATGCAGATGAATTATGTTTTGGTCACATACACATGTCCAATAATGTTGTTCTTGTGTGATTGATCCAGAAATTTCTCCTAAAAACACCTCCCTCTCCATGCTTGTTTTTACATATTACAGAGAACATAAACCAGCTGTGCATTGGAGAAATTGGAATTTTTAAGGGATCTATTTCCAGTTGGGATTTGAGTAGCTTTGCATGATTTTGAGTAAAAAATCCTTAAAATGCTTATCATATACTTGCTCTTCTTGTAGCCCCTCAGCAGGTCTGGACTGCAGATTCAGCAGATTTTGAGCATTAAACAATTAATTTTCTGAATTCTTGGGACATTCTCTGCACCAGGGAAGCACAAAATTCAGGTGGCAAGTGATAATTTAGAATATAAAAATATAATAGAATATATTGCAGCAATCTGTAGCTTATTATTGTTTTTAGCCTAAGTTACTTTTTTTGGCAACACAGTTTTCTTACACTGCATTGTAGGCTTACTGTGCAAATAAACCTTTTTCATAGCATTTTCATTTGTTAATTAACATTTCTTGGTGGAAGCTTATTTTCCAAACATTTTTAACAAATGCTTTCAGAAAGTCATGTCCTGTATCAGAAGCTGGGTGGGGTAATTAGTAAGTTAGGGCCTGATTTTTCTTAAGTTGTATAGAGCATAGCAGCCTGACTGAGAGACAGTGGTGACACGGTCAGAGAAGGAGAGCTGGTCATCAATCAATCATTTTAGTATCAAGGTATCATGAACTAATTGTGTTCATTCTTAACCAGTAAAGCCTTTACTAATCTTCTGTAAGAGCAGGTTCAGAACAAAATTAAGTCTGCTTTTGCCAAAGCATGGGTTTTACTTTTACAATCTCATTAAGAAGTTTTTGTCACCGAAAGTGTGAAAACATGTTTCTTAATGGTTGTTTAATGAGCAACTAAAAGCTCATTTGCTAACACTAACACAAAAACCCCCACTGAAAATAACAGGTCTCTTACTTTTTATTGATACTTATATGTTGTTACAAAAGAGATCAAATAGTTGATTTTGTACTGACTTTGCCCATGCATGCATCTATTTTAGGGACTGTCATATTATTTTACCACTGGGATCAGCTAGCTTTCTGAGTCGGCATATGTCATGTTGCAAGTCTACAGGGAGGACTGTGGAAAAAACATTATAGACACAGAGGGTCACTGAAAACATATTACAGTGGACAAAAATTGTCCACACATCCAATAAAACTCCCCCTCAGGAACACTCTTCTAAAACCATCTGTGAGTTGTAAACTCAGTTAATTGGGAAAACGTTTTAAAGCAAACATGTGAATTTCAGCCCTGACTTAAAGCCAAATGGACTGTAGATGTGTGAAAACATCTTAAATACATTTCTATTGTATGAAATCTCTACTTCTAAAGATAAGACACAGAAAAAAGAAAAACAAATCAGAAAATGATGAGTGCGTGTATCTGAATTCTGGTTTCCATCTAGGCTTAGGTCCTGTTTCTCTCTGGTGTCTCATTTTCAGTTTTGAGATTAAGAGTAGATGAGTCCAGCAAATAGTCAGTTCCCCAAAGATCCCCAATTCCGTGAAAGGTGTGAACCTGTGATTGAAAGGAGATGGAGCAGTGCAGTCTTTAAAGCAAAGGCCATTATGATTACTGGATTAATTATTAAATATGTAATATTTGATGATGAATGGATAAATATTGAAAGGCTAAATCCAATTTTCCACATTGGTGCCTTAAGTGACTGGTATTTGGTTTGAAATCACCAGCTTCATCATAACCTGTGTTGTGTATGTTGGCACCTGTTATTAATTTTGTGGGGACATAAACCTGTTTACCCAGTCACATTGTGGGAACTGGCCTACCTTATGGGGACAAAAAGCAATGTAATGTAATGTCCCCAAAAGTGATGGAAACATGACTAAATGTGTGCGTGTCCGTGTTGCAATTGCAGGGAGGTTTTCTGTGTATGCCTGATTCTATCTCTTTCTGTTGCTGTAGTTCCAAACTTCCTGTGAGTTAAAACTGGATAGGAAGTTGTATACACGCGCCACACAAAGTCAGGGGAATTTATTTTGGGATCAGGACAAAAGCACCTCAGAACAATGACATAGCAATGACAAAGGAGCTGCATGGTGTATAAATCAATCAGCTGTGACAGGTCTATTGTGGATAGTACTTGAGTCCAAGAACAGGCAAAGACTGGGTGACGCTTAACAGTCCAACAAAAGTTTAGGAAGAGGAAAAAACACTGTGAGAGTGTATGTTTGTGTTTAGGTGGGACGTTAATATTGCATAAAAACCTCATGAGCACAATGCAATTTGGTCTGCGATATGAATCAAATGTTGTTCTCACTGCAAAACTTCAGTTATACTGGTCCTTCCCTCCATGTGCAGCGAGACATACACAGAACAATTTCGGAGAGTGTTTTCTTGTATTTCTTGACACCAACATCAAGATACTGTAATTGAGAATTGAGGTTCCAGTGTTCATATTGCTTTTTGTTGGAAGCACACTTTGAATTTTCAGCTTCCCATTAAGCTTGATTTCCAGTGTCTGTGTCAAGTCTGATTCCTCAAAAATTACACCAATGAATCACACTTTTAGTGTATATGCAGCCTCATGCATTCTTTGCCGTATTTGCATTTAGATCTGAGAAAAGACCATATGACTAATGTTTTTCCTGCTTTAATATGGTAAATTAGTTGACATTTATTGAACTCATCATTTCAGCATGTTACTATGCTAACTAGCAAAGTTCAGCTGAGGCTGGTGGAACTGGCTTTAGTTTTGCAAATATTTAGTCATAAACCAAAGTACATGACAAATTAAAATATGACAAAGAATCACCAAAGTGATTATATTACCTTTACTGTGCCAAATATTGTGCCAATTCACCAAGTAGATCTGATGTTTTACAGGATCTGTGAAAACTTGGACATACTGGTGGCATTACAAGGAAGGTCAGGGAATCACAAAATTAATCAGAATATATCTTCAAGGGGCATTTATCTCCAAATTTCACAGTAAACCACACTTGTTAGCTTACATGTCACTAAAAACAAAATTGTGAAACTTGTACTTTTGCTGTAGTGAAAGTCAAAGAGGATCATCAAGGTTAATAGGATTCATCATCTGAGGACCATGATTCGCTCTACATAATTTAATGGCGAACCAGCCAACCAGTTGTTGAGATATTTCAATCTGGACCACCTCACCATCGGCTCAAAATAATTTGGCGTGATTTGAGTTGACATGAATTCTTTGTTTTTCCCGCATGCTACATCTAACAAAATGTGTAGATTGTTTTTCAAATAGTATTGAATCAATGCAAAATCTCGTTAGGTCTCACTTTTGTTGCAAACTTGGTTTGTTGACATTAACATTGTTGAATTTATTTTATTTAACCACCAATAATAGTAATAGTGTGTTTCTAAGTCCTCAAAACTTGTAATTTGTATATATACCAACATATACAAAGTATATGGCCTTTTTTACAGATTTTATGTGCCCCAGTAGGTGTTTAACAAGACAAAAAGCCCTTGAGAGATGAAGAGGGACAAATCTGCTTTTATCAGCCATCGGACTGCAAAGGAAAGTACTTTGAATTGTAGACCCAAAATTGTCATTGTGCATGTTCATTCCTAAAACTTGGAGAGTGTTTGAGCTGGACCTTTCCCATCATTTGTGTTTTCCTGAGTCTGGAGATGAAGAGCCATCACACACAACTTCTGCGTGTACCTCGACAACATTGGGGCTGCAGGCCGAGTGACCGAAACAGAATGCAGATGACTGATGGCTCATTAAATCCTAATATGTGTAACAGCAATAGAAGCAGACAGAACTAGATGCTGATTGCTTCCCCACTTGACTCAGACTTCCATAACCACTAATGACTTGTCAGCTCATCTGCCAGAAAAGTGCCACTTCTGCACCTTTCACGAGTAAAATAATTTCTCCTTGACCCTCATTGATGTCCAACCAAGGTTTATTGAGACACAAATAATCCATCTGGCTAGATAGCGTGTAGTCTGGTCTAAAAATACATGAAATATCCCAAATATGTATTAAGTTATAGGATGAACTTCAAGTAAATGCAGCATGTGCCATCCATTTGCCAAATCACAGGCTTTTGACTGATGAATACCTTTTCTTACTTTTCTATGTGGTCACCGGTTTCCACTTCTCTCAGAACTGTTTAAGAATCAACTTGAAACTTAGCTTAAGATAATCAATCACAGTTACCGCATAGCTTTTGTTTTAGTCAATGTTGTGTTTTTATCGAGTAGCAATGAAGTTAATGGGGGAATTTCAGCAATTTAACAAAATCAAAATTAGTTTACTAGACATGGGGAGCACTAATAATCAGCTTGTTAAAACAGTTTTATGATGCTCTCTGGAGGAGTTTTGTCAAGTCTAAAAAAAAGATCAATCATCAAGGTAATCTCTTGGCTTAGTAACTGAGTTATAAATTAGGTGGAGGAGGAGTAGAGAGAGAAGGATAAAGAGGAGGAGGAGGAGGAGATTCTGTTGCCTGTTCCAGACCTAAGAAGAGATGCTGGAGCAGAATCGTTTACAGTTTTTTACACACATAATCTTTGTGACATGTGACACAGTTTTTGAAACCTCTCCCTCAAAGAGCAAAACTACACACCAAATCTCCAAATCCATATACTAATTCTCCACCTTTCCTTAGTTTTTTTTTAAAACACTACACATAATTCTCTACCTAGGACAAAAATCTAAAAATCTAACCGGAAGTGGCTTGCTTTCCTTTTCCAAACACAACCAAATCATAAAAATGCTACACTTATTCACCAGGTCACACACCCACTCTTCACATGTGTAACACTACCCTCTTTATACACATTTTCAGCTATGTTTCCTATGTTTCCACCACCTCCTTCTTCACCTCCTCCGCCCTCTAACTCCTCCTCCTTACGACTCCTCCACCCTACTCCTCCTCAGCCTCCTCCTCCTGGACCTCCTCATCTTCCTCCCATCCCATCTCTTCCTCCAACTCCTACTGTGCCTCTTCCTTCACCTCTTCCTCTTCTTTCACATCTTTCTGGATCCATTGTTCCAACTGATTGAACTGACTCTGGCCCTTTTATCTGTCTATTGAAGCTTCTGACTGGTGTGTTATAAATCATGACCCTTTGTGTTTCCACCTGGGTAGCTATGTGCTAACTGAGCTGAACCTGTGCTGATTGAGTGAACAATATTGAATGTCAGTGCTTTCTCAATGACCACATGGTGTAGGCAAAGAGAAATGAAGGGATTTGTGTGTAGAGTTTAGGGAAATGGTTGTGCTTTCTGAAAAATGGAGTTATAGTTATAAAATCTTAGATAAGATATAAACAATAACAAAAATACTTTACAATACTGTAATGCTGAAATAGTTATTTGATAGTTCCTGTTTTCATTTCTGAAGGTTTGTATTACTGACACCACTGTAAAGTGACTCAAATTGGCCAGGAATCTCATTGGTAAACCTGGCCTTGATCTCATCAGAGATGGCTCTCCTTCCTTCTCTTCTTTGCCCTCATCCTCTTCCTCTTTCTTCTTCTCTTGCTCATCCTCCTCCTCCTCTTCTTCCAACTCTTCCTCCTTGAACTCCTCATTGTTGTCACCTCCTTCCTACTCCCTTTGCTGTCTGTCCATTGTTGGCATCCATTGTTCAAAACAGGTAATCTGACCTTTGACCTATGTATGGGTTTACTGTATACTAAAGCAGTGATTGGCGAGTGATCAGTTAAGCAGTTAGTGTTTGCACCTGTGTGGAGCGGGTGTGTGACCTGATGAATAAGTATTGCATTTAGATTGGATGTGTTTGGGAAAGGAAAGCATGTAAAGATGTAGTGTCCAGTGCTAAGCAGCTGTAGAAAAACCCTAATCTCATCAGAGATGGTTCTCCTTCCTTCTCTTCTTTGCCATGTCCTCTTCCAACTCAACATTGCCTACCCTGCCCTCAAGGAATAAAAATTGTGCAAATATATACATTTGCTATTTCTTTTGCTGTGCTCATCAAGTGAACAGGTTTTTGAGGGGGGGAACCACAAGCAACATTACTTATATCCCAGTTTTTGTGTAGATTATCTTGGAGTGTGTATGTGTGTGTGTGTTTGTGTTTGAGAGCTTGTGTGTCATGTCCAAAGGTTAGGAGTTCAGATGAATGTAAACACTGAAAACACAAGTTTGGTAAACTGCTTTATCCATGCGTATGTGTGTGTGTGTGTGTGTGTGTGTGTGTGTGTGTGTGTGTGTGTGTGTGTGTGTGTGTGTGTGTGTGTGTGTGTGTGTGTGTGTGTGTGTGTGTGTGTGTGTGTTTAAATCATGTTTAAGATCTTAGAAAACATGTTGGCCACTGATGGAATCCGAATTTCAAAGAATAGCGGATTGAGCTCAGATTCCCACAGGGACAACTCGAAGCATCAAAGCTGCTGGGGCCTCTGACCTTTCCTAGTTTTATCATGGACTGCTTCTATCTTAAGTTTATAAAATCCACCTACTAGCACCTCTGAAGTGTATAAAACGGTGTAAAAATGAAAAATCAGCCATTTTATGAGGTGTGTGACTTCTTGGAGCCTCGGCTAGTTGCCTGGCAACTACTGTTGTATGTCTTACTCCATATTTCCAGCTGTAACATTGTTTTTGACCATGAGAACCAGCTAGTTTCCAGAATATAATGTGTTCATTGAGATGTGCTGATATGAGGACAGCATTAGCTTTGGACAACGCTTGGCTTGCTACTGAACTGTACGAGGTCCTCAGCAGTGACACGAGTAAACAACCGGATGGTGTTTTAATTGTAGCTGGGGATTTTAATCAAACAGATCTTGGAACTGTTTTACCTAAATTCCACCAGGATGTCCACATCCCCACCAGGGGAAGCAATACCCTGGACCAAGGTTATGCGAACATTTCTGGTGGGGTCAAACAACGGTAACAACAGTCAAATTGTGGACAGATGAGGCTTCAGCAGCTCAGGGCTGTGTTGAGTGCACAGGCTGGCACATGTTCAGAAAGGCCGCCACCCAAGAGAACAACATCAATCTTGAGGAATATCAGGATAATATATAATTGATATAATATATCAATATACATCATCAGTGACATCATACATCGGCAAATGTGTTGATGATGTGGTGACCACTCATTCCCCAAGCAGAAAGCTTTGATGAATAGAGGGGGAGGCCTCCATCCAGAGCCAAAAGAATTCCCACCAAGGAAATAAAGAAGTTTACAGCAATGCCAGAGTGTATAAGGAAAGACATCAGCAGAAAGAGAGACATCAGCACTCAACAGAAAAAAAAGTTTTAACAGGTGTGCAACTCTCATTGCATGAATTTAAATACTGAAATTTTGTCCACGACTTCCCTTTTCTTGATACGGGTGTAGCAGAATCAGCTCTTAACTAAAAATGACGAAGCAAGACTGTTAATTCCATTAAGACGTTCTTTAGTGAGTAAACAAAGGCCAAAAAACACACATACAGTGTGTGCTAAACAAAAGTTACAGCATTGCTTCTGGCCACACACCTCACGCACTCCTTTTCCTGGAGCCTCCTGGGTAATGAAGTCCCCTTTTTAATGTAACTCCAAATGAAATGAAATGAAATACAGTTCTCCTTTTACCCACATATTTAACAGATTAACAATTTTATGTATATGAATGTTAACTTGTGTCTTAACTTATCAATCCTTACAAATAATATGTTCTCTCAAATAAATTATCAACAATGTGTGTGAATGTGTTTTGCACCATATTCACTGCAGCAACTAGTGGCCATACGAGTGTATGTTTTTCTTAATTTGTGCCTCATAGAAAAGAATTTGTGTATCTGCAGTGAAGAATTTGAGATGGTATAACTGTTGGGTTGTTTTCAGGAGAGAAAAAGATTTCCACAAGTTTGCAAATCCTATTTTTTCACTGTGACTTCAAATTTAATGGAGTTTATAACTAAAGTTCAGGAACAGGACCACGCCTCCGTCCATACCAATCAACCACCTGCGCCTCATCCAATTCCTCCAATCAACCATCCACGCTTCATTCATCCACCTGTGTTCCTCCAATCCAATCACATGCACTCACGTATATAAGCCTGTCTAACCACTTTCTCTCCCGTTTCTCAGTTCTCACATCCCCCCCACCCAAACCCCGTTTTTTCACCTCTTTCACGGGCAGCACGGTGGCCCAGTGGACAGCACTGCGGCCTCACAGCAAGAAGGTTCCGGGTTAGACTTCGCTCAGCCCAGGCCTTTCTGTGCGGAGTTTGCATGTTCTCCCCGTGTTTGCGTGGGTTTCCCCCGGGTTCTCCGGTTTCCTCCCACCATGAAAGACATGCAAGCTAAAATCCTTATTTCTGCCAATTAATCATTTTGTCTTTTCCACAACAGGAACCACAAGGGGGGTTCATAAGCACGCCGCTTATCGAGACGAGCCCCCACCCTGAGTCTCAACCCAACGGGTTCCTGCCGCTCCGGCCACCAAACCCTAAACAACCTCCTTCATCCCTCCCATTCTCGACCCCTTCATCCCTCTTCCCTCGACCCCTTCATCATTCTTCCCTCGACCCCTTCATCCCTCTTCCCTCGACCCCTTCATCCCTCTTCCCTCGATCCCGCCATCCCTCTCCCCTCGACCCCTCCACCATAAATACTTCTCAATAAACTAAACTTCTATACCTGATATTGGCGTGGACCTTGTTAGTGAACTGATACACATGAGTCACTACGTTTCTACAACTACAAATTCCATGTCACAGGTGCTCAGATGTTTTGCTCCAATCATACCTTCATAAAGTATCCGCTGTCGTACCACCAGGCTACAGAGCAGCTTCTTCCCTCAGGCTGTGATACTCCTCAACGTAATTTGCACAGCTGCACAAAACACTAAGGTATACAGTGTGCACTCTCTCAGGTTGATGAGAAAGCTGGAATAATAAATAAATGCACCTGCACTCAAGTGTAGTAATTCCGGATTTAATTAAAGGTTGTTTGAAATTATGATGCATCAGAGGTAGAAGGTGTAATAAGAACATAGTGTCTTCAGTGCGTATACTGTATGTAGGAGTGGGAGATGTACAGTATGTGTATGTGGGATGAAAAATTATGAGGCTCATCATTATGTGTAAACAAGACTTAATCACGGTAATAAACTGTGAGCAAAGTGTGCATGCAAATGCTGTGTGAACGCCTCTAAAATAATCTTCCTGTTATTCTGTGTCCCCTTCACCATTTTGCTGCCAGTGCAGCAGCTTCATATGCTGTTGGCCCTGCTTTCAGCTAGTTGGAAAAACTGTCAGCAGTTCATTATCATGTCTGATTAATTGAAATCATCAACACTCCTAACGCCTGTGCATATGTAGTTGGGCCCTCAGTAAAATGTGGTGTGAAAAGGAAAGGTTCGATTTTCATTTAGTCTGACTATATAGGTGAGGCTCCAAGGTCTGTGACCATGTTACCAGTTTCAAACTGAGAGAGCAGAATTCTGTAGAGAACTGAAACGGCCAATGAGCCAAATAAGCATGAATTGATTTAGGAGATAAACAGTGTGCATAGATTACTTTTACAATCCTCAGCTGCTGCTCCTTCTTGTCCCTTCATCCCATATATGTTTCCCTTGCTTACGTACTGATTCTCTATTTTCTCACTCCTGGATTTCTCTGTACCTTTAACTTCTTTCTTTATTAACTCTTCGAAATTTCTCAGCATCCAAGGGGAACTGCTGACGCACGAGGGGTAAAGAGGGAGCCCGGAGCTCTTTCTGTTCACACCTCCTCCTCACGAAACTGCAGATGATCAACTATATCCTCCTCATCATTTCTGTAGTATGCCTCTGCTTCTGTTTCCCTTAATGAGCCTGCTTACAACACTTCTTCCACCCTGCTCATATTTTTTTCTATTCTATCTTTATAAAGATAATGTAATGTTCTCTTTTGTTTTGTTTTGTTCTGTTCTCTTTCTCCCCCTTGTTCTTTTTCCTTTTGCTTTCCTCTTGCTGTGTGGTAGATGAAAATTCAGGAATGGGCTTTGACAATCAGGTCTCATGCCCTCAGTACATTTATTTTCTATTTTGTTGGGCAATGAGACTGAGAAAACAGAGTGACTTGGTTGTGAATTTCTGGGATCAAAAAGAGAGTGCACAAGACCTTTGATTACTGTAATTATTCTTTCCTTTAAAAATACTACCCGTAGAGGTGGAATGAAAAGCATTTGTTGGCTGCTGTTATCAAACCCATCAATCAAAGGTGGCCCCTCCTCCCTGGCTTAACAAGTGAGAGAGAGAGAGAGAGAGAGAGAGATGGTGGTTGAGTGAGCTAGAAAGTGAATGACCAGGTGGGAGTGGCATTAACTAAAACTTTATTTTCTGATTGTTTCACAGCGGTTACATTCTAGCCCACACATATGGTCAATACAATGCTGAGTGCAGCTGAAGCGCACACTTCATCCTGTCTGCTGTACCTCTCTTATCTGTGTGTGTGTGTGTGTTTTCAAATGCAGACAGAGAACACAGAGCCAGAAAGGTAGAGGTAGGCCCAATCCCAATCACCCCCCTAAGCCCTAAGCCCTGAACCCTCACAGACTTTACTGATGTCACTTGGAAAGTGACTGAGTGCAAGAGGCTGCAAGGGCTCAAAATGCTGTAACTAGGAACGGGACGGCCCTTTCCCACTTTATCACGTTACCTTGACAACGCTGAAAAACGCTGCACACTTTTTATTTTATGCTTTTGTCTGATTAATGAAGTCCTGCAGGCTCTTATAGTGACATCCACTCTACAGAGTGGAGGAGTGGTAAATGTCAATATATTTGTCAATAATCATGAATAGGCCGACACTATTGTTGGTCAAAACACACATCATTAAGTAAAAACTAAAATAAATAGTTGAATAAACAAAGTGTGTAGGCTAATAAGGTGTATTCCTCTGACTTTATGTGTTCTATGCACCATCTTAAGTTCAGAAAAATTCTAACAATATTAACATCAGCGTTGGTGTCAATGCTTGTTTGTTTACCGCTTTCTTCTTCTTCTCCTGTATAGGCGTATTTGCCGTGATATTTGTCTCGCTTCCAGGCTTCCCCTGGTAACCCCCGTGTTTCACGTCATACCGCTATGAACTGTGGGCAATTCCCTCAGCCAAAGTCTGCAGAAATGCGGACTTACGGAAAGGGTCTAAAAGGGCTCAAAATGTCCGCAGAGAGCCCTCGCAAGACTTGACGATTTGACAGTGGGACAGCCCTAAGCCCTCACGGACTTCCCGGGAACGCGCCTCAAAGTCTGTGAGTCTGTGAGGGTGGAGATTGGGATTGGGCCGTAATAATGTTTATTTTACGTGCAAAGGAAGGACAGAGTCTGGGGTTTCAGGGGAAAAGTCCAAGGGAGGGATTTCTGAGAGAGCCAGACCAGCAGAGGGACAGAGGAAGTGGAATCTGACTAAGTCCGTATGTACTGAGATAAGATTTCCAATCCAGCCAAGTGTCCAATATCCATGAATCCAGAATCCGGGCAAGTTGACAGGACTCAGGTCCAGCTGGAGAGTCTGCCAACACAAGATACAAAACTAATGATAATTTCACAAGAAGCAAACACAATACAAAGTGGCTTGAGCAAGACAAACTAGAGTATTGTCTACAATCTGGCAATGAGTAGAAAGGAAGACCGGGTATATATGGCACAGGTGATTGTGGCCGATTACGTGAAGCTGGTCTCCTGACTCCCGCACACCTGGCTCCACTCCTGCAATTAAGCACACACAAGCACGGTGATGGGAGGAGGGGACAAAGGCAGACAGAGCTACTCCCTGCCACTCTGACCTGAAACACCGGCTTGATAGTGTGTGTGTAGCTCAGCCTTGTTCTCAAACAGACACACAGACCTACAGCTCTTTATACATCCATGACACAGACAGAGAGCAGAGGAGAGAGACAACAGTAGTGTAACCTGGTCGCTACATTTTTATAGTCCCGACCTTGCATCCTGTTCACTGACCAAAGGTTGATGACCAGAAACGTCCAAGAACACAGGGCTATTTTTGAGTCCATACATTGTATTTTTAGGAAAATTCTACTCATTTTTCCCTTTTTTCACAAATCTTAATGGTTTAATATTATTTTTAAGGCATTGTGCTCTGAATATTAGAAATGTTGACTCACTTTATGATGAGGTTACTTTCAATAACCCATCAGACTTCAACCTCTCTGTGAAGTTGTGGTAAGTAGCTGACCCTTTGGGATTTGAAAAAAATGTGGTTTTATCTAAATTACATCTTCTAGTTTTCTGAAATTTGAGGCATAAAAAGTCAGATAGAAACAGAAACAGACAGAATTAAAGCAAAGACCAGAATGTAACAGAATTGAGAGATAAGGTCACAGAGAGCAATGGATACTGGAAAAAGACATAAACAGATTTGTGCTTTGAGGAGAAAATGCACTATATTAAAAAAAAACTAATTTCTGAAAAGGCAGAGGGTCTTTTCTTGGACGTGATGACATTCTCTGACTTTCCCAAATCATCTATTTTCCACATTTACCCATTTTTCCTCCCATTTTCCCTCTCATCAATTCCATAACTCTTTCTGTCAATCAGTCCATAAAAAGCTGCTATGATCAGTTAATGCTGGGGTTAGTGGACGATGTGAAATGTAGGGTAAGTTGAAGGCAGAATGAGAAAGCAAAATGTGAACTTAAAGCCTGGTGTTCTGTACCATAGGATAGTCAGCTGTAAACTTCCTTATATGTGATGCCCCAATAAAATCTTTAAAACAAACAATGAAGTGTTGGGGATACAACTAAGTCAGATTTATTACTATTCTTGTCATTTAAGCTAGACTCAACAGCATTGTATCAAACAGAAAGAAATTAATTTGTACATTCTGTTCAAGGTAGGTTTCTTCACTTAATACAGTATCTCAAAAGTGAGTACATCCCTCAAGAAGAAATTACACTTTGCTACAATGTAAAGAGTGTGCAGCTTGTATAACAGTGTAAATTTGCTGTCCCCTCAAAATAACACATCACACAGCTGCTGTTGTTGTTATAGAGCCAGATAAGGGCTTGAACTATGCACTGTACAATGCTCCAGCCAAACCACATTCACTCAACCTTAATATATCTGTTCTTTTGTTGTCTCATGTAGTGTAGTTACATGTTTGTCCTCCGTTCATCAAAGTAAACGCCAGCTGAAGCTCTCGCCCGTGCCCTGCTCCTCCGGGATGAGTGCAGCCTCCTCTGGGGCTGACAGCCCACTGGTCCGCTTCCAGCGAAGTTTGACAGCGCGGTGGTCCCCTGACTCCAGCACTGGCTCTCCGGCTGGACCTGAACTGTTTATGGCTCATCTGACCGCTCGTGTCCAGTTTTAAGCTGCTGAACATTTTGTTAAAAATGTGTCCAGTTTAAATCATCGAATAAAAAATTATTAAATTGTTTCCAAATGAAAAACCTCGTAATATTACGAGAGCCCGGGAGGGGCTCTAGTAGTGAAACTAAACATTTAATCTTTATTTAAATCTGTCAAAACAACATAATATTTTGTTTCTGAAGTTTTAACTTGTGGACTTGGACTGCTCCAAACCATGTATTTCTTGCCGTATTCCGTCAGTCCCTGCCGTAAAGTCCTGGGTGCAGCCTCCTGAAGCTTGAATAATTGGGGGCGTTTCATTCAAATTACACACGTTTTCAGCCGCCGCATTTATCAACACCAGGTGGTGCGTACACCTGGATTTCAAAGGTACGCACAGCTTCATAAATCAGGCGCTGAGAACAGTGTAAGCGTAATCTCACACAAAAAAATACGCCCCTTTCTACGCAAGAATGATAAATGAGGGCCAATATGTGGATGAATGACGACAAATGAACCTGAACAAGCAGTAAACAACGTCCTGCACAGCTTCCAGACAGCAGCCTGAAGAGGAGATGTTTGCTAGTGCTAACTGCCTGTGCTAACTGTTGTCCAACTACTTTTCCAGTAGTTGGACAACAACAGCCTTTAATTAACGTGACCTGTCGCTCGTACTGGCTGAGGCTGCCTGTATTTCATCTTTGTTTTTTGGGACTTGCTAAAGACATCTGGGTCTGTGCTAGTACTGGCGGAGGCTGGATGTGGATCAACTGTGCTTATACTGTTTGACGATCCAGCATCTCCATACTGACAAACCTAAGCATAGCCCCTGTAAGTTATAGATGACAATACTTTCTACTCATTGATGTTATCAGCTCCATCAAGCCCATTCACACTACCCCCGGATTTCCTTTAATACATCTTCATATATCTAATAGCCTACTATTTATACAATGACTTGACTGACATCCCAAAAGCCATGCCAGCAGAGATTTTAGAGTTATTTCAGCAAATTGACTTAAAACAAATTGTTCAGTTTTGGCGATGTCATCCACAGTTGTCACCATATTGTGGCTATTTTTCTGTTAATGCTTTTCTTGGCCAGTGTTGGGAGTAACGCATTACAAAAGTAACACAATTACAGTAATGCATTGCTTTTTTCTGCAATGCAGTAATATAACGCATTACTATAAAATGCCTGTAATATTATAGGACTACCAGTTACAATCTCAGTAGGCTTAACGCGCATCACCACATATTTTAATCTGAAATTAAGTATTCAGTTTGTTTTTTTAATAATTCACTAACACCGAGAAACAGTTCGGCACCAGAAAAACAAATCCATGAGTAAAGAGTTATTTCCTGTTGTGAGAATCCAATGGTCAAGATTGTAGGCAAGGTGCAAACTATGTTGGAACTCGGCTCACTGCATATCCAAACATCACTGCAGTATGGCGAGTGGATAGCGCCAAAGCAAGGATTACCAGGAGAAAGATATGGAGCAGTCTACCCTGCCGTCGCCACCAGACAGTGTGGATTTGTGCTCTTTTTGATTCAATTATTCTTCAGTTTTTCAGGTGAGTCTGAAGTGGTTGTTAGGAAAAGAAAGGGAGGTGGTGACTGTAGAGGAGCTGAGGTTAGTAAAGCAAATAAGTGATGCAAACTAGTCCTTTTAAGCTAATGAGGAGAGGTTTCCTTTTGGATTTTAATGTGCAAATAAAGGGAGGTCTCATGTTGTCTGTTTTTCATATTAATGTCTATACAGATAAATGTCAAAGGCTGTTAAATGAAAACAGAAAAGGCAAACATGAACAGTCGTATCTATAATGATTCTGAAGTCAAATTAACAGTTTTCCTGCCGTTAAGGCTTAGGGGGTGATGCCCAAAACATGCTGTGCCATAAATGTAAAATCACTGTGGAGAGCATCATAACCAACCAAGTTACTTTTCCCAAATCTAATGGTTGTAGTTTCTCCCCAGTAGACTGATCTTTGGGTGTTGTTCATTTATTATCTGCTATAGCTTTTCCAATTATTTGTTCTGAAATATGGTAAATACAATGGGCCCTATGATGCAAAATCACATTGGAAAACAAAATTTTCTAGGGGGAAGACCCCCAACCACGTCCACCACCACCAACACCAAAATTAACATCTAAAGCTAAAATTAAACTATGGGAAAACACTGAAATTTTAAGCTATTCTAATCACATGCTCATGGACACAAGAGCAATGTTGTTGAGACATGTTGTGCTGGGGTTTCATATTCAGACAAAAAATTTTCTTCACCTCTGCTGCTACAACTCCATCCTAGGGGAAACAATGAATGGCTATCCCTTAACATTTATTTATTCATCATTCTCCATTTCAAAGTTGTTCATACTGTCCATATTATATATTGTATATACTGTATACCAAATCCACCTACATGTACATAACACCTCCATATAATATTTATTTATTCCAGTGTTCTTTGCACTCATCACACTGTGTACATGTATGCTTGTATGTGTATGTGCACCTGCATTTCACATCCACCACCGACATGTACATAAGAATAACAATAATGGAAACACCAGTTTACTCCTACATCCTTTGCACTCTGCTCATTGCACTATTGTCTCAATCTGTGTTCTCTATACTGTAGCCTGTGTTGATTTTATTACTGTATTATTGTATAAGTAAGCACATCATGAGCATTGTACGATCCAGAGTCAATTTCCTAGTATGTGTACATATACCTGGCAATAAAGCTGATTCTGATTCTGATTCAGGGAGCTCGGTTCCTCTGAACAAGACGGTAGCTCCCCTGATGGATCATGTTTATAGTTTAAGTGTGTTTGTGCTTTAATAAATTAATTCATGATTATTAATTTCATGATTATAGAGGCTGCCGGATCCTGTCGGAGTGTCGGGCCCCCCTCCCTCACTATTAATCAAATGATAAATATAGATAGATACATTTTGGAAGCCCAACACTGTTCAGCCCCCCCCACCCCACCCCACCCCCTACGAAGGAGCAATTCATAGGTCCAGACTCAGACTTAGATCAGGCTGAACACGCCACAGACTTTTACCTAACCCATCAAAATGACTTAAGACTGTACCTTTATAGACATAAACAAACACTTCTGTAATCTTTGAGTGTATGTCTAGGTTGGCAAAGAAGCCCAAACTCACTTTTAAGTTATGAACAAAAAAAAGTGACAAAAATGTAAAATGCATTTAACATCTCTAACAACTACTCTTTTTGTCGCCCAAAAACGTTAATCAGAGTTTGTTAATTAGCGTTGTCTTTGAGCATTTAGTGACATCCTGTTCTTTTTCTCAGGTGGAACTGACTTACGGGTAACATCTTGACATGAAACATGACTTGTTATCAGAACAGTGTCCCAGGACTCACTCATACTTGTTCTTTCCATTTTGTTTTCCATGCATCAGCTTCTCACCTCACTGCTCTTATTAATGTTGATATGCACTCAGTTATTCATCTGAACTCGTGTCATTTCATGCTTCTGAGCAGCAGCAATGACAAAACACTTTCAGAGTTCATTCTAGCAGCTACTTATAATTCGATGGATGACTGAGTATGGATAACCTCCACTATAACCAACCAGTGTCAAAGCCAAATATATTTGTCAAAATGTACCCACACGGAAAGCTCAGATTCAAGTAAACAGATGTTATTGTGTCAACCTTCTGTTGCAATTTGCATGTGTGCTAAGCAATTTTTTGGAGCTTGTTGGGATTTCTACAGTGATGTGAAACCCCAAAAGGAATCAGTCTCTGATATGATGATACATATTAATTGCTTGAAAGTTCTTGCTTATGAAAAAACAGGTATGTGCCCAAGGGTAAAAAGTTGAATTAAATAGTTATCGATGCTACATTTTTTGAAAAACAAGTATTAACTGAATATGATGACTTTGTTTTAAGGGGGGCTGCTTTCTTTGCTCACATGCATGTCTATTTGTACCATTTTTGCAATAGTAAGCCTACTGGTTTAATGCAAAAGGAATATCTTATCCAAAAATGTCACTTTCAACATTCTTGTCAAGAGTTAGCTGAGAAGATTAATATCACTGTAATGTGATATCACTGTAATCACTGGGGTGGCGATGCCGCAATGGATAAGACTATGCCTTTGGTGTGAGAGACCCTCACACCAGAGTCCCTGAGCAAGACACTTAACCCCTCGTTGCTCCAGAGGCGTGCGACCTCTGACATGTAGAAATTAGAAATTGTAAGTCACTTTGGATAAAAGCGTCAGCTAAATGAATAAATGTAACTGTAATGTCTGCACAGTAAATATCAGGCTACTGCAAGCAACAGGTTAGCTAAAATAAGGACAAAGCCTGAAAGCAGTATCAAAACCAGTCATTCAGGTGTCCAGTTAGACAATATTCTTTGATGCAAAACAAACATTGGTAACCTGTGCAAGAGACTACAGCAGAGACTCTTCTTTTTAAGGTGATTGGGCCTGTATGGAGTTAGCAGCCAGATGATCTGAAGTTCTATCAGGTCATCTTAGAGGTCATCTTTAGATACGAAACTACTGCATTGTTTGGCCAAAGTTTGGGAGACTATAGCACTGTGCTCAAGACAAATTTTCTCACAGGGACAGTAAAGTTTACTCTACTCTTCTACCAGTCTCTGTGAGGCTCACTGACAAGTATCATTTGTCACATAGTATGTCATTTGTTAAATCCATTCAAAAGCCACGGCACAAAAACAATGAATTTCTTGACCAGCCTCAAGTCACAGCCTCACAGTGACACCAAAACCCCAGGACTTACTGCCACAGGCACATAATATGCCGGCACATAACCCAACCACAATGCATAACCTTTGCACTTTTGTACACATTAAACAAACAAGGTATATCATGTTTATTAGTGAGATTTAGAGGTTTTGTGTTACCTTTGGACAAAGTCAGGCTAGCTGTTTCCCCTGCTTCCAGTCTTTATGCTAAGCCTAAGCCACTGTTCGCTTGTAGTAGCTTCATATGTGGCATTCATCTGACCATAATGGAAAGCTCAGTGTCTGCTGAGACTGAGGGTACCATGGGGATACAGCAGTGGTTTGATAAAAACACGACCAAGACAAAAAAAAGTGGAGGGGAGGAGGGGGTTTATGTAGGAAATGTGAGGAAAAAATAGAAGCTGAGGAACCTGACTCTTTCTTTTCTGAACAGGAAACAGGAGAAAACAGCTAAAAATCAACCAACAAAACGGAGAACTCATTGAATTCTGTTGGATGCAACAATTCAGAAGCAAAAGTCAAATATTGATTGATGACCAACAGGTAACTAAAAATATTTGCAAAACATGTTTTGTAAATAAAATCCATCACAGGACACTTTTTAATCATTCAATTAATCAGTCAATCAATCAGACTTTATTTGTATAGGGCATTTCATGCAAAATAACAATACAAGGTGTTTCAAACAACCCTTATTATTTTGAAGGTTATTGGTCTCGCTGTGGTGTTGCTGTGAGTCACCAGGAATGCTGCAGGCTATTGATCACCCACTGAATATTTAATCTACATATGAATAAATAATGCAATTTTGAAGTTTGAGCTTTGGAGATCTGAAATGTGTGTGTGTGTAGCTTATTGGTTGTCACATGCTTTTCTCAGTGGTATGGGCCCTGAGATGATCTGAAAGCCTGAAAGAGAGAAGAAGGGAGATAAGGAAGAGATACAAGGGAGGCAGCTGTGACTTCTGTATTCTATATAAACATGACTGCTCCCTTAAGACATATTTCATGATAGAATTAATTAAATCTAGTTGCCTATGGCTTGATTATTTGGATGTTAATTTTGTTATTTTTGAGCTCCTAATGGCAGTAATTATGATAATGGGGTAGTATAACTGATTTCAGTAGTGTGCTATGGATGACTCTGTATGTGTCTGTGCCTGTGGGCCATCCCTGAATATGCATGCAAGTGTTAACTTCACTTATGCTCAGTATCATCTTTTTTTCTTTAACTCTCTATAGCCACCGACATGAAAAACATTGTATCTCAAAACAAACGCCACAGATTGTTAGTCTGTGTAATGCTGCAGAAAGAGGGACTCTTGCTCAGCAGATGTGGGCATTGTGGAATGACTCAGACAAGCAGTCAGCGGGAAGACAGATAATTAGTTTAATGATATCAGTAAACAACATGGCATTAAACCGAGCACATCGCAAAATTATGTAAGCACAAATTCTCGTAAAGGTTTTTATCCTTGATAATTACAAATTACGAGTGGCTCAAATAATTTCCAGAATATAAAACAGGTGGTCAATAGATAAAGAGAACCAAGGCAATAAAGGCAGCCACACACAGGATTTGATTGTCCTTAAAAGAACAAGAATGAAGGAATCATAGCAGCGAAAACTATAAGAAAATCAAATTAGTTAGAAAATTAGTTTGTGATTGATGCTGTTCTCAACAGCCAAAATGCTTCTAATCTTTTGCTCAGGATGTTAGCAGACCTTAGAGTATTTACTCATCATAAAATGAATGTTTGAAGGCATCCATAACTATCTGCATATTTACAGCAAAAACACAATCATCTTTTTTAGTAAAACCTACCTATGCTTTTTACTGAAGAAATAAAAGGCTGGAGTCATGGCTGAAGTCACAACAAAGAGGACTTGAGACTTGACTACTCTTTTTGCAGAAGAAAATATGAACAGCAGCTATACTGTGCATATTTTTCCATTATTCGAAATATAATAAAACCTTTTATGGACATGCATTTATGGAAACAGTCTTTCTGATTTGTCAAATTCCATGGTTCTCTACTGCCTGAAGCATGTCATAATGAGCAAGCATTAGCTTGCGAATGTTAGCACTATTTTACACTAGACATTTTTTTTCATGTAATTTAACACCTGTTGAGTCATCAGGAGCTCATGCAGACTCATTGCTGTGTTCATTCCACATTATAGAAAGAAGGAGGGCTAGCTAGAGTTAACTGTCTCTCATGGGCCCTGTGTTTATGGCAGAATGTCACAGCAGCAGGTAATCACTTCAGTGCTGCCCACGTGGACCTGATTTAAATCATGACACAAAGTTATGTAGGAGTGCTCAAATCCCAGATGATGCAAATAAATAACGCCGCTTCCCAAGCAACAACAGAACAGTAATTTATGTATTTACGTAGTATGTATGTAGTAATGTATTTATAAAACACCTGTCAAAACAACACCAAGGGTATACACACTGATTAAAATACATTTTAATTTCAGGTCATCGTTTATGACCCCTGGTAAAACCCCAGAGTAATTACACCTAATGAGACAGCATCAGCAAAGCCTAAAAATTGTCTATCTCAGTTTATGTAATTTTATATTGCAACATCAGTATATACTGCGTTGTTGTATAGTATATGTATAGATAGTCTGTGAGTTTTTAAAAAATACTTTTATTGCAATACATGCAATTCATGATTCAGTACAACCACAAAATGCCCAATACAATGCAATTATTATTTTTGTCCTTTATGCAACTAGCGATACAAACAGAAAGAAAGTAAAAAAAACTATAATAACTTCTTCATCCATATATACACATGTAATACTGTACATATATATATCTGTGTATGACCAATAATACATACATACATTCGCACATTAACTTGACTCACCGACAAAAGGGACTAGCAAATGGAAAAATCCACTACCAATGGCTGTTCTTTACAGGCCAAAATATTAAATTGCCTGTAAATAAGTATTTTTTAACATAGTTTCAGAACATTTTAATTGAGATATATGTTATTAAACTGAATACAAACTTAAAGAAAAGGCCAGCGTGTCTTTTATTTTCACTTACTCGAACTTCCATGCAAAGTCAGAAAGTGTCCTTGCCTTCTTGGCATTTACATTCCTAAACATTATATTCATCTTCAAGCTTGTCTGCTCTGCTCTGACTGTACATATCACCACATAATAGCAATGTAATTAGCCTAACTGTAGCCAGCAGCTTGGTGAAAACAATCAACCCTGTATGTGCTTGTTTTCAGTGTGTGTGAGCATACTGTCATAGTGCATATGGATGTTTTTCAATGCATATGTGAACGCTCCGTCTTTTTGAGACACAACTAGGCAGCTGCAGTGTTACCCTCTTCCCCACATTGTCGGACCTGAAGGCTGCTTTTCCAAATGCCAACCTTTCTACAAAAAAGGTTAAGTATTGGTCAGTGATTACATCTCATTTGACACAATTCAGTCAGCGCTTTCAAGACTTTGCTGCCATTGAAAAAGACATCAAGCTCTTTACAACTCTCTTCTCGATTGACGTGGCAGTAGTGGGTGAAAGTGTGCCATTGGAATGCAATGCAATGATGCTCTGCAGACTCAACATCAGCTTCTCCCGCTGCCTCAGTTTTACTGGGTTTAGTAGAAGGCCAGCTTTCTTCAAACAAGTAACTAACAAGTCTTAGTCTGTTCTGCTCCACATACTGCACTGTACGTTAGCCAGCAAACCTTTTCCCTGATGACTCTGAAAAAAAGACGACAATACAAGAAACAAGTTAACCTATCTGCATGGCATTTTTCTCAACAACAAGAGTTATTTCTGATGTGTCAGTTATTCTTCAGTCCAAGGTGCAACATCAGTGCTCCAACTGAGTGACCTGATGTTCCCATCATCGATGAGTTAAAAATGCATGACACAGTTACTATCACTCAGTCAGTCTCTCCCGGGAGATTATGTGAGTATAAGACCTTCTTTAAATGTATATTCTCTCTTCCCTGGGGATATTTTTTGTCCCATTTACGACAGTTATATGTACTGTTTTTTAAGCTGTTTGAGACAATAAAATGCCTAAAAATCTATACATCGTTTGGGAAAAACATGATAACTGCACAAGATGAAAATCAGCCTGCCTACATCCTTTATTGTCTTTATCGTTGTTAAACCGTAACACAACAAATGCTGAGGATGACAAATTTTAACTCCTGCCACCTAAATAAAGACTATTTTTAAATTACATACCATAGATTTGGGTTATGTGCATGTGTGTCTAATCCTCCTCTAAGATGTGTACCCTGAGTATAGTCTATATATGTTAGTAAATTATTTTGTTAATATGAGTGCTCATAAATGAATTCACAACCTCATGACTCATCCACTTAAACTAATGGTTTTTATATTCTGTCCATAGTAGTGATTTCTTTTCTCTTTTTTTGGAAGGGGGGGGAGCAGAAAAGCAGCTCTGGGATGAAAAGCTTATGTGGTGAAAGAGAAAAAAGCTGCATGGGTTTTGTTTCTATGACAACAATATTCTAGTTCCTATAGCCTACTAGTCACTCAAGTATTTCAGTTGTGATTGGCAACCTTCGCCTATAATCAGATAAGTGAGTAAATGTAAGATGCAGATTGGTATTGGCTAGGTTGCTAACTTAATGCTACATTTCTTTCACAATGTATGTCTATGGGGAAAAATATATTTAGGGCCACTGTGCATCAGGTAACGGACGGAGAAGTTGTAATTCCACGGTTTGGCCACTATGTTTCATACAGGAATGCTTCAATGGTATTTTTGTTCTCTACTAGATTTTGGACAACTCTTAGTTGACACACACCAGGGCCATATTCAGCCCCAACAAAAAGATGTATGGAAACAAGGCCTCGAACGTATTCTCTCCATCTGTAATATTTCCTGTATCATTACCTTCCGTCTTTGAACAGATCAATGGAGTTTTAGTCAGTACCTATTTGTTTGATTCAGGGCTGCGATTCTAAATAGGAACTTGTACATATGGTTAAATGTTTTTTTATATTAAAAATACCCACAAAACTTAGTTATTTTGAAATGGGACGGGGAAAAAAGTGTGAATGGTTTTGTTTCTAGTGACTTAAATGCTTGAAGAATAATGTTAAATCACTATAAAATCCAACACTGTCACGAAGCAGTCCTGCTCACTGATTTGCATCATTGCTTACAGTTTTTGCCCGTTGCTTGAACACTATAGACCCATGCTTAGACTAAAGTAACACAACTTTAAGCTTTTGTTACAATACCTCAAACACATGTACCCATTCCTTAAACAAAAGCGTTGCTTTGCACTCTAGTTGCAATTCTGCAACACACTTACTCCTTTATGCAACACACTTGGTCCTGCATACTACACTCTATTTCATATATAAGACACGTCGTTCAAAAATGAAATCTCAGGGTGCCATATGGAAAACACATGTATCCAAAATACAAAACACATCGGGTAATTGCAACCACTCAAATTCACACCAGAAGGCACTTACTTGCAAAACTGAACACCAATCAGCCAGCTACAAAATGCCCTCAGTTTAGCCATTTCAAGAACCTTGATAGTATGGATGGAGGGAAAGCAAGAGGCAGAGGAAGAGGAAGAGGAAGAGGAAAAGGAGGAGGAAGAGGAGGACAAGGTCTAAGAGGCCATGCACGGACCCCTATTTCTGATGATAGAAGAGCAACTTTGGTGGAGTTGCTAATGCTCCTTTTGCAGCCAAAGTGGTAGTTTTTGTGAAACACACCATGCATCGTTACTTACAGTATATTGAGATGTTTCAGTACAGTGGATGATACAATTTATACAGTAAAGTAATGTAAGAAAAAAGAAGCAAGCCAATGACAATTTGTGGTTGTATTTCTCTAGAATTACTAGCAGACCTTCTGGGGGAGGACGGCAACAGACGATGGGATCCATGAGCCCACATATGCACAATTGCCATGACTTTCTGTGTTTACAGTATAGTATTTTTTGTATTATTTTATATATATTTTTTGCTTTATCTGAATTCATGTTACTGTAATGTACAGTGCTGCAATGTAAAATACTGAGTAGTCCTATTTGCTTTTTTGGTTGTCTGAAAATGTGCCTCCTGAAAATACGCCTTCTGAATAAACAGTGAAAATCAAAGACTGCAGTGTTTTATATAAGTAGACTAGTGTAGACTAGTGTGATCTGAAAGTGTATGCAAATGATCCAAGTATGTGTCATTTTGTCATCCGAGTTAGATTTTGACAAAGGAATGTTAGGTTTTGATAGTAGAGTTTCAATTTGACACAGATGTGAAGGGTATGTTTTCCAGTGTTGTGTCATGTTTACTTGTGTGTAGAGTTTTGGCACAATGAGTGAAGTTTTGCAAAATGTGTTCAAGCAATGGGCAAAAACTGTAATACACCTGGAGATATTAAAAGGAAAGTAACTTTTGTATAAACTATACAGCAAAATGTCTGACAGGTAGCACCCTTCTCATCATCTCACGGTACATATCATCATATCACTTATACTTAATCCAGTCTTTAACTCAGACTATGACCGAGTGAAGATCAATGAATAAGCGCTAAAACAATTATTCTCTGTATTATTCTTTTTATATGGTGGATTTTTTTTGCAGGATGTAACACAAAGGAAAATTCTGAAATCTGGATGAATGGTGAGAGACAATAGGCTGATTATTTTTGTTTTCCTTACTAATAAACACAAATGCTAAATATGTAAAGACAGAGACGATTAAATCTTCCTGAGATGCTCATATGCCTTGTGCACATGCAAACACACTGCACACCCACAAGTTATCTTTCTCCCCCTCTCTCTCAGTACACTATTGTCTTTGCCTGAACTGTCATACTGATTAGCAACAATAGCCAAACAGCCAAAATCACTTCCCACGTTCTTATCTAATCCTTTTCAGTCATATAGATAAACAAGTAATTTGATGTTTCTGCGGAATTCTGCTCCTGTAAATGTATCACTTCACTTTTATTCACCTTCCACAGAAGCACTCATGTACTTGATGTCAAATCTGCAATCAACATAAACACGGAATCACTGCAATAAAAGACTGAAGTTTTGGCCTTTATGATACAGTGTGAATAACTGAATAAGTTATGTTGTCATGAATATTTTGCAATACACAGTAAATTAAGCTGTCCTTTTCCCTGTGTTACGCCGGTCTTTAGTTTTGAAATTCTTTGATCTCAATTTTGACTTGAACAGTGTATCTCGTGAACTTTTTCCTCTGTGTGTGTGTGTGTGTGTGTGTGTGCACCTGTACTTTCACTTTCACTTGTGTGTTTGTCCTTTCAAAGTGCTGAGTACCCTCTTCAGTGATCTCAATGTTTCTGACAGGCCATGTGGTTTTATGGCTCTCGTTAATGAGAGGGAATGTATCTGCCAACTCTGGCATAAAATGACAAACCGCTGGTCAAGTGTTCACCTCAGCGTGACATATAACCATAAATTTATGAGCAGTAAAAAAGCTTAGGGAAGTGTGTGTGTGTGTGTGTGTGTGTGTGTGTGTGTGTGTGTGTTTTCCTATTTGTTATTTATATATGGAGTTTGTGTGTGTGTTTTTAACAAAACATACTGAAAAGTAGGTTGGATAGATGTAGAGCAGGAGATGCACTGATGATGGTCACAGTAGTGATGTGGAACGCTGAGACAGAGAGAATAAGACATTTGTGACAATGTAGGGGAATGTGACCTTAGACACTGTGGGTTTGATGGAGCGTTTTGAATATATGACATCATGTTCTTAAAGAAGGAGGATATGCTCTGCACACTTCATATCATCCCAAGGAAAGGAGGAGGCAATGTCAGCAGCAGAATGTCAAGTGTGTGTGTGTGTGTGTGTGTGTGTGTGCGTGTGTGTGTGTGTGTGTGTGTGTGTGTGTGTGTGTGTGTGTGTGTGTGTTAGTCTGTAATTGCTCCTCTGTCCTCCTCAGGCTATCAGACCTCTGTAAAAACTTAATGTGATCCTGAAAAAAGATCCATATTGATATATTAAAGATGGAAAATGAGGGACAGGGTAGGACTCATTTAACCAGAGCCTGCAGTTTTCACAGTAATCTTTCACAAGTAAATCAGCCTGAAAGTCTTCAACCATATTTGATCCTGGTTATTTCTCAGAATTGGAAATGATCCAAAGGCAAGTTGAAAGGGGTATTACATAGTTTTCAGCAGCCACTAGTGGTTTGGTTTTTAGATTGCAACAAGGTATGTGCTTGTACGCGTGCTCAAACACATGAGCCAGCAAAATCTGCTTCACACAAAGTGCTGGAAACTCATGTAAACTCCCACTGTAACATTACAGCAATATTTTTATGAACTATGAACTACTCAACGCTGGTTGCATGATAACAATACATTGACTACATTCAGCTGGTGTGATCCACTTTTCAATAACTATCTGTGTATCTTTCACCAGAAGCCCACCAATGTAAGCACAGCTAAATGTATTGAATGATAACGAAACAGTTAGTGAGACTGAATATTATATTGAGATTGTTGTCAGACTTTATAACAGTTAGACCACAGTAACGTTACTGTAGTGAATTGGTATTCCACTATGGTGTTGTCCTGCGTCGTGTTGCAATATTGTATATTAAGAAGGTGGAAAAGATGTGCACCTGAGTGTTGCTAAAACGTCAATAAATCTAAAGTCAATGTCAGCGAAAAGCAGCAGATCCATGTTAATGATAGCTGACTGTCCTTTCTTGCAATACTAAAGGCTAGTATAAACAAATAGCTCTACATTTGCTTTGTACATCATTTCCTGCAGGCTAAAGTCAACAGTTTGACATAATACTGGTGGTACACAGATAGTAATGTGGAATGTGTTTGCTGGTGAAGTAATGTTGAAAGCCAACTATAATTTGCACTGGATAACGTTAGCAACTGGTCAGCATTAGCCGGCAAGTTAATGTTATCTAACTTGAGCCAACTAAAGCACAAAAATCACAATATATTTCACATGCTTTACAGTAATGTTTGTTTGCCTTTCCAAAAGGATGAAAGCCAACTCTGTGTAGGTTTTTTAGGTTTCAAAACGAAACAGAGGTCTCTCCATGACTCAAGCCTTTCTGATGTTGACAGTGTTTTCACCTGCAGTCGATCTGATTCATGTTTGTGCTGATGGGCTTCAGCATATAAAACTGTTTTCCTATTTTTTATTTATATGTGGAGTTTGTGTTGGAATGTTTGTTGTGCATACTGGCCGTCAAGAAAACAGAGAAGAAAACCCGGCATGTGGGTCGTTTTTATGTGAAGTTACAACCCTTCAGTCACAGGCAATAAAAAAGTGAACCATTTAATTTTTTAATAAACTACATATAGCCCATTTGAGGGAATGCTCCACTATCAAACTGTAGAAATATCACTGAGATATATCAGAATAAAATAAAAAAGCTTTCTTGTATGTTCAGAGACAATTTCGTTTTCTTTGTTAGAATACTTTATAGCTGCCCTTTTATGCATTTAACATGTAAAAAGTAGTGCAGCAGGCTTAGGAGTTCCCTTTATTGAGTTATGTGACCAATGGTGCTTGCAACTCTATGACCAATAAAATGTAACACATAAAATGTAACCAAATTGATTTGTGTTTAAAAGATTGAGGGACAGAGTCCAGAGAAAGGCAGCTGTGTGTGATCAGAAGATCTCTGTTGCCCCTCTGTGGATGTGAGGTGTTACTACAGTGATCAGCCTGCCACGAAGGCCACCACACAGAGACAACACAAAATTCTCTGTGCATTGTATATTGTGTCGCCTTCTGGTACCCACACAGTGCAGTGTGCACAGCAAACTACACATTGGATCTTAATTCTATTAGTCATAAAGCCCTAGAAATCAACACGTGCACCTACTGTATACACTAGAGCACTTCCTGCTTACTGCTGTGCATCAGTTTGTGGCAGTATCAGTTTTATTTATTTTTAGGAAGATGCAATGCATCAGTATTAAGAAATAACCACTCTAATGGGGTATTTCACTGCTGAAAGGTGGTATTTTAATAAAACTATACTGTCTATGCAGTAAAAAGCAGTACTTCATCACAAGCGCACATGAAATGTAATTTTATTATTTGGTCCTAAATGACCAGACAAAGAGAAAAAATAACCACATATATAACCAAATCTGATGCACACATAAGAGATGATTTTTTTTTTATAAGAAAAGCATATAATGACATAATGTAAAGCTGATAGAATGTCAATAAAAAAAACCTCTTGAATTTCAATCTGAATTTTTATCTGAATTTCAGATAAAAGTGAGTGAGTTTTAAGGCTGCAGAGGAATCTGCCGGTCTCACACTGAGGCTGTTCCAAAGCCGAAGGGCCATAACCAAAAACAGATGGTCACCCTTGGCTTTCAGTCTGGTCAGTGGAACAGCTAAAAGGTTTTGATCAGCTTATCTTAGGGGCTTGGTTCAGCTGTAAGGGGTTAAAAGTTGTTTAATATCTGGATCCAGACCATTGATGGCCTTGTATGAAATTTAAAATGTTGGTGTCATGATATTAAAGCATTTATTACTTTTTATTTGTCATTAAAGTTGAGCAGGGCGACATGGTGGTGCGGTGGTTAGCACCATTGCCCCACAGCAAGAAGGTCGTGGGTTCAAACCCCTGTTGCCCCACCCTTTCTGTGTGGAATTTGCATGTTCTGCGTGGGTTAAAGTTGTGTCTTATCTTGGAGATGTTCCTTAATTGACAAACACAGGCTAGGAAGGTATTTCTGGTATGCTGCTGGTATACGGATAAGTGGCATCCCAAAGTTTCTTTGCCAAAGACTTTGGCAATTAGTGGACCAAGGGAAGACTGTATAGTTTGTGATGTTCTGGGCCTAAGATCAAAATCTCTGTTCTGTTGCCATTAAATTGTAGGAAGTTAGCTGCCATCCAGTCCTTGTCATTAGATAAACAGCAATGCCATTTGGTTAGATTGTTCAGTTCACATTAGAGATAACTGTCTAACATCAGTGTAATAGTAAATTGAGATGTTACGTCGTCAAATGAAATATCCAAGGGGTGACAGTCAGAGTAAGAGTTCTGGTCCCAGAACATACCCTTAGGGCAGTCCACAAGTGATGCTAGCTGTTAGTGGTTTAAAATGCTGGGAAAATGACCTGTTTTCCAGGTAAGAGGAGAACCACTCCTGTGATTCCTGCCGATTTCCTCTGTCTCTCAATAAGAACTTTCTGTATCTTCTGTATCCCGAGTCATGCCGCAAGTAATAAGTAATTTGTCACACAAAGGGAGGCTGTTTCCATACTGTATAGCATTCAAAAACTACTCTGGAATGTTTAAAGCTGTTATTCCTTAGTGCGTCTAAAAGTTGCAACAAAGCTACTCGCAAATACTGTATTTTTAAAAATCAATAACTGTTTTGGCCAAATGTTTTGTATGTCAGCTGGATCCAAGGTGGGCCCTTTCAGAAGCGGCTGGATGCAATTCTTCTTCATCATCAGATACACAACCAGAGGAAAGGGAACTGTTTATAATATTTAGCAGGACTAAACCCATGACCATGAACCAACAGATAATTCCCTTCAGAGATACAGTGTTTTAGTGTCCTTCAGCTCATTCTTTTGGTTTTACAGCCCACTACAATAACCATCTGCTTTAGCCTCGCTGCACTCTTCAGCCTTATTTCCAGCCACAGTGGGAAGCTCCAAAAAATCTCTGATAAAGCCACTATACTGTTGTGATTTGCATAGTAGACCCAAACACAGGACAAACACATAAGTGGATTAATTAAAACAGGATTTATTGAAGTGTAACAGGGAATGGAGTTGGAAGAATAAAATGGCAGTAAGGTATGGCTGAGAAGCCTGGAGCAGGGTGGATGAAAGAGGAAAAGGGCATGGCTGGCCGGAGACTGCAGGTAGACAGTGACACTTGAATCGTACACAAGAGAGGCCTGGAGCATTTACTACCAGTGTAGCTGAAACAATGTTCTGCCGATGACTGGATGAAAAACAGACAGAGCTTGACAAAAGGCACGTGTGAGTAATCAGCAGGAAACCAGAGACCAGGAGAATCAGGAGAGGAGCACCACACACGCACACACAGACTCAGAGAGACAAACAAGGAAGTACAAGAGACATGAGAGAAGAGAGGGACACAGGGAAACTTAAGGGAAAACAAAAGCCACAGATGTAACAGTGACACTATACACTACCTGATCAGTAGTCAACGGCAGACAAGCAACGTTAGAGACTAGCCTAGATAACAAACTGTGTTCATAATTTCAAACAAAATATGCAGCATGTTTTTAGAAGGCACCGAAAGACCTGTACTGTATGCTCTCTGTGGAGATGGTTGATGGCAGATCTCTGTGGAGCTTTAAGATCAAATTGCTGTAAGGTATTATTAATCTTGGCAAAGCATCAACAACCATTTACTATAAGAATCAAAAGAAGCCAGCTGGGGTCAACAGTAATGACTCCAGATAGCCTACTGTGGGCCTATATCCAGATTGTGTTCAGTTGATATAGGACTGCTGTTCAGTGAATGATCACTCACATCAGATTTTACCTCCTAGTTTTGATGTTTTCTTTATAAAAACATTGACGCCTACAAGAAGAGGACTGGGAATGCCATCTCATTTGCTGGCTAGCAACATCTGCTTCCTTCCCCACTCCTTTCCAGTCTCTGTTTTCTGGCTTCCTGTCTCTAATGGCAACAGCACAAACAAAATAACAAGCTACTAATGATGGACCACATTTCAATGGGTTGTCCATGCAAAAAATTCACTGAGGTCATGAATTTGGCAGTTTTAGCAGCCTGGGGAGGTGCACATTTGAGACAGACATAGACTATCTGAACACTTTTGTGTTTATACACACAGATTGTAAGCCATAGGACAATTCACAGAGGGGTCCGGCAGTGGCAACAGGGGCCCAACAACAAATGTTTGCCCCGGGGCCAGGCTGATGCCTATTTTCGCTATATGTAAACAAATACCATATGATCCGTGTTGGTGAAAGCCCACATCCAGACACATTTAATCCACACATTATTGCGTATGTCTGCTATAGATGCAACAAGCAAATCTAATAGGCCTACTTTCTTCATAACACTGTCTTCCTCACGCATCCCTGTAGCCATCACATCGGGTTCCATCGCTAGGCTATTCATTACAGACGGCTAAGCCCGGGGCTGGGAGACGTGACTTTTAAGGAGAAAGTTAATCTCGGTTATTCAGGGTTATCTCACATGCATGTCAATCCCAACAAACCGGCCTAGGCAGGCCAAAATTTCCGGCAGTGCCCGGTTCCCGTTGCCATGGTGATGACGTCATGCTGCAGCACCGGGAGTAACAGCGCAGCCGCGGACGGTGGGAAGGGCGAGACAGAGAGCTTACAACGCAGCCACAGCTCCTCCGCCATTCAGCCAGACTGTCGACTGAACCGGGAGTGCCAGGACCGAACACCCGCAGAACCGGAGCCCGTCGTCAGCTTCCCCTGTTTCTCTCCAGCTCTCTGTGAGACCCCACACACACACAACATGCGTGAGATCGTGCACCTGCAGGCCGGGCAGTGCGGGAACCAGATTGGAGCAAAGGTATTTAAAACACACACACACACACACACACCCGTCGGCTTTTAATCTGCCTGTTAACTGCAGTCGTTTTTTTATGTGCAATCACGTTTAACCGTATCCATGCCTGCATCAAGAGGACATGATGTCCACCGGAAACATTAAATAGGTCAACTTCGTGGAGTGGAAAGTGTTGTATAAGACTGTGGTGAAGGCAGCGTACAATAGCATCGTTCAGGATGGGCGGTGGCAAGCCGAGACATCCCCGCTGCTGATGCTCTTTAAATAAACGACAACACCTCAGCTGACCCTCTGTCACTGTTAACTGTGTGCGCGCGTGCGTGTGTCAGATGAGATTGATTTGGCTTCTGAAATCACAGGGGTTTTGGACAGACGACACTGTGTGGGGTCAGAGAGACACAGACAGAGAGTGGGGTGTGGCACAGACACAGAATGCACTGGAACGCAGGCAGTTTTTCAACAAACACTGTTTTTAGGTCACATTTATGACATTTTTGTGATTGATTAATGTGATCCTTATTCTTTTAATGAATCGATTAGTCATTTGCTATATGAGATAGCAAAACAGGCCATCACAAGGTGACGTCTTAAGATTGCTTGCTTTTTGTCTTTTCTGAACTGATTAATATCCAGAGAACAGAGAAAAGCGGCAAATCCTCACATTGGAGAAGCTGGAACAAGCCAATAGTTTATTATTAATTGATGAATGGCTTGTTTCAGCTCTGTAATGCTCATGTTGGGGCTGCTGTGGCTTAGCAAGTAGTAATATGAATGTAGGCACTTTACATTATCCTGTGCTGAGATATTACAGAGTTAGGTGTTTAATTTAGATTTATCTGCTTATTAACTGGTTCCTGTCTAATATAACCGAACAACCTGTCTGTAGTTCTGGGAGGTGATCAGTGATGAGCACGGCATTGACCCAACGGGAACCTACCACGGAGACAGTGACCTGCAGCTGGACAGAATCAATGTCTACTATAATGAGGCCTCAGGTCAGGACTGTTAAAAACAAACACACACGTAGTACTGCGAGTTTGGTGTCTTGTCTTTTTTAATAACGCCTTTTTTGACACATGCATTTGTGTTCCAGGTGGGAAGTACGTGCCTAGGGCCATCCTAGTGGATTTGGAGCCAGGCACTATGGACTCTGTCCGCTCCGGCCCCTTCGGACAGATCTTCAGACCTGACAACTTTGTCTTTGGTATATGATGAACCACACACACACATGCGTTGGTTATTACATAGGAAAAAAAAAGGTCATGTTAGTTCTTAGCACAGTGGAGAGAATTGTTGCCTTCCATATAGTTTAGTAAGAAGTAAAACAATTGTTTACATTTTGGCAGGATAAATAAGGCTGGCTATACAAAGGGCAGATTGTAATTAACCCTTCCTTTTTAGGCCAGAGCGGAGCCGGTAACAACTGGGCAAAGGGCCACTACACAGAGGGAGCCGAGCTGGTGGACTCGGTCCTGGATGTGGTGAGGAAAGAGGCTGAGAGCTGCGACTGCCTGCAGGGTTTCCAGCTTACACACTCCCTTGGCGGTGGCACTGGCTCGGGTATGGGAACTCTGCTCATCAGCAAGATCCGTGAGGAGTACCCCGATCGTATCATGAACACTTTCAGTGTGGTGCCTTCTCCTAAGGTACAGCGATCATGGCGGAGTATTTATTGGTGTTTTTCCCTGTTCTGGCTTTTTACTCTCCTGACCATTGCGTGTTATGCCTCCAGGTTTCAGACACAGTGGTGGAGCCCTACAACGCCACCCTGTCTGTCCACCAGCTGGTTGAGAACACAGACGAGACTTACTGCATCGACAACGAGGCCCTGTATGACATCTGCTTCCGCACCCTCAAACTCACCACGCCCACTTACGGAGACCTCAACCACCTGGTCTCTGCCACCATGAGTGGGGTGACAACTTGCCTGCGTTTCCCCGGCCAGCTCAACGCTGACCTCCGCAAACTGGCCGTCAACATGGTGCCCTTCCCTCGTCTGCACTTCTTCATGCCCGGCTTCACCCCGCTCACCAGCAGGGGCAGCCAGCAGTACAGAGCCCTCTCTGTGCCCGAACTCACTCAGCAGATGTTCGACGCTAAGAACATGATGGCTGCCTGCGACCCGCGCCACGGCCGCTACCTGACCGTGGCTGCCGTCTTCCGCGGCCGCATGTCCATGAAGGAGGTGGACGAGCAGATGCTGAACGTGCAGAACAAGAACAGCAGCTACTTTGTAGAGTGGATCCCCAACAACGTCAAGACGGCCGTGTGTGACATCCCACCCCGTGGGCTCAAGATGGCCGCCACCTTTATTGGCAACAGCACAGCCATCCAAGAGCTGTTCAAGCGCATCTCTGAGCAGTTCACTGCTATGTTCCGCCGCAAGGCCTTCCTCCACTGGTACACCGGCGAGGGAATGGATGAGATGGAGTTCACAGAGGCGGAGAGCAACATGAACGACTTGGTTTCCGAGTACCAGCAGTACCAGGATGCCACGGCTGAGGAGGGAGAGTTTGAGGAGGAGGGAGAGGAGGAGGTGGCTTAAAGCCCTCATCATTTCTCAACTACACTCATCATAACTACATCTCCATCCACTTATTTCACGCCTACTCTGCTCTCTTTCTCTGACTTCTTTTAAAACACCTTATTTACCTTTCCCTGTTCTCTTACCCCTGTGTGCCCTCTTTTTCCTCTAATCTCTTCCTCTCCTCTTTCCTTCATTGACAGTCCCCCTTTTTCTTCCATCCAGAGTAGGATTCACAACACTAAATTGTCTCCCTCATCTCAGTGCTCATATAGCGGTAGCTAACACAGGTGTGCTTGTGGTGTGTTGTCGGTAGCTTTCTGTTAATGTTCATTTCTCATCATCAATTCCATACCTGGGCCAAGTATTCGATAAAACTGTTCAACCCATGCACATTTGATCACTTGTCTAATTTGGCATTGATTGAAATAAATTTGTTGGAAACATATCCCTTTGTGTGTTCGTGGGCTTCTTGTGTGTGTGACACATTATGAATTTTAACACATTTTAAAATGAGACACATGCTAAATAAGCATTTGTGTGTGAAGAGTGTGGCTGACATATTTTCCCAAAATAAACGCCTATTGACTGAAATAGACCCAACAGAGAATCTTTAACTGTGGAGGATGCATGGTTAAGCTTTCAGTTTTACTCTTAATGTCACAGTGTGATAGCAAACCAAAATGGAGACCAGCATTGTCTACAGATTAGGCAATTTTGCTAGAACACCACAAGGAGGCAGTATAGGATCTATGAGTTCAGTGCCACTGAGCAGGATGTGGATACCTTGTTGCCTTCTTTCCACTACATAACCTGTTAACATAAAACACTCTGTTCTGACATACTTCTCTATAGGAAAAGCAGGGGGTTTTGAAGTCTGCTTATCTGAGCAATATCAAGACACATACCAGAGGAAGCTCACCATGTAGGCGACATGAGCCATAAAGCATGTTTTTTATGTTTAAATCAAGTGCTAAACACATTACCAACATCAGCTCTAGAGTCTTTGATTTACTACAAAAGGCTCTATAAGTTATGGAGACTTTGTTTCCTCATTGAGTATTAATCGCAGGTGCTCTTTATGTAATGCATGATCAGCTATCAATAGCTCTAATGGTTATGTAGAGATTTACCAAATGAAAATGCACAAGCTTTTACTCTAACTTGATTACTCCAGCAGCTGCTCATGCAGATGCGTGCAGTGATTAAAGGCTACCTTTTGAACTGATGCCTGTATTTTTCTTAATAAATGATAAGATATGTCTTAAAGGAAATGGGTGGATCGTCAAAACACAAGTAATGGAAATTTAAGAGAAGTGAATATGAAGGCTGAGAGTGTGGAGAGGTCGTCTTATAACAGACGTCATATGTACATACACACACTGACACAACACACATACTGACATAGATCAGGAAGTGTTCTGTCACTCCAGCGCTGATTGTGCAGACTGCTGCTGCTGTTGTCTGCCTTCGTTTACACCACTGCTACATCAGAGGTATGACTACTATCTAACACACCTGCTGGAGATCTCTGTACCCCTGGACAAACACATGGACACAGACACATCTGGACAACATGGGCTCCAGACTGAAGTAAGTTAATAATGTTATTTTTGCTCGCCTTCCATCATCATCACTCTGCCCGTCAGTCTGTTCTTGTGGTTTTTATTACTTCCTCTCACAACTGCACAGGAAGTTTCCTGCAGAAACTCTGTTGCCTTTTATGTGTTGCCATAAGCTTCACGGTAGACCTGCTCTTATTCAAAGTAGAGCAAAATGTAAATCTGTGTTTGATGTGTATTTTAATCCCATTTTCTGTAGAACTTATCTCTTTATGAGATTTGGATTTCAGTAATATGATAAATGTTGGGCAGATACCCTGAAATGTCAGAGCATGTGCATGTTTTGGTGGGTAACACAGTTTATAAGCTTTCTATATAAAGTATAATCTTACATCAGTGCTGTGAATCTCTATCCTGTCAGACAAAACCCTGAGCGAACCTTCTACTGGTTCTTTGAAGCAACCTGCCCTGTAGCCAGAGACAAAGGTGAGTCTTCCCAGCAGCACACCTGCCCCAAGTTGTGTTTGCAATTACTGTGATTCCCAGCTGGTGTTTCTACAAGAACTGCGTTTTCAGTTGTAGAACAGAAGTAACTGAAGTCAATTTTTAGCAACAACAAAGAAGCTGATTAAAATTGTTCCTCAAATTCTTCCTGTGACCATATTTTATTAAGTCATTTGTCATTTCTTGTTTTGACATGACACACAACACCAATCTGATGGTAACTACCATCTGAAACTGACTTCAAACATAAAAAGCAACACTAATTATTGTGTTATAAAATGATAAGCGGATAAGGCCTAGTGTATATGAAGGTGCTTCTGCTGAGCTGAGAGTTGGTCATACTTCCTGTCATGTGATCAGAAAAAAAGCCACACAGCTTGTCTAGTCAAACTTAAACCAGATGGGAACATGTGGTAGTTTGGCAGACTGAGCAGGTGGGTGTGAACTGAAGGGGTTAAAAGAACTAAATACTTTTTTGCCCAGCTGTTGCCACATATACTCTTCTCTCTGTTTACAATTTAAAACTCTTAAAATACTTTGTGAAGAGAGTTTATTTGGACTATTAGCAATGATGTTCATTCATTCATGTATTCATTTTTTTTAATGTTATAGATCCTGGTGTACTGTTTCAGTTTCCAGAGGACTTCAGTGATGAGGTAGCCACTCATGTCTCCTCTTGCTGGAAACCTATAACATTTGTGGATATAATGTCATATTAAAATGATCATAGCAACGTAGCTCTGCTAGTGGTGTGGCTCTGGGGACTGCAGTTGGTCAGTGCACCACTTTAGTTCAAACTGAGCTATAGTAACAACAATTGGATGCTATTCAATTTTGTACAAACATTTGTACAACATATTTCCAATCCTATGGTTTGTGACCAATTACCTGCAAAATCGGTAACTTCCCCATTGGCCTCAGTGGTACTTTTTAACGCTAATTAGAAAATGTTCACATGCAAACACGCTGGACTAAGATCACAAACATGGTAAATGATACCTGCCTAACAATAACATTGTCACTGTGAATAGACCAGCATGTTGACTTTTAGGTTAAAGCACCACCATGCCTATGTCCTGCCTTACAGAGCCACTAGCATGGCTGTAGACTTAAGCTGATGATACACAGAGCAACTTTTAGAGCAATCGTGCAGGGCAACGTTGTCGTTGTCTTGTTAAGTAATTGTTTCACTTTCATTTTATACACACAATTCTATCCCACTCTAGGAGTCTTGTCAGACTTTACCCAGGTTCTGCTTCCCGTATGACGTACAAAGGTGAGTACAAACTGGCTGGGTTGCCATGCTTGTCTTTACTCCAGCTTACATTTCTAGTCAGTCTGTTTTTCTACACGTCCTCAATCATTACACCAATCTGCACAGAGTGAGGGATGGAGTGGCCGTGCAGCACTTTACTTTTGTTTTGACTGACCTTGAGGGATGCCAGCGGTTTGGCTTCTGTCGTCTCACAAACAGCACACGTACCTGCCTTTGCATACTCAGGTACATTTTTGTGTGAATCTGTGCAAAGGGAGGGGGGGGGGGAATGGGCTGAAAGAGAAATGGATTGGAATCCTCATGTCAAGTTGATTCATGCCTTTAACACCCCCTACAAAACCCATTTTTATTCACTTACAGTTATCTTCCATGGTTTGAAGTGTTTTATAAACTTCTCAACAACTTGGCCGATTACCTCACAAAAGGACAGGTGAGTTTCCATCTTGTGTGTAATCTTTCTGCTCCTCTGTTAGTCTCTAATCCACACTGTTGTAATGAATATCATTTACATAACCATGTAAATTTACAACAACCATCATTACAACCAATCATTACAACCAACAATAAAGAATAAAGAAAGAATCTGAAATCTGAACCATCATCTTCTCAACAGACCAATGAGATGAAAGCGCTGCTGGCTGCGCTCTACAAGCAGCCCATACCACTGGCGGCTGGATCTGTCACTCTGCAGATGGTAAATCTCTAATTAACTAATGAGAACCAGGAGTCACACTAGACTTTATGGCTGCTTTTTTTTATCAGTAGTTAGTGTGTTGTGTTTTTTCTGAGGGAGAGCAGCTATTGGTCAGCACAGAGGTGTCCCATCCTGTTGGACACCAAGAGGGAATAGATGGGGTGAGTCCTACTGGAGTTGATGTGGTCTGGAATAACAGCCGAGCAGATACAGACTAACCGCTGCTGGAAGTCTTCAGCTGTCTGTGCTTGGTTGCTAAACCTGATGCGTGTGGACTAAAACCATGTCACTCACCCCTCTAACTAAATGTTTAATCCAAAGATAACACAATTTGCACTAACGTCTGCCATTCTTTATATTTGAAACTGTTAACTGTATGCATCCATAACCCATGAATAACCCATGAATAATCCATGATTGTACTGACCCCACAACAACTGTTTTGTCTTAAATATCTAAATAGACAGCCTAAGTCCCACGCTTCCACTTCCAGCCCACGGGAACTTACCGTGTTATCCTGTTGAGCCCTGAATTACACATATGATGTTGGTCAATTTAAAATATAATTTTGCTTGTCAAGAAAGTCGAGTTTTGTTGTAAAACAGTGAAGTTACACGTCGTTTTGTGTGAAACCCGTTCCATGAACTACATCTCTCATCTCGCACAGTAACGTTATACGTCGGCAACATGTTAGCGCGGTAATACTAGCTAACGTTCAGTGCTTTCTTACGGAAGCTCATTGCATTCACCAAAGAAAAAAAAATTGGGAGCCTTATCTCATAATTAGAAGATCAGGATGTCGTAATTATGAGAAAAGATGTCATAATTACGAGATAAGATGTCATAATTATGAGATAAGATGTCATAATTATGAGAAAAGATGTCATAATTACGAGATCAGGATCTCCTAATTACGAGATCAGGATCTCCTAATTATGAGATAATGGTAAAGTTGGAAATAGCCAGATTCTAGCTTCCGGGATCAATAACTCATCAGCAAAACGTGTTTAAAACACAAACGACGCCTCTTTATTATCGTAGTTAAGAAGACAACAAGCTACAAGAACATTTTCACATAAATGAGTCTTCCTAGGAGCAGCACAAATAACATTGGTCTCTACTGCAGCCGGCTGTGAGACAAGTGCGCAGGGACCGTCTGCAATGCTGAAAACACATTCTGCATTATGACATCTTTTCTCATAATTATGACATCTTATCTCATAATTATGACATCTTTTCTCATAATTATGACATCTTATCTCGTAATTATGACATCTTTTCTCATAATTAGGAGATCCTGATCTCCTAATTATGAGATAAGGCTCCCAATTTTTTTTTCTTTGGTGAATGCAATGAGCTTCCGTACTTTCTTACTACTAGCTAGAAAACTTATGTTCCACGCTGAAATATATCTCACTTTATGTATTTAATCCAACGACTCCTGTTCCTTTTATCACATCATCCTCTCATGTAAGTTTTTTGACGTTAGCATCAGTAACGTTAGCTTCAGTCATTGACAGAAACAGAACATCACATACGCGACTTTTGGGTTTGTGGTCTTTGTAATATGTTCATTACTTTCAGTCTTACACCCCAACAGTTTTATAACAAATTGCGACTTTCTTGACTTTAAAATTTATCTTTTAAATCGACACACATCATATGTGTAATTCAGGGCACAATTCAAATGGGATAAAATATTTGTTGTCCCCTTGCCGTTGACTACAGTACAATATTTTTCCAAAATGAAGTCCCATGGTGATCCACCGGAAAGGGAGGGACTTAGGCTCTCTATGTGACTCAAATCTACAGCTGGTTGTACCTTGTGGATTTTTGCATTTGAAGAGTTTCATTCCAAGATAACAAAACCGCCACTTGTAAGAACAATTCTAAAAATAGAGAAAAATAAATTGTAATATATACGATTTCAGTCCTGATTGATTTGGCGATACCCATTCTGGTTTACATTAGCATTAATACAGCTCTGATACGGTGTAAAGAGAGCGATGGCTATTTTAAGACAGTACAGGAATGGCACACTCCGCCACTGAATATGAAAATTTCTACTGCATATATAGAGGAAATTAAAAAATATAACCATAAATACTTTTAAAAAGGGGGATCAATTTCGTGAACATCTTAAGGTATATAACTTACAGGGCACATACCAATAAGATATTACATTACACAAGAGTTCACGTCTAACAACAGCATTATTTAAAGGATAGAGTATTTTGGAATGAAAAGTCTGATCCTCCAACCTGTAATGCACGCATGTTCTCATTGTTTTGTTTCATTTGATTTGATCAGGTTCCATACTTCATCGCTCCAGATCCCAGAAGTCTCCCTTCCATCCCTGAAAATGTGAGTGTTCCGGATTCAGGTTTATATCTTATATCCCACAAAGCAGGTGGGGTTTTTGTAGACGATGTCCATTCAAACTGATGTGTGTGTCTGGTGGATTACCAGAGGAACTTGACAGAGCTGATTGTGGCAGTAGATGTGGGGAACCTGCTACAGCTCTATGCCAGCATGCTGTTTGAGAGACGCATCCTCATCTTTGCCAGCAAACTCAGCACTGTAAGACACACATTTTTGTTCTATTTTTTATAGGATTTTATTTACTTCCTGGTACAGAAGAGCATTAATTCTTTGGAAACCTACCTAACCTTTAATGATATTTGACAATAGGCTGACCTCATTTTGCTAGAATAATCCACTGTGCTGTTCTGAAGTCATGCAGTGGACACTATATTTGGCCTGTGGTAGACCACACAGGCAACCTTGTGTATCCTGTGTTGTTATGGTCTGAAACAGACTCCATTTTGTGTTGTGTGTAGCTGACGTCTTGCGTGTATGCACTCAGTGCTGTGTTATACCCCATGTACTGGCAACACATCTTCATCCCTGTTCTGCCACCCCACCTACTGGACTACTGCTGGTAAGTCTATCTATCTATCTATCTATCTATCTATCTATCTATCTATCTATCTATCATGTATCTATCCAATTGATTCACACTTTTTGGTTACAGTGCACCCATGCCATACCTCATTGGAGTTCACACCAGTCTATCTGAGGTAAACTACTGATCAAAACTATTTCAGTCTAAAGTCACTCAAATATTACAAAACGTATGAACCTGGTTTGTCAGGTTTGTCCCCACAAAGTGAAAGACCCAACAGCTCACAATTTCTCTGTCTGCCCGACAGTGGGTGAGGAGTCGCGGGTTGGAGGAAGTAGTGATTCTAAATGTGGACACAAACACTCTTGAAACCCCCTTTGACGACCTTAAAAGGATACCTTCAGATGTGGTACAGTATTTATGTTGTCTTAACACTTAACTGTTATAGTAAGGAAAGTATGACGGTTATTTATGGGAAGTCTGTACTACAGAATCAGGTGATGCTTGTGTGTTCAAGGGTACACACAAGCATCCTGGTGATATGTGGAGCCAACAGGAAATACACTCAGGAAATAAACTAGGAAGTATAGCTAGTTCTTCTTAATCCTTTTAGCGTGTACACAGCATCTGCAGAACCAAGAAGATTTTGAAATTAGACCGATAGCAGATTTCAAAATAACGTTGACAGTTTGAGATTCCATTTTAACCCATGACGATGTTTCTTCAGTCACCCATTTCTTGGTTACTGTGTGAATAAATTCTTTACACAGTCCACATTGTAGTAGCTTGAGATTTGGGACTAATCAGTGATGATTAGCATTTAAAGCTCCGCCCCAATAATTCCTTTACAGTCAGAAAGTTGCTACCCCCAGAGCAGGGACATTCTGGGGCCAAGAACTGTGGCAGAGCAACCAAAATTAGGTTGCTCCGGGGAAACACAGCAAGATTTGGGAGTTCCTGAAATTGCTCCTGGGAGCCCCACTAAAACTTTCTGCAATGGAAACTGCAGTTAGATGCAGTATCATTTAAATGAACACAGTCAGGGACATTACTAGATTTTATCCCCCACCCTCCACTGTTTCATGTTGCCTTGGATCTACAGTATATTGCACATAAACATAATTATGTATCCAGATGGCTGGGCTGAAGGCATGTTTGAAGCGCCAGGCTGTGTCTCCTGGCTGTGGTGTCTCAAGGGCCTTCCTCAAAGCTCAGGCTCTGCTGTTTGGAGGCTACAGGGATGCACTGCAGAGTCACGAGGTAAGTCACTCATAGAAAGGCTTATTGCAGACTTTAACACCTATGTTTTTAATAATATAAATAACAGCTGTGGTGTAAATATTCAACAGTTTGTTAAAATATATTGTTTACACTTTTATATGTATTTGAAAAACTGCCGATTTAAATTGTTATCTGCATGCCTGTTATCAAGACAGTAGTCCCATGTGTATCTCTTTTGTTGTACCTATCTCCTCTCTCTTCTTTTCTTTGCAGGAGGGTGAAATGTGGTTCAGTGAGGAGCTGTTTCTAGATCACAAGTCTTCCACTATGAGGCAGTTCCTACAGAGTGCCATTCATTTACAGTGCTTCAAACAGGTACACACTGTGCCTCGTGCTATCCAATGCCCTCTGCTGGATAGATACTGCAATTAAAACACTGGGGAAGAGCTTGTTGGGCAGAGAATGAATGTTTTGTAACTGGTTAATAAATGTATCTGACATCCTTTGATGCAGATCAGGTGTTCTAGGCCACTATTTCAGACCTGGTATTTAGATGTTTCACACAATTAAAGGGATAGTAAGCGATTCTGCAGAAGGTTTGCTGATATTTGAATTCAACTACCAAACAACCCCCCCCTCCCTTCGGTTGTCCCTCAGACAAACATCATTAGAAGAATGCAAGCGCACGGAGTAAAAAACTTATTGGAAATTGTACCGTGACTGACGAGAGGAGACGATACGTTTGTATCCGTTGCAAAGCGAACAAAGGTCATAATTTCTCTGGTAATATTAGGCTACCTACTAATAATTTCAGTGTCCTAGCAAAACTAGTATTTTTAGGTCTTTGTGGCCATACAACCCTTCTCGAATGATTTTACGGACAAATAATATCATAATGTCAGAGAAGACAAACACACAGCAAGTTATGTAACTACTCTTAGCTACGTTGTGGGTTAGCAAACTGTCACTACTATGCTTCTGTGCAAAGCTAACAGAGCCACTTGGGATCAGCCATCACAAACATGACATCAGACGGACAAGAAAATTCTGAACTATCATTTGTGTGGATCAGCAAAGCTACTGTCACTCGCCTGTTGAGCAGAAACAGCAAAACATTTGGTGGTTTCTCCAGCACTGAAATGCCTCACCAATGTTAACACGGATCTTCGCCCGAACATATAACTTGTTTTGTAAAGTGTATTTTTGAGACCTTTTCCTCTTTGGCTGTTTCTCAGCCATATTTCCTTCTGACCTAGAGCCCAGCTTTTAATCCATAGACTGTATATGAAAAGTGGCCGTAGTAATCTTGACGTCCCATTGGTTTGTGGACTGCTGTTTTGAAGCCTCGAGTTTGGCCGATAGGGCGTCACCATGTTGATGGTGAAGTGAATGGCAGTGTGTGGAGCCAGCTTGCTTACTTAGCTCAGTGCATCTGTAATTCATGTTAACTGTCATTTTATCTGGGCTGACAATTTTGTCTAGCGAACAACAGGCTTAAAACTAAATGCACTCATCAGAGACAGTGAACATCCAACTCCTAATAAGCTTTTTCAACGTTGCTGGTTAAATTTACACAGTGTCGTGGGTACAAGCAGGTATGAGTCACTCTAGCCTGATAGACAGGTCGCAATAGTAACAATTTGTCAATCATAGATAATCCCCCCCTGAAGCATACTCTGTTTTATGGTCTTCTGAATGGGACCATAATTTACAAAATGAACATCATGTTGTGTTGAAGAAACTAGCGATTGAGACCATAAACTCATCAGGAAAGTGTTTACTGAGGTAATAAATCAGCTGAGAAGTTGGGTCATTTTACCATTAATTCTGAAGCAGCTTGACTTATTTTTGCATCCTGAAGAGTCGCCCCCTGCTGGCCGTTCAATAGAATGCAGATTTCAGGGACTTCTGCATTTGGCTTCACGTTTCAGACCGAAAGCTTCCCACTTGAATTAATCCAGCATGTTCAAATCATAGATATTACTGGAAAAAGCCACCCAATGATTTGAATGGACAGTTACATCTGTCATGTGTGACGGGGATGTCAAAGGGTTTTGACGTCATTCTTCGGCCTACATGGTACCGTCCAAGCAGGCTTTGGTTTAAACACTGTTTAAACTGTGGCTTACACCCTTGGTTCAAATTAACTAGTGTTGTTCTCTCCCATCACTCCTGTGCACCAGTGCTACCGCCACCTGTTATTCCACCTGCATATGCCTGCACTACTTTCTTTGTGTTTCATTTACTGGGCTGTGTGGGAAATCCAGATTTTTTCAGAGCAAACACAAAACAGAGCTAGTGAAAAATGAGGAAATATTTGCTAAATTTTACGAAAAGTGTATTGGATTACAATCTATGGTTGGGTCAATAGACGATGCCATCGTCATCGGTAATGGCTGACAGACATTAAGACGTTGAGCAGGCATCGTCATTGTAAAAATAATAAGCTATGCCTCTCCCCTCCCACCTTCCTGGGAATTGTCTTCTCCTCACACTCAGACACAAGAGGCCTACACCTCAGGTAAACACACCGGCTTGCTCCACCTCTCTCTGTCAACTCCACTTTATCCATCAGCAATGTGTTTTATAAAGTCTTTTTTCCCCTGTATTTTTTCACCTGCGATCCGTTATCACGGCAACAGGTGAGCCACTTGTGGGCTTCTCAATGATGCAGCCCGTGCGAGTGGACATATGCACGTAAGACAAATGCTACCCCCCCCCCTTTCTGATCTTTAACATCGTCCGATGGAAATTTTGCAGCCTATCGCTGAACATTATTACAATCACTTACTATAATTTTAAAATCACACAGTTGTAAAGTGGTTAATAAAATTACTGGTAAATCTTTTAGGAAGTCAGTGGGACTGGCCATCCTTACTGTAAATGAGTGAGCATTTTCATATATCTTGAACAAATAATTAAAGAAATTACCACATATATGTTTTTTAGTTCATTGATGGCCGTCTGGATATTCTGAACAAAGGGATGGAACCAGATGATCTCTTTGAAGAGGAGATCCTTAAGTGTGAAACAACAGCGGGTGTGTATCTGTGTTTGTGTTTGTCTGTGTGTATTGTGTGTGTCAAATTTCCTATTACTCACTTATCACTTCTGTCCTATGTATTTTTGTTTATTAGCAGGAAGAGGCAAATCTTATCAACAGTTAGTTGGTAATTTAAAGGTAAATTCTTTTCATCTTTAATAAAACAGTTTCAGGTTTATGTTCCAATCTTGTAGAAAAGTGTAACACAGATGCACTTTTCTACCCCTACCTTTTCTACTTTTCTGTGCTTTTCACAGAAGGGGGGAGGAGCGCTCATCCTTAACATGAAGACCAAAGCAAACATAAGGGTGAGATAAGGTTGTTTTTGCTGGGAGGAGAGCATGTGAATTCAGTCTGCATAACAAAAACGTAATCATTTTTATCTCCCCCCCAGGCCAAAGGTCTCGCCAAGTCTGGTTTGAAAAATCTGCTGATGCACAAGGTAGGTCACTGTTTATGTGGGTATGTGTTTCGCTTTAGTGAAATTCTGCTGGGGTTTTATTTCAATACTTCTTCCTTGTGTGCGTTTTTATGTGTGTGTAATGCAGGCCCACAATGAAGAGCACACCCTTCAGAGAGGAGGATCAGTGTCACACCGCCGTGTCCAATCTGACTGCTTGCAGAACCGTCTGCCAATCACACAACACTTTGGGATGGTGAGCTCTTTCTCAAACATACTATATATAATAATATTTAAATAATATTTAATAAAATTGGAACATTTACATATATCCTCCTTATCATTACCTAATCTGTCTATTCTATTGTCCTTTACTGCTTTTTTTGTGCTATTTTGCACCTTTTATTGCTCCATTTCTGACGCTTCACCCCATCTGTTACTTCTACTGGGGGAATGTTGCATTGCTATCTCTTTGCTTTGTTACTCTATGTTGCTGTTGCCTCATGTCAGTCACGTCCCCGTCGGCCTGTTCACAAACTTAGGACTCCCAGAGACGAGGAGAACACGAAGGACGCTGGAGATACATGGGATGGGTGAGAGTCAAAGAGAGAGATGGCGAAATATGGAGAACCCCAGAGAAAAAAACATGAGAATACGCAGCATTTATTTTCTTGTTTGTGCCATTGTGTTTTGTTATCTTTGTGCATCAGAGCTATCTCTGGGCCTGTGGTCGGGCCTGACTCTGAGCTCCAGAAAGATGAAGAGGAGGGGGAAGACTCACTGCTTTGTGACTCAGAGGAGATGGATCTTCTTGGGGAGATCTTTGATACGCTCAGCTCCCGCAGTTCTCATGAGCGTGGCCTGCTGTATGGCACACGCAGCCTGGATCTGTTTGGACCAGACAGTCATGACTATATCACGAAGGTAAGAAGATAATGAATTGACACACACACAGAAATGCGATTTCTCGTCTAACATCGGCTGTTGGTTTTCCAGCGAGGTTTTCCAGGCAACCCCAGCCAGGAGAGCCTGTCTCTGTCCATCAGTGGCAGCGGCAGCCTGCACAGCTGGAATCTGGAAACCACAGAGGAGCTGTCAGACCTGACAGAGGATTCTGACTGGCTGTGCCCTGACACCAGCGTACCAGAGGAGGGGATAGAGAGTCTCCTGGCAGTGTGTGAAATGGGGGAGCAGGAGAGTGGACAGGGGGAGATTAGAGAGAAACACGAAGGAGTGAAGATAGAAATAAATGGGAACCAAGAAGAAGAAACAGATGGCAGAAATAACTTTAAGGAAGTGGAGTTAGAGGAAGAGGGAAAGGAAGATGGTCAGGAAAAGAGTGCGAGTTTAGGAGGCGACCCTGTGAAAGAAATGAAGCGAGAGGATGAAGGGCTGAAAGAAAAAAATGAAGGTGAGCAAAATCAGAGTGAGGAGATAGTTGAGGGACAAGAGATGGAGCGGGAAACAAATGAAATACAGAAAAGCGTAGCAAGAGAAGAAGATGGGAATGAGAAGCAGGAGGAGGCAGACGAAGAGGTGACAGGATCTTTAAACAAACTGAATCTCCATCATCCCGGCACTGTGGAGGAGCAGCAAGGACAAAAGGACAATCTGAAATCCAGAGCTTCACCTGGTCCTCAGAGTCTCATTGTTGACCCTGAAACTCCAGCAGGTCAGGAAAAAAGCAGTGAAGTAGCAGTAAAGAAAGAGGAGCGGGAGACGAGGCAGACCCCCCCTACGCCTAAAGTGCAGTCTGCTGTAGCACGCTTCCAGTCTCAGGTGAATAGCCAGGGCTTTCAGGTGAAGCCCAGGACCAAGGAATTGGCTGAACCTGGGAGACCTTGCAACACGTTTCGGAGCTGGGGGAATGCACAAACTCAACCACCATGTGACTCAAATATATCACAAGAGAACAACCGCTCAGAGGGACAGGAGCAGGAAGACTTGCCTCCAATCAAAGTTTCTGAACTTAAGAAGAAATTTGAAGCTTAATGGATTAGGCTGGTGATAATCTAATGTTTTCTACTGTCAACAAATGCCCCAAGCCCATTGGTTTCTATTGAAGATCTTTAATAATGCATTTGTTTGGGACTTTTTTCAGCCAGTCAGATTTGATGCACTTAGATCAGCAGCACAGTGAATGTGGGATTGAGTCAACGTAAACTTTGTGTGTGTTCATCGTAATAAAGGAACATGTCAGCCCCAAACATAGTGTGGCTGACTGTTGTGTTTCTAGTTTTTGACCAATATAGTTTAAGAGATTTTGGTCTTTTAAGGGATTTGTTGACAATAAGAAAAACAGTAGATCACTAGACTTATCCGAATGCACACAAACTGGCTGGCAGGTGACCTTGCCAAGATTTAGCATGTATTTAAGATTTGTTTTTATCTAAATATTGTATACCTGATGCAATGGCTGGTGAATTACACTTAGAATTAAGGCAACTAGGCGACACAGTTGAAATAAAGAAATCCTCTAACAGTGAGGACAATGAATGTTTTGCATATCAGCTATTGTATGGTGATGTGATTTGTCACGGGATTGTGAATGCGTGAGAGAGATATGTATGCTATCAGCTACTTCCCAACAAAGACAAAATGTGATTATAATTATTACATTTTTGGTAAGTCTACACACAGCCTCTGAATAACTTAAACAATAATAAACTAAACCATTGAAACATCAAAGTCTTCTCCCCTTGCCTTCAACGCTCCAAGACAAGGGACAGAAAAACAGCCGTAGCACTGGGTGTGTACACTCCTGCTTTATTTACAGAACACCTCGTGTACAGACATACTGATTTTATTTTATTTTTTTATGAACTTGAGCTTCTTAGAGCTTTACATAAAAGTGCATGACAGTCATTGTCTGTGTTTTCATCATTATCCTTCATAAATGGAAACAGTGTAAACAATATGTTTTATATATAAATATACAGAACAGAGTAAAAATAGACCAACCTCTGTACAAATACAAAATACGTTTCAGTTCATGTGGCAGAATACAGGGAGTGCCTTATTTATACAAGGTAATGAGAGTGAAACTCAAATGATACACATTTACACGTGACAGTCTGCTCAGTCTATTTGTTATCACCACAAATGAAAAGGTGCAGCACAAACAGTGTTTAGTGTGTCTGAAGACTTCTGGTGAAAGCGACAAACACGGACCCAACAGTTTACACAGTGAAAGTGTGTGAGGCCACTTCTATGTGTTCATCATATGAGGCGTTCCTCTTTTGGCAATGGTAGAGGCAGGCCAGGTTTTTCAGTTCCCCCTGAACCTGTCTGTTTCCTCTCCTCTGCACTGGGCCTGTATGTTCCTTCCATCCTCCTTTTCTTTCTGATGACACACAGCAGCAGCAGCAGCGCTAAGCTGAGCAGAGACAGCACGGACACCAACGCCGACAACGTAGGTGGGATTAACACCTGCGTCGCCATGGTGACAAACAGCTGGGGAGGGAATCCCACACACAAGTCAGGCTGTCAGAGGGGTTGATAAATGTATCACTCCAGCTAAAACCATTGATGATAACATGGAGCGTGTAAAATAAAGTCTTTGTCATGTTTTGGTCCGTAATACTGAATAATTTGCTAGAGGTTTCCTATAGAGAACTGGCACTGAATATGGAAAAATAAAGACAATGTTCAATGTGTGCATTTAAGCACAACCTACAGTCTGAGAGTCCGTGACTGGTAGTTCAACTAAATATGCAAAAATGTTAAAATTTGTCATTAAGCAAGAATACAATTGTTGTTTTACAAGAATGGAGAATAACATTCCTAATAATATGCATTAGTATTTTCATGGGTTTAAACTGAGCTTTTCTTGTGAGGGAATTAATATTTCCCCTATTACTGGTACCAAAATACATGGATCTTTCCACATCTTTACCAAAGTATCATTAATAGCTAACAGTTACACAGGGATGAGATCATAGCACTGCATTTTGTCTGAACTCACCTTGCTGAGGAATTTCAGGTATCAAGGTACATTAGTCCTACGTTCTTACATCTGAACCTTCACAGCATCAATTAGATACAAATGGCAGTGGGATGTCTGGGGGGAAAAATAAATAAATTTTAAAAAGCCAAATCACAGGCTGATTAAATGGTTCTCATCGCTGTACAAGACTGTATGAGGAAAAGGTTAAGTTAGTCAACATTAACTATAAGAGGATGTGGCATTCTCTCAGAAATCACTTTCTGACCTCACCTCTTTCGATTTTAACACATTTAAAACTGTGCCCTCATATTTTATCCATATTGGATTTGCACAATGCCTAAAGACAGATATCTTCGTGACAAATATACAATCATTTAATCATCACCACTTTCTCAGGTAAATGCATACATTATGTGCAAGACTTAATGAAGTAGGGCTGCAAAAAATGACTTCTCAATACAGATTAATCTGCAGATAAATTTCTGACCCACTGAAGAATATTTTGCTCTATAAAATATCAGAACATGGTAAAGAATCTCCACCAGGCCAAGTCTTAAAGCTTAAAAACCCAACAGTTGGATTACCTGAGTGACATGAAAGCAACTTAACTGCCAAGGAAATGCTTCTTTCAGGCCTATGAGAGCTTTGAATACCGGGAGAAATACCATATAAACTGACACCAAATGGAATACAACTAATGGGTTTAAGCAATTATGTATTTGCCATGGCTTAGGTAAGTTTAAGACTAGTGGTCAAAATGGCACAACATCATTTTCTGCTGCCCCATGAATGTGAAACATTGTAAATAATCATTTAATGTAATTTAGTCCAATCCAATAACACCAGACAGAATGGACATGAAATTTACCAGAGGTCAATTAAGACTTCTCTCTAACACACAACATTGTTTCTGTATAATAGTAAATTAAACTTGTGTTTTCCACTGACTGACTTCAGTCCATCATTTTATAGACACAACTACCTAAGTAATTAATCAGCAGATTAATATATCATGAAATGCAAACAGTTATGAAATGTTTAATACTTAGATGTAGGCCTAGTGAAATAAACGACATTTCCTGTGCCTACACTGTTAAATGAGACGTATCCTTCACATCTCATTACCTCTGTGACTGGGATGAGTGTAACCTAAATCACACTATAAACAATGTTATGTGTTTACATGGATAGGCAACATAAAAACTACAGAATATGTCCTGGTAGAAACCACAGGCAAGAAAATACAAATGAATAAAACGATGCAGTAGGAAGGTAAGAATTAAGTAAGCTCACCATCATCGGAATGCAGCAGGTGCTGCTTCACCTGTTTAACCGGTGCTTTCTCAGCTCACGAGGCTGCTGTTGTAAAATGACAGTTGAAAACACTGATAAGGTAAAGAAAGGAAAGGAAGGGGCTCCTGCAAGCTCACTGACTCACAGACACACTCGAGAAACGGTTTCGGTTGTCCAGTACCTCGACTCGTAAGCTAGGGCTACGTGTTGATTACTTTTAAGTGAATAAATGTGCTAAAGTCAGTGGGAGTTACCTGCCAGTTATTGCGCGTCCAGGTGAGATGCACGACGTGTCCTGTGGTAACTGGACTGGTTCAAAGAAATTACTCAGGACAACAGAGAAAACTCCTATAATCCTGTCAGGTCGATGTGTTCGCGGAACTGCCGAAACTATTTTCTCCCACGCTCACAGTCTGCCTACCTGTCCATATGCAAATGAGCCCGGTCACCTGTCCCCTGTGCGCCAATCAAAAATAGCTGTTCATTACCGTTTGTTTGTCCACCCCCATCAAATTGTCCAAGTTTTAATATTTTCTTTCTTCTTCTTTTTAAATGTTGTATTTGTTTGAACAAAAACCACAGAGTTCACTACAGAGAGTCGATTATTGTTGCCTTGACAAACAAATCATCAATCAGACTGATATCATGACGGGTTAGGTTTAATTAGAGCGAAAAGGCCTTGTGCGAGTTTAGAAAGTTTTTGTTTGTCAGCTAAGTGCAAACTGCTTTCTGGCTTGTCCTACTTTCATTATTACTTATCAAACAAACTTTGCTCATGTCCAAATATTGGGACACCTGACATGCAGAACAAAGACACACTGTGTCTGCTCTAGGATGAACTAGGGCTTATCAGAAGTTTAAAGAATGAGTAATCCAGAATACAAGTTTAAAGCAAAGACAAAATGTCAATTTGAATTACACACAGAAGCTTCTTTTTTCTTAGTAGAGCATGGCAGTTGGTGAAAGAGTATTAGAAATTACTTCTCAAGCAGATTTACTGTAGCCTATTAGCTGCGAGCTCTGAAAGTGTAAAAAATCTGACATCTAACTAATAAAAAAAATGGTAATTATCCATGTGTTTCAATTCTTAATGACAAAGTTAAAGTTTATTAAAGTGTAAAATCACCAGCTGTGTGGTCCCAATACACTTTACAGAAAACAGAGACATAGAATTTGCAGAAAAAGAAGCACATTAGAAACACATTAAAAAACAGCAATAAAATAAAAAATTATAAAACTAATAATAAGAACGATAAAATATAAAATAAAAATATAAAATAGACAGTTAAAATGTATAAAAATTCAAAAACCCTAGCCCAAAACTACAAGCCTTCTCACAAAATGCAGAAAAACCATCTCTAGCTAAAAGCTTTAAAAAGAAAAGTTTTTAGCCTACTCTTAAATATGGAAATGTTCCCGAACCCAGACAGGGGTCTGATTCCACAGCTGAGGTGCCTGATAGCTAAAGGCTCTGGCTCCTATTCTACCTCTGGAGACCCTAGGCACTAAAAGCCCTGCATTTAGGGAACGCAGTGTTCTAGTGGGGCAGTATGGTGTAAGGAGTTCTTTCAAATACGATGGTGCCTGACCATTAAGGGCTTTGTATGTAAGAAGAAGTATTTTAAAATCAATTCTCAAGCCAGTGCAAAGTTACTAAAACAGGGGTGATATGGTCTCTACTGGTTCTTGTCAGTATGCATGCAGCAGCATTTTGTATTAACTGGTGAGACTCAAGAGACCTTTTGTATGTCAGAGACATGTCCAAATGTGCATTAAATACCTGCGGTCTGTTATCTTTAATTTCAATCAAATAAGCTACCTCTGTTACAACTACAATAAAAAATAAGCAGTCATGAATAACTCATACTTAAGAAGAGTGGGATTACACACTTTTTCTGGTGCTGGGAACGTCGTCTTTACTGCTGAAGCACATCATGATGCAGCTGATACCACTGCCATAGGCTGCACACTATACTGTAGCTGTCTTCATTTAGTTTGAAGTTATTTTTTTTTCTATTTCTCTGGTTGTTCTGTTGTAATCTGGTGTAATGGATTGGAAGGGAAGGTGTTATCTGTACCTTTTACCCTGGCAGGTCCTTGATGATTCGTTATTTGTTTAGCTATGGGCTGGAAATTGACTGAATATATATATGACCCATTGAGATAAAACATATTTGCGAGAATTTAGGCCAGAATTAGTTAACTGTAGCACTCCAACTAGTGCTAACAACCTGTTCTAGTAATGTTTCATATTAAAGGTTTGATCTGAAAAAGCAATACAGTTTGCCTGAGAGCCGTATTGCATTATATTTCATTATAATTTTACATTTTGAATAGTAACCTGCCGCCTGACTTTTGTGTGTTTACCAAGACATTTACAAGACATTGATAATGCAGAAAAGGCAGAAAGTAGTTTTAAAAAGTCATAAGAAATCAAGAAAACAAAGGTTTTACACAGTGCCATGGGTACGAGCAGGTATGAGTCACTCTAGCCTGATTGACAGGTCACTGTGGTGATGACTTGTCAATCATAGATAATCCCGTCCTGAAGCATACTCTGCTTTATGGTCTATTTTCCTCTAAATGTGACCACAATTCACTGAAGAACACATGAAACTAGCGACTGAGACCATAAACTCATTAGTAAAGTGTTTACTGAGTTAATTATTCAGCAGAGAAGTAGGGTAGGGTAATTTTGCCATTCTTTCTAATGGAGCTGGACTTCTTTTTGCAACCAGAAGAGTCACCCCCCTGCTGGCCATTCATTCACATCTCAGACCAGAAGCTTCCTGCTCTATACAAGGGGTGTGACAAGATCCTGTGCAAAGAGATCTCGCAAGATTAAATTGTGACAAGATATCTTGTCAGATAAAAAGCTGTCTTGCAATTGAAAATTTTCGTATGCTCTTATTCAAGCTATACATAACATAGACTTGCGCTGCTAATCAACTCCGCCCAGCTGATGCCACACCGGCATACGCCCTGATAGTAATCAACCACACCGCTCATGCTGTGAGTCAAGACGGCTGTGAGGTGTGGTAACTTAACTGGTAGGGTTTTGCAACATAAACATCTAAAAACTGAAGGATCTGTGAGCTGCTGAAGTTAACATGTGTGTGGATTTATGGTGTGATTTCTGCCTGATCACACGTGTTTCAGTTACTTTCAGTTTCACATGCAACATGCAGTCCTAAACTGCCTCGGACAAATGGTCTGAAGGGGATAACATTACTTCCAGCTGATTAATAGCGCAATGCACAACAAAGTAAAGGACATTATATTATGACTTTTTTATGGACATGTCAGAGAGCACAGATATGTGAGAAATTCTGACTGTTCAGAAAGTTTTGAACATGAGCAGAAAACCTGCTGAAACAAAGGAGCTATTGAAGTCCAGGAGTTTATAACTAAATTAAAATTAAATAATTTATCATTGAGGTGAAAAGGTGCCACATTTAAAGAGGTTATTTCCCCAAACAAAGACACAGAAGAGGAGGGAAGACTAAATCATGACTCAGTAGGGATGATATTAAATGAGAAGAGTTGATCTACAGAATGCCTGAGAGCTTTATATACACACACTCACACACACACACAACATAGGCCTAGTTTTTATTGAACCAACTTCATTTCACAGTGGCAATAGAAGAAAGACTGCGTCTGTGAGAGAGCTAAATCAGACTCTCCAAACTCTACTTCTACTTACTGCCATATCATTGCTGCTAAATGAACTTCCTCATGCAACAAATGGAGAAACATAGTTGTTTGTATAAAGCAACTTAATTATCATATAATTTATTTATTTATTTATTAATTATTAATTAATTCTATATATTTTATAGTTTATATGTGACTTTGTGCTCTGGCAACATTGCAACCTAAACAACCTAAACATTAATGGCAGCGAAAGAGCGAGAGAGAGAGAGACACTCCGTCGCACGTGTCTTTATTTCCCTGCAGCAAAGTCGCAAACATCAACCCAAGGATCAGTACGTGATGTCACCATCACAGGGAAGTGCTTCACATACAGGTCCGTGTGTGGCGGTGGTGTCACTTACTGATCCATCAGAAATGCTTGGGAAAATGTAGCGTGTGTGGAAGCTACCGCGCTACTCTGTCAATAAAAGAGCTTCGTTACTGAAAAGCTATTTGATTCAGAAAATAGCGACGCTACCACCAAGCTACTGAGAAATGTAGTTACACTAGTAACGGCGCTACTTGTAGCGACGCTACTGTCCAACATTGGTCGCATGTGTGTTATGTGTTTCTCTTTAAATAAAAAAAATACCATAAACTGGTGCAAAAAATCATCAGATTGCAGAAAATAAAGTGTTTAATACCCAAAATTTTCATATAATTCAGCATTAAAGATTTTTTTTAAAATAGTGTTAAAATCTTGTCTTGTCTCAGTCTCGTGAACCTAATCTCAAATCCTGTTTCATCTTGTGGGTTACGTGTCTCGTCACATCCCTACTCTATACATTTTAGTAACCATATTATCAATGTTGAGTTTTCCCTCAGGTGTGACACCTGACAATTTGGCCTCTTTTGACCTACTAAATAGCTACACCTTGGAAAGAGATGCACAGAGCTTGCTTGGAGCCAAATATCAGACTTGCCTGGCTAGCCTGGTTTCAGAACACCATTCAGAAACCAGCATCAACTCTTCTTGAAGCATGATTTTAAACTTCTTGGTATTTTCTGCAGGCACATACATTGTAGTATCATCAGCATATATAGTCATGCATGCATTTATTAAAACACATGGCATATAATTGATAAATACTAAATGCAAGAGAAGTCCTTGACACCTGTTCTGGGGAGTTCCACATCGTAATGTATTTGACAGGGTACCATCAAACAAAACACTTCTGTCTGTTGGATAAATAACTTTTCATCCAACTTTAAAATGAGCAGTAGCTCATGCAAGATGAAAATCTGTACTAATCCAGCAGTACAGTACTGACCGTAAACTTTCTGTCAGTTTGTCAGTTATCTGTTATGTTGAGTTAAATATAGGGGTTTTTTTAACCCCCATTATATGCATTTACATTTATCCAAAGAGCCTTACAATTGCTATACATGTCAGAAGTCACACGTTTCTGGAGCAACTAGGGGTTAAGTGTCTGCTCAGAGACACAATGGTGGATGGGTCACAGTTCAAAACAGGCAGACTCAGAATGAAGTAACTCAATAATATACCCGAACAATGAAAAGTAATAAAGAGAACTCATTTTAGAAAACATCATAAATGCAGAATAGCTGTTTTTCTGTAATTTTGCAGGAAACTGTATATTTTAAAATGTTTTTTAAAATTATTCATTGGTTTTCTATTGTTTATCTATTTCGCCAGAGAGGAGATAGCAAACTGTTTCTCAACTGTTGCTGGGAAATCATGTGTAATTGTATTTGTGTACAGAAGCACTTTGGGAGGAGGAAGAATAACACAGATGTGAGGTGAAGTGGAGGTGCGGGAGAAGGGTGGATAAAAGGAGGGTACTGCAGAGAGACCGTTTACATTCACAGCAGATCAGGATCAGGTAGGAGGATGCGTAGGACTCTGCTGTGGCTGCTGGCCTCTTTGGCCTTTGCCTCTCTCACGTCTCTGGTGGATGGAGCTCCACTGTAAGTAGACCTGCCTTAACTTTACACATTCCACTTGAGCTTGAATTAATTCCTGGAAAACAGAGCTAGAAAATGTTGTTTGTTTGTTCAACTGCCTAATAGTTAAACTGTATATTAAATTCAAAAAGTGTATAGATACAAATATCGGTTAAACTCAGTACCATTTAACCAGTGGCTTACATAATGAGTATTTCCAGTTTGCATTTTGTGCAAATGATGCCAGTAAATTGACCTAAATTTTGTTTAACAGTAATGCATCAAAAAGAGTCTATAGCCTTAATGTTGCATTGATCCAGTGCTGGATCTTAGTCAAGATAAACAATATATTACTAATTATGAGAAAAATCAATGCCAGAGCTCATGGTCCTCATCCGAGTAAATATATTGTTGTTTGTTTTATCGGGGTTGTTCTCAACCTGGGGCTCAGGACCTTGTCAGTACATGCTGAACATAATTTGGTCCTTTCTGTACAATGTCTATATTCTTAATCTTTCTCTCATTCTGCTGCTCTGCAGGCAGGTGATGTCTGCCCCCAACTTGTTGCGGGTAGGAACGGCAGAAAACATCTTTGTGGAGTGTCAAGACTGCACAGGAGGAGACATTAGGGTTGAAATCATCGTGATGAACCATCCGACCAAAAATAAAAGGCTGGCATCTACATCTGTGACCCTCACCAGCGCAAATCACTTGCAGGAGTTTGGACAAATTAAGGTGAACGAAATACTGATACTGTCTGTTATTGTTATACAGTACAGTCACTTCGCCTTATTTTATATCATGTATTATATCAGATCAAGACCCAGAAATGAACATGTTAAACCTGCTACTCAAACTCTGCTTTTGTCTCTTCATACTGGTCTCAGATACCTGCTGGTGACTTCAGTAAGGATCCCACCATGAAGCAGTATGTGTACCTGCAAGCTCAGTTCCCTGACAGACTGCTGGAGAAAGTGGTCTTAGTGTCCTTCCAGTCCGGATACATCTTTATTCAGACTGACAAGACCATTTACACCCCAAACAGCAAAGGTGAGTTCAGTATTATGTCGGTGCTGAAAACACCTATGTGAGAATGTCTCTACATCAGTAAAATATCAACATAGAAAATACATCACACTTTATATTTCAGTTTAACTAAAGCAATTAAACATTTTTAAATGAACGACTGCACTGTATATTATGGTCAAATTAATCCATCTTTTGTCGAATAGGTACACCTTCCTTCAACCTTCAGCAGCAAAATTAACCTATTTCAATTTTTATGTCAGTTCATTTCAGGATGTTTGCAGTGACCCCCCGTATGGAGCCCGTAGAGAGAGATGATGCCACTCAAACTGATGCTTCTATTGCCATTGAGTTTGTGGTATTGTATAATTTTCTATTAAGCACAAGAAAGAGATATATGAAAAATGCTATATATATATATAGCATTTATATATATATAGTAGATATTTTCCCTACAATTTACTACGATTTACTAAAATAACAGGACCTTGTGTCGCTGTGAGGTTTCTTGTTTGACTCCCAATGCCTGTCCTTTCACTTACTGCAAAAATAAATACATCCCTCCCTCTAGTGGTTAAGTTGCAAATTGAAGGCAGATACATGTCGCTGAAAAGAAGTGTCAATCTAGATGTTGACCATGGATTCTAGCCAAAAGATTCACCAGAAATTAAAGCATGGATTTAATAAATTAATTTGTAAACTACCATGGCTCAATGTTTTGTTTTTGTTTTTTTGTTTTTGTTTTTTATTTATTAATGACACAACACATAACAGGTGAAATACATAACAGGCACAACAGTATTTAGTGAAAATACACAAAAACATAGACAAGTGACAACAGTCCAAGGTTGGGCATAACAGCGTGCTGGATATGAAAGATGTTCAAAGGCAATTTGTGTATGAATGTGTGTGCATGTTTGTTCAAGAGGTAAATAGCTCAATGTTAATGGTTGTTCAACACTGTTTATATTTAGACCCCTGAAGGCATCATTTTCCCACTTGATCCAGTCTCTCTGAAATCAGGGATCCACTCTGGAGATTACCAACTTGCTGAAATTGTCAGGCAAGTATTTCACCTTATTTGAATCTGTTTTTTTTAATTGTATTCTACATTTAGTTGTTTAGTGTTGAATTTAAATTAATACAATTATATTTCCAATATAAAACAACAGCAACAACAACAATAATAATAATAATAATAATAATAATAATAATAATAATAATAATAAATACTTTGAATCATTTAGATAATGCAAAGTATATTTTAACATGTTTCATACAATTCATTCCCATGTTATTAATTTAGTGTTTGGACAATTATTAGACTAAAATGATCAAGTCACATAATTCACACAGTGAATAAAGTGTGGAGTACACATGTCACACAGACAGAGACTTTTCAGTTGTGCCAATAAGTGATACTAACTGATGAACTATTGAAGGTATCATATGTCAAGCACTTCACATGTGTTACCTTCCTACCCTCACTTATGGTCTGAGAAGAGAGGAGGCCTCGGGGAAGACCTAGGACTAGGTGGAGAGATTGTGTCTCCACCTAGTCCACCTAAGCTTTTTTACTGATCCACATTTAGGAGCATAAAATTACACTTTTTAAGATCATTTAGAGATCTTTTGATCAGCATGAGACACAGTTGGGTTATTTGCTCCTGAGGTCACTTTGAGAAAAATGAGACATATTTGAGATCATGAGTTCCAGTGATAGCTGAGATTTCTTTGGGCGCTTTCTCCAATCTCATGGTCCAATGTTCTAGAGACTTAAATTAGACTTTTGGTCTCACCTTAGTATTAACAGTCGTTCATTTGTGTCTCGGTGAAATGAAAGAAACAACTGTGAGATCTCTTCTTGAACTGGCTTTCCTATGGGCAACATTGTGCAACACTAGCAAGTGTTAGCTTAGAAGGAGAGTTCGAAACGACTGGGTTTTGTGTGTTGGTCGTCCAACACAAAGTCCTAAGTCAAAGCTATCAATACTGCAAAGCATGTGAAATATTGTGATATTGTTATTTTAGCTGGCTAAAGTTAGCTAACATTAGCTTGTTTGCTAATGGTGGGGGATTGCTAGCTGACATAGCAAAATGCTGCCTTAAGTAGATAACATCAGCCAATTCGTCTAGGGCTGATGTCACTGGTAGACTGCCAGCTTGCCATTTGCAGGTTGTTTTGTTGGCTGGTGTTGTGGGTTAGGGTTACCTAACCTTATAGCTTTCTGTCTTATCTGCCTGATCAAAGTGGGCCGACTATGTATCTCTCTTGCTCACTCTCTAAGGTCAAAGCTGGGTTAGTTTAGCTCTTATTCAGGCTCTCTCCTCCTCCCGGGCCATTGCACTGCATTCTGTTGTGTTTGGTCCTGCTGGTGTGGCTAGGTGGTCAGAAAATGCTGTGGGCAGTGATTGTCCCAAGGTCAGCTGCACTTAATATAATCTTTGCCCTTTCTTTTCCAACGTTGATGAATGTATTTTTACTGTAGACTGCCCCGGCATATAACAACAACAGTTGCTTGAACTACTAACCAAGAATGATGCAAGCCAAGGGCTGCTGACTAGCTAACTGTAACCTAAGTTAAGCTGGGGTTGGCCAGCAGTCTGGGGCTAGGCTGCATGGTGTATGTCTGGTGTTGGTTTCTTTGGTGTTGGCTGAAATGTTATTAATGTAAAACCATTCCTTTAAATTGTGGAATAATTTCTCTATTTTCTATGTGGCTCTAAATATGAATTGTAAATGAAGAGACAGACATAACTAAACAGAAAGGTACAACCATTCTACAATATCTATCGCGCTTTTTCTTTCTGTGTTTCTGTGGTTGCTGTTCTCTGTAGGACGTAAAAACATCAAGATCTGCAGCAGATCATTTATGTCTAATTACTGTAGCATGTAATTGCTGTCTGAAGTCTGCTTTTTATGTAAACTCCAGTCTCTAAATGTTATGAATACATTTTTGCTTAATTATTGTAATATGTGTTCTTGTATGTGTCTGTGTGTAGTCCCGGACTGTGGAAGGTGGTGGCAAAGTTCCACAGCAACCCACAGCAGAGCTATTCTGCAGAGTTTGAGGTCAAAGAATATGGTAAGTCCTTCATTACCTGCATTTTTTAACATTGAAACCTATGTAAACCTATAACATTCATTTTACGTAGTTGGACACAAAAAATACATGTAATGTTTTCAGTGCTGCCCAGTTTTGAGGTTAAACTGACACCTGTGAGCACCTTCTTCTATGTGGACAGTAACGAACTCACAGTCAGCATCAAAGCCACGTAAGTAAAGGTTTTTGTTTTGTGGCTTTAAAGACCGGGCCACATTACACAAACGTTCTATGTCTGAAATCCTGTCTTATCTCAAGGATAACATTTAGAATTTTTGATATTACAGAAAAATGTTTCCTAACTGCATTTAGGATCTTATCTTCAGATAGAAATTTTGCTATTACAGAACTATCCGAACTGAAGAATTTCCTAACTTAGGATGACATAGACCTTGTCCTGAATTCAAAATTAACAACTGTTAGGTTGTTGGCAATTACAGTGAAGGGATTAGTATAAGTGTAATGAAAAAGTATAGAAAACAACTTTATACATATGCATATGCTACATATGCTTTACCTGTTCTCGCTAATTGCAAGTACACAGGTTTCTGTTGCATCAACAACACATGTTGGCAGATCTACTGCAACGTATAGATAAACAATAGTTCCTATTGTTACAGGTTCAGTGTATTGGTCATTTGTTGTTTGTTTTTTTATTTTTCTGTTTTACTTCACTGTGAGCTTAAACCTGTCCTTCTCTGGTGGTTTTAGGTATCTGTTTGGTGAAGAGGTGGATGGGACGGCCTACGTGGTATTTGGAGTTATGCAAGAGGGTCAAAAGAAGAGCTTTCCCAGTTCTCTTCAGAGAGTGCTGGTCAGCACATATTTACACTTATGCTCCATTTCTGTCTGTCCATTTGCCAGTCGATTGGTCATTCTGTCTTATACAGTATGTGTCAGTACAGTATAAATCTGCAGGACTTGAAACTTTTTGTAGGATTTGTAGGATTTCCTGTCATTCAGACGTGCAGTTATTTCAGTGAAATTATTACATTACTATCTGAAGATATTAAGTATTTTGGATGTTCAAAATAAAGCCAGGCTGCTTTAAGAATGTATACATTTAGTAAAGTACCCACAACTGTTCACCTGTATTTCAAGATGCATTTATAAATTATGTCACATTAGATCGAGAGAGGTAACGGAGAGGTCAAACTGAAGAAAGAGCACATAACACAGACCTACTCAAATATCCTCAGCCTGGTGGGGAGCTCCATATTTGTAGCTGTCAGTGTGCTGACAGAAAGCGGTAAGAAAGAGAGACTGTTTGTGTCTGCTCTGTATATTTGGTCATGTGTGATTCTTATGCAGCAGCTCAAAGGAGCAAAGTAACTGTCAGTATTATTAGTGTTTAAACAGTATTAAAGCGCTTTAACAAAAACAAGAAATAAAAAAGAAAATTAAGACATCAAATTATAGAATATGTTTTTTGTATCAGTTAATTAAGAAAAAGTGAATAATAAATACACTTGTAATCAGTTTGTGTGAATGCTTTTGTGTTTCTATATCAACTCGCAGGTGGTGAAATGGTGGAGGCCGAGTTGAGAAATATCCAGATTGTCACATCACCTTACACCATCCACTTCAAGAGAACTCCCAAATATTTCAAACCAGGAATGTCGTTCGATGTTGCGGTAAAGTACCTCTTTAGATTTAAATTAATTGAGAGAAATTTTTGAGCTATATTTGTAGTGTGATAAAATATCTTTTAGAGAAAATATTTCACTACTGAAATACACTCTTCGAAAACACAGATGTCACAGGCTGTTACAGGCTGTTACATAATTGCTATAATTGATTAATTCAGTGTCTTGGATTTTTATAATGATGCAAAGGCAGACTTTTGCAAATAAGATGAGATTCCAAGGAAAAAAGATAAATTGTCCAATTAAAAAGTTAGGTCACTATATACTAAATCTATCTAAATACTGTCAGTGCAGTTTGCAGAACTAATCTAATAGCATTAATTTGACCTTAATGAAATGTGTTTTATTAAAACAGATGTTTTCTGATCAGCTGTGTCTCTGATGGCAGGTTGAAGTTGTGAATCCAGATGAATCTCCAGCAAAAGGTGTTGCAGTGGTGGTCGATCCAGGCCAGGTGCGGGGCCTCACTGCAGCCAACGGCATGGCAAGGGTTACCATCAATACAGAGGCTATGATTAACAGACTGACAATCACCGTGAGTCTCTCTTTCTCTCTCTCTTTTTTAAACTGCATCACAGCCTGTATAGCAAATGGAAACTACATAAATCAACATTTTTGTTATTTGTTGTTTTGATATTTTTGAATATCTCAAAATCAGACATTGTTTAGATGATAATGGGAAGTTACTAGAGAACATACCGAGAGATACTGAATTAAGGAATCACCACATAATGATTACTTTATATCTGTGAATCGACATACTGACCACTCTCTTCATAAGTAGTTCCTGATTAACTCTAAATCAGCCACTGAGTGGCAAATTTTTACACTGACTTTTTACCTTTCATATTGCATTGAAATGAAACAATGGTAGCAATGTAGCATGAACCATGTAATCAAAAACTTTGCATTTGGCAGTTAGGATCAGCTTTTTGGTGTACAAAAATATGTACTATTATGAAAATCCTTTTGATGACGTTTTTTTGTTCTATAACGCCATTTTTTGTTGCTAGGCCATGATAGGAGAGCATAGATTTGAGACTTTTCATGTATATATTTTTTAACTGTTTGTGTATGCTTACCTGTATATGTCTTTAATTGCAGGCAAAGACCAATGATCCTCTTATTTTGCCTGAAAGGCAAGCAACAGCCACCATGACAGCTCTCCCATATACCACCAATAGCAACAACTACATCCATATAGGTGAGGAATATCCCAAAATAAGATCAGATGGTTAAAAAAAGGTGCTGGCAGTGGCAAAGCATATACCATGTTCTAGATCTTTTCATTGTCTAGCACTCATCGCAACATGTCATTTTTGCAGGTGTGGATACAGCTGAGCTGAAACTAGGTGAAAACCTGAAAATCAACCTCAACCTTAACAGGCAGGCAAATACACAATTTGACATCACATACCTGGTGAGAGATGTGTTACCACTGTACATGCATGCACATACAGTATATAACCTTTTTGTTGTATCCCACGACATGGATAGTATTTAAACTCTCAAATCTGTGCGCCTAGATCCTGAGCAGAGGTCAGTTGGTGGAAAAAGGCCGTTACAATACAAGAGGCCAAGTACTGATCTCCCTGACAGTCATCGTTACCAAAGAAATGCTGCCATCGTTCCGCATCATAGCCTACTACCACACAAATAATAATGAAATGGTATCAGACTCTGTTTGGGTGGATGTTACGGACTCCTGCATGGGCTCGGTGAGACACACAACACTGATGTAGCAGAATTTAAGTGAGCAGATAAACCACCCATATACAAAATGATTGTTGTAGTTACAAGTTTGCATATTTTTAGGACATATTTTGGACAGGTGGTGCTATAATCAAGCCAGCAGGAACATTTTGGCCAGTAATTCACACATAGTATGTCACACATTCAAAATTGCACAAGTTCCCTGAATTGAGCTGCTTATAGTGATATAGACCACGCCCTTTTCTGCCTAAATTTTTTTTGTAAATCATTTTCCGAACTCCTCATAGGCGATGAGTCCAATCTGCAAAAAACTTTGAAAACTTTGAAAACTTAGAATAAAAAAAAACTTCTGCGATGGACTGGCAACCTGTCCAGGGTGTACCCCGCCTTTCGCACGATGTAAGCTGGGTTTGGCTCCAGCCCCCCCCGACCCTGTACGCAGGATAAGCAGTTGACGATGGATGGATGGATGGAACTTCCTATAGGTCACAGACAATTACCACAAAACTAGAGTCAGTACCTTTGCTTGCCCCACTGAGGCTCTGTGCAAAATGTGGCACCGATCGGCCTCTAGGTGGCGCTACAAATGAAGATATGTCATATCTCCGATTAACACAATACAGTAGTTTCCCATGCCACACTGAGGCTATCTGAAAGGTTTCACACCAATCAGCCACTAGGTGGTGTGCTTGGTAAAAACTCATGAAATACACAAAAATTATTTTTCCTACTACTGTTCAATTGACAGGGGTGGTAGAGAATCGTGCATACATGGAAGATGCCAAAAATAACCAGTCCACCAGCAGGTGTTGCTATAATCAAGGTGCTATTTCAAAAAATGTTATGTTAAAAAGTTAAAAGGGAACATCTTGTACTCCACATAGGTCTGTCTGATTAACACAAATAAATAAAGAACTCCACCTGTAAAATGTGTCGGACCTGTGGGACACAATTCCAACTTGCATCACCTCCTCGGGCTGCCTTGTGTGGCTTGTGCCAGGGGGCTTGATTAATATCTGCTTGCAGGTCTAGTTTATGTATGAAAATGCTTTAACAAACATAAAACTGCATGTCTCATTCACTGACCTTCCCTTCACATTTAGTTGAAATTAGAATCATCGAGACCTGCTCCATCCTATGAGCCTCGCAGAATGTTTGGTCTGAAGGTCACAGGAGATCCAGGCGCCACAGTGGGACTGGTGGCAGTTGACAAAGGTGTCTACGTCCTAAACAACAAGCACCGACTCACCCAGAAAAAGGCATTTAATTTTTACCCTTAAAAATATTTGAAAGGGATTTAATTTAAAAGCTATGTTACACTCTTATTAAAGTTCAAGTTTGTTAGTCAGCAGCTTCAAATAATATGTGAGTTTACAAATATGCCTGTTTAACGTACACACTGTAACCCTAAGCCTTGTCTGTTTGTATTTCTGTGTGTGAATGACTCAGGTGTGGGACATTGTAGAGAAGTACGATACAGGCTGTACTCCAGGTGGAGGGAAGGACGGTATGAGTGTGTTCTATGATGCTGGGCTGTTGTTTGAGTCCAACACGGCTTCTGGGACTCCTTACAGACAAGGTGACATTACTTAATTCATCCCTTCCCTGAACATGCCCTCTGAAGGCTTTAGGCATTTACTAATAAAAAAAATCACTAGTTAGGAGAAGTGGCTGTGGAAGTTTGGGTTTTCTTATTCTTCATCATTCATGTGCAATCTAGTGGACAGGGGACGGCTGTGGCTCAGGAGGTAGGGTTCAATCCCCGGCTCCTCCATGTTGAAGTGGGCAAGATACTGAACCCCGTATTGTCTCTGGTGGCTGTTCCACCAGTGTATGAATGTGTGTGAATGTTAGATTCTGTCTTAGCACTTAGGCTCAGTGTATGTGTATGTGTGTGAATGGTGAATGCGATATAGTTTAAAAGTGCTTTGAGTGGTCGAAAAGACTAAGGTGCTATGCAAATACGGAGCATTTACATTTAGAAGAACTCTTAAAGGGTCTTTTCATGTAAATGACATTCTGCCATGCAGAGAGTTTTGACACACTTGTTCTGAAATGACTTGTTGCCGCTCCGTTTTTTTAATGGAAATTATCACCGTTGTGAGTAACACAAAAACTCTTCCATTCTCAACCTTTGTTTTGGGGTGGATCCAGAATCTCAGCAAACAAAATCAAAACTATCCACCAAATAGATAATATAGAAGCAGATGAAATGTTTTTGGTTGAAGTGAACCATGGTGATTGCCACATGAGATGATCATGTTTCCCTCTGTTTTATTAGGGGTGTTAATAATTTACTGTTTTTTTGTGTTTTGTTTTCTTTACAATAAAGCATTTGATATTTTAACAGTCCAACAAATAAGAAGGGCAATTGTGGATGCATATTTCTCATACTTACAATGTCCATTTGTCCAGATAACAGATAAATTACCTTACTTACACATGGATAGTATCACATAAATCATATCCTGCAGAAATCAAGTCCAACCTTGTTTGGTTCTCTTAAAAATCTTGTCAGTGTTGGATTTCCAGAATTGAAATGTCCGGCCCCAAGCAGGAGGAAGCGAGCCACTACTATAATGGACATCACCACCAGCTTAGGTAAGAACCACTTGACTTTACTTAACTCGAAGACCAAATACTATGTCTAACTTGTCTTATTTTAGAAGGTTTTATTTATACAGTTCACTGTTCTTCTTGTAATCCGTACCTTCTCACTTCTGTCTGTCCTCAACAAACATCTTTCTTTCCAGTGAGTAAATATGAAGACCAACTGCAACGTGACTGTTGTTTGGATGGCATGAGGGACACCCCAGTTTCATACACCTGTGAGAGGCGCAGCGAGTATATCATGGATGGTGCAGCCTGTGTAGAGGCCTTCCTGCACTGCTGCAAGGAGATTGAAAGCCAGCGAGCTGAGAGGAAGGAAGACAGCCTCGTACTGGCTCGCAGTAAGAGACGGGGACAAGGGATGGGTGAAAGCCCGGAGTTGTCACTATTCATGGTAGCTAGAAAATAATCATTGCCTCCCAATGAAAAATAATAACCTTTTTAATGACACTTTAGGCGAGGAGGAGGACAACAGTTACATGGATAGCAATGAAATTGTGTCTCGCACTAAGTTCCCTGAAAGTTGGCTGTGGTCAGATATCAAACTGCCTTCTTGTCCTGATGGAAACCTTAACTGGTGAGTGAACTGAAACCTATAAACTAGAGATGCACCAATCAATTGGTTGGTGACCGGAATCGGCCCATTGTAGCTTAATCGAATCACTTCACCCTGAGTGAAGAAGACACAACATTCGCAATCTGTAATATCTGTAAGGCCGAAATGAGCCATTAAGCTGTTTCCAGGCTTAATTTGCCTAATGCTGTGAAAACAGAATCAAAAAGTGAGTTTTGTTGTTTTGTCCAACATTCTAAAACTGCTGACAAATAAAGTCAACAAAGCAGACAGATACAGGTAGACAGGTGTAGATGTGTGAATGTGTGTCTGTTTGTGAGTAAACACTAAGATAAGGTGGATAATACCCTAGAAATAGGGTAATGTATTGTTTCATATATTTTCAGAATATACCACACCCCTTCCTACAGTTAAACAATCTATACCGTCATTTTGTGTGAAATACTGAGCCGTGTTATACTGCAATTTATACTGCAAGTTTAATTTTATTTGTACAGAAAAGCTCTATAAAGTAGTCTGGCCTGAGCCACTTTTTAGTTTGTGATGCGTTTGAGTGAGTGTTTTATTATGAATATACACTTGAATGGAACCTAGGAAAAATAGCCAATGCTTATGTTGGTGCTAATGCGGATCCTGATAAAGAAAGAAAGAAAGAAAGAAAGAAAGAAAAGAAAGAAAGGAAAAATGTTTGTGTGTGTTGTCAATTGTATTTTTTAGTAAGAAAGAAAATCAGAATTCGACAAAATTTGAATTTGCAGGTCAAACCTTCAAAAAAATTGGAATTGGCCAGGAAAACTACAATCAGTACATCTCTGCTATACTCACAAAAAATATACTGGAAACTTCATTAAAGACACCACTAGGATTTAAAGCTACCCTTTACCTCTCAAAGTCTTAACAATTTTCTTTCTTTCAGTGACACCACCACATTTTCAAAAAACATTCCTTTACAAGACTCGATCACAACCTGGCAGTTCACTGGCATCAGTCTGTCAAGAACTAATGGTGAGGCTTCAGTGACAAAAATCTGTTTTGTATTTAATTTGTACCTTAAACCTCTACCATCCCTCACACTCTCTCTGTTTCATTACTTGTTTTTTCTATCCCTCTCATCTTTAAGGAATCTGTGTTGGTGAACCATTAGAAGTAATTGTCCGGAAGGAATTCTTCATTGATCTCAGGCTGCCGTACTCTGCTGTCCGTGGAGAGCAGCTAGAAATTAAGGCTATCCTACACAACTACAGCCCTGATCCTGCCACTGTAAGTCTGTGTTACTCTGGTGTTTCAAGCCAGAGCCAATGAGACCATGATATTTTTCTCAGGTGCTTTCAAACAAAGTCGTGAAATTGACAGTAAATATGAACTGTCATAACAACGTTTGATGAAATAGACAATAAATTTAATCCTTCCTCCAGTCTTGGATTATGTAACACACCCTCTCTCGTGATGGTTGGTCCCAGAACTGGGGCAACCTTACTGCAATATTTACATGTGCCTTAAGGACCATATGGCCCTCTAGAAAACAATGCAAAGCTTTACATTTTTTCAGTATAAGGAAGCATCATTGTTAGGTGACAATACAACTGATGATAGGGCTGTGCGATATGGCCAAAAATGTTATCACGATAAAAACATTTCATACCATTCGAGTTCGATAATTATCACAATAAATGTCAAATTAAAGTATAAAGGCTGATTTTTGCCCCTGAGTGAAAATTGAAGGGCCAGATAGGTAATTGTGTGGTTAAACTATTCATTAATGTCAGAACAAACACAAACACTTGATGCCTAACAGTGGATCACTTAACATATCAGAGGTAGAACATTTAAAACAATCAAAATCTTTTATCAAAAATATGATTAGTAACTTTTATTTTCTGTCCCTTTTCCTCAACAAAATAAAAGTGCTAATTTGATTGTGATTCTAATGAATACAATTAAAGATTTATTAACTACATATTGAATAATTGTTATTTTGTTATTGAGGAAAATTATATTGCGATAATTATCATTATTGTTTTACTGCTCAGCCGTAACCATGATTATGAGCACTTCAACAATGATGATCCTTATCCTTTTTTATCCACTCTGTGGGGGTCGTTTTCTCGTTTTCAAGGTGCGTGTGGATCTGATTGAGGAGGAAAACGTGTGCAGTGCAGCCTCTAAACATGGAAAATATCGTCAGGAGGTTAATATCGGACCACAGACTACACGATCTGTACCCTTTATCATTATTCCCATGAAGGAAGGAGAATCCCGCATTGAGGTCAAAGCAGCTGTTAAAGACTCATCGCTCAATGATGGGATCATGAAGATGCTGCGGGTGGTGGTAAGAGAAACACACTCCATGTAGTGGGCTTACAGCTTTTTTTATAGGATAGCAGAACAGTTAGCTTATTGCAGTAAAATGTTGCAATAAAAAGTTTTCTGTTTAAACTTTACATTTCATCTCAGGCCTGTAACTTTATGATTAGAGTGGGGCTACTTTCACTGATGTTAAGCTAAGATGTTGTATGTAGCCACGTGCTTGAAACCAGGTCATATTCAACTAGTCCTTCATATTAAGCAACAAAAACATTGTTTGTCTACACTCTTGTAAAAAGACACAGAGCTTTTTTGGATCTGATCAGTAGTAGTCAAAATGAACTGTGAAAATGAAAAAAAAGACCAAGAAATAATATTGTAACAAGAAAGCCATGTTGTATTTTGTTACACCAGCAGCATATTAACATTACTAATGTTTGTCCTATCTGCTGTTTTTCCAGCCTGAAGGTGTATTGGTTAAATCTCCTCACACTGTAACTCTAGACCCCACTAAAAATGGTGTAGGTGAGTGTCCCCATTAAATAGCTACATTATATAGTAATTTAGCAATATCATGTTTTATCACTGGCTAACTGATCATCCACTGTTTAGGTGGTAAACAAGAAGAAATTATAAACAGCGCAATTCCTAAGAAAGATTTGGTTCCAAACACGCCTACTAGCACACAGATCTCTGTGACAGGTGAGATACAGTGTTATATTTGGGCATGTTTCTGTATGTGTATCTGATAGAGTGTCCCAACAATGAACACTGCATTGGTGTAATTCTTCATTGGTCTTACTGGGGAATGCCTCGCTGGTAGTGTGGGATGTTTGCATGTTTGTTCAGTTGTTTCTTCACATTGGTTTATAATATTTTTTGTATTTGTGTGTGTGCATGCAGGGAGAGAACATGTATCTGTACTGGTGGAGAACGCCATTAAAGGGACCTCTATGGGTAGTATGATCACAGCGCCCGGAGGCTGTGGAGAGCAGAACATGGCCAGAATGACCCTGCCTGTCATTGCAACCACATATTTGGACAAAACCAACCAGTGGGAACTTGTGGGCTTCCAGAAACGAAGCGAAGCCCTCCAACACATTAAGACCGGTAGGCACACACAGATGTATTTGTTAGCAGAGATACCGGAAATCTTATCTTACTCGTGTATCAGAGATGCTCACAAGTTTCCGAACTAGAACCAAGTCAAGTCTCATGACTCTGAGCTAGAATCTGAGTCAAGTCTCAACCATGTTATGTGCACTGTGACAACTAATCACAGCGTTATAACTGAATAAAACTAGCGTTACATGATCAGCAATAAACCTGTAACCTGTTTGCAGCCAATGTTAGTAATTAACATGATGGGAGCCAGCGGGACGTAAATGATTGTGTTAATTGACCACAACAACTTTGGCAAGTAAACAAATGCTCATTTTCATAACAAACAACAGTCGGACTTAACCTCCCATAGGTCGTAGCTAAAGTAAGAAGCAAGCTAACTTTAGATGGCCAATGCTGAGCTAAATATGTTTACTAACCTCAGGTTACTAACTATTTTGCATTTAATTCTTCTTTTGTTTGGGCCTTGTTGAATATGATGAATGGATGAATGGCACAACAGCTGCCTATGAGAGCTATACAAAGCTATGAGAAACCATTTTCAACGAAAGTGACCTAGAGGAAACATTGCTCTTGAATGCATCTAATACTAAATGACTGTATACAAAGAGGACCTGCAACTTTGAGATTTGACACTAACATTACACATTTGAAAGCTCCTCTCTGCTCCATGGATACAACACAGCGTTGTTGTTTGATATTTAAGAAGTTTTGTTTGACTAAATTGGCACAAATCTGATTCCATACACAGGGAGTCTGCTCAGGGATGTCGGTTGTTTTGATTGTGGGAAAATTCAGTTGCTCTTTGAAAGGGTGTACTTGCATTATTATGCTTAAAATGGTCTTACAATGACAATAACAGTGTTTATCAAAATTCGACAATCGGACAATATATCGTCCAACAAAAAGTAGTTATTGTGACAGGCCTACCCAAGACATGAAAGAAGCTTCCAACTCTCAGATTCTTTTTTTAATCGCCATTAATCGGCTGTCAAAATGCCATACGGATTTATCTACAATTAGCTTATATCAGCCGAGTATATTTGCATGCTGATTAATCAGTCGGCCTCGTCTAAAGACTGTGGTGTTTACTATCAGGCTGCAGCCTTTACCATGCTCTCTGTGACAACTCCTACATGCGCCCGCACACCTTTTTTTAAACACTCTATGGCACACACACACAAGTCAGCAGAGCAGGGAGACCACTGTGGACACAGTGAAGTGAAAGTGAGGTTAACTCCAAGATTACTCCAGTTGACAACAACTACTGTAAGTAGGTGCAATAAAACCCTCGTGAGTAAAAAGCCAATTCTTAATCAGTATACCAGTACAAGGAAGACAAATGTAAACCTGGAGGAAGGAATATTTTAATCTGTTCTATCCACAGTCAAAAGCGAAATGTTAAAAACAAACAATAACTAAAGCTCTATGTCCTACTCTGTTTAGCTAAGTTTGCCACATACTATTTTGCTGTTGCAAACTTTACTGTTGATGCTCTAGCGACAACATTAAGTTATATTTAATTCAATTCAAAACCGGTATTGAATTTTTTTAAAAATAGGCAGCTCACATTGTGATCGCAATATTAAGCACTGTCATCGCACATTGCAGATTTTCCTCATATCATGCAGGCCTACCTTTTACTTCCATTTTAAAAAAGTTGTGTGTTTTTTTGTCCAGGCTACCAGAACCAGCTTGCCTACCGTAAAGGTGATGGGTCTTTTGCTGTGTTTCAACATCGCCAAAGCAGCACCTGGTGAGGCATCCAAACATCCATGAACTCATACATAAATGTTTGCACATCCTCCTTTTAAGCAACATTATGTAGAATGTAGAAAAAAATAACAGCTTAAAAATAATTTTGATGCTACACTGAGTTATAATAGGGTGAATGGAGTCTCTCTCGTTACCACTCTGGCTACAACTCATCTCAACAAGATGGCACATCCACCACCAAACATCAGCTTGAGGCAGAGAGTGAGGGAAACATAGGGTCACTTACTCTGGGGGATGACTAGATGGCCAAATGGAGAAAACCAGGTTGGGAATTTTGCCATGACACCAGTAAACCCCTATTCTTTGTGACAAGTGCAACGGGATCTTTTATGACCACAATGATGTTATGACAAAGGCTGCCATGAGACAGAAGAAGATGTCAGAGAGAGAGAAAATGGGAGAGTGACAAGACCAGAGTAAACATCGGACTGGCTTTTACTCATTGGAGAGAGCTAAAAGAGCTGAAAGGATGCAAGCTGGCCTTCTTCATGTTGGACTAATAAATAATAACTTATTAGCTGCTTTGCTATGTCATGTTGTTGCACTTGCTTGATGCAAAGTTGCCAAGCAAAATCAGCCAGAGGTTTCATAGACAGATGTTTAGCTGCTAGCTAAAAATGTCAAATTGATGAAAGCAAACTTTATTAGATAACACACCTGGACATAATGTTCTGTAAGTGCTTCTGCGTCGGTTGCTGTCTAGCTTTGTTGGCTAGCTTGCCATCCAAGTTTCAAACAACATTATGCTGCTGCTGGTGGAGAGCTGGGCCGCAGCCGGGCAAGCATCAATATTACTGTCCTCATAAGTCTCTAAGGACATAAAGTTACTAATGGCAGAGGCGAATAGATGGAAGACGACATTGACAGGGGAAGCAACGAGACAAAGAGATTGACCTACTGAGCAAACGGCCTTCTTGTGTTGTGGCATTTGCTTGATGTTTGGTTGTGTTGGCAAAGTTGGTGGCTTGTCAGTACCTGATTATAATTGTAATTATAATAATTATAATTATAGTGCTGAATTACACTCTGAAACAGAGTGCAAAAAGCCCACCAATCTTAGAAAAAACACATCTTACATAATGTTGCTTTAACTAAGATTCTGAATGTGAAGTAGATGGGTATATTTCATGTGCAAATAAATTACAATGCAATTACTGTCCTCTCCTCTCTAAGGCTGACGGCCTATGTTGCCAAGGTGTTTGCTATGGCCAACAATGTGGTGGCAGTGCCAAGCAACCTCATCTGTGAGGCTGTCAAGTTTCTGATTCTCAACACACAGCAACCTGATGGCATGTTTAGAGAAGTTGGATATGTGTACAGTAATGCAATGCGGGTGCGTGCACTGATTACATGAACATACACATTTCTTCAACTTGAGCTTATGAGCTTATGAGACAAAAACAATTACATGATTATTATCATCTTACTTTATAAATAACACAGTGTTTGTATGTATGTGTAGGGTGATGTACAAGGCACAGATTCAGACGCCTCAATGACGGCCTTCTGCCTCATTGCCATGCAGGAATCACGCACACTGTGTTCTGCCACTGTTAATGTGAGTACCTTACCTCCATACAATGTTTTCTCTAATAATCCGGTGTTTCCCACAGAATGACTGCAGAGGGGCTGCCTTGGCTTGCATTTCTAGCCACCTGTTTCTGGCAGATTGTTTCAACTGTAACTAAAAAGCTAATATTCACTCCATGGGTTGGTTTAAACGGGTACGGTATGTTGAAGGGTTGTAGTTAGTCCTTGAATTACGAAAGTACAGTTAGGAAAAATGTTACTCCAGACTTATTCAATTCTAACACTATATAACAACTGCTACCTTCCACACCGTCAGGAAATACCACACAGTGAATGTGCTAGTCATGGGCGGCATGAGAGGCTTTCTCAAACATAACCTGTATGCTGTTAGGTAACTATGAGCTCTGCATAACAACATCAGTCTCAGCTATCGTGCCAGAATCATATGGCTTTCCTGAACAGAATGACTTTTTTAAAGTTGCTGGATTAAAGTTATCTGACCAATTTCAAAGCTTTTATGATTGTATAAAAATCCCTCTGTCTGTCAACATCTTCCTGCTCTCTCCTTATCCTCCTTTGTCCTTCCTTTCTTTCCAGAGTCTGCCAGGCAGTATAGACAAAGCAGTGGCCTACCTGGAGAGGCGTCTGCCCAGCCTCACCAGCCCATATGCTGTTGCCATGACATCTTATGCCCTGGCCAATGAAAACAAACTGAACCAGGAGGTCCTCTACAAGTTTGCTTCCACAGGTATCGTCACACAGCAGTTGTCTTAAAATAATATCCAGAAACAGAGTCTACACGTATAAATATCTAAAATATTACACATGTAAGGTCGATATTATGGGATGACTTTAGCGCAGTACAGAAATGCCAAAGATATGTTCAATGTAATTATGTATCATTTATACAGATTTTCACCAGAACTGAAAATGTTGTTTTTCATCTTAAAAGCGTGAACAATATCTGATTTTCTCACCAAATATCAGATGTTTTTTATCTCTCAAATATCCATATCCATTTTATTCTATTTTATTTCACTTCTCTGAGAATAAATATTTTAGGGATTGAAGAATTATTAGTGAATTAAGATCATTCCGGGTACAGCATCGTAAAACAAAGTGCTATTTTTGTGTGTCTTCCTCAGAGCTGTCCCACTGGCCGGTACCTAGTGGACACACACTGGAGGCCACAGGTTATGCTCTTTTGGCTCTGGTCAAGGCCAAGGTGAGCATGTCCCACTAGTGTGTTTCTCAAAAGAATGTCATGCATCATCAATGCTACCTGACTAAAAGGGTTTGTGTCTCTCAGTACATCCAAAATGTCGGTGACGTTTTGCACCGTCCAGTTGTTTGGCTCATTTACCCAACATGGACCTTTTTTATAATACTGGTGATCACTTTCCACAGCACTTTATGATTGTATTTAGATATTTGAAGGCACTTTTTCTGCCCTTAGATGCAGCCTTTGGTTACAAGACTTACAATGACTTGAACTTAGGAAAACAAGGGAATTATTTCAAGGGCGTCACTTTGTGTTGAAACGTGGTGGGGACATAAGGGCTCACACTTGTGTCATGAGACCTGACAAACAAGATGAGAAGACTTTTCACACTATTTTGTAGAAATATGAAATGCTGAAATATATGAGTGAGGGGTCTGGGGATCCTCCACTAGAAGATTTAGAGCATTAAAAACTTAATTTCATGCATTCTGGAGACATTTTCTGCTCCAATTTAGGGTGGAAATGTCTGTCTATACAAAGAGAAACAAAAATTCAGCTAGCAGGTGACAATTTATAAATAGAAAAATGCAATAGAATATAATGCAGTAATCCCCCCGCGAACAAATGCTTTTAACAAAAGTCATGGGGATAAAATTAGAAATTTCAAAATGTGGTGACAGTGACAGTGTAAATGACATGATTTAATGACAATGATTTAACATCCTTCACTGCATAATAACAGAATATTAATACAAATGTGACAAAAACAGACATGGTATCATTTGTAATTAGGTGATTGTATCATTGTATCATCAACTTGTATAGTTTCATTGTGCCAAAATAGTAAAAGCTGACTACTACTACAAAAGCCAACTACAGAACATTTTAACTATTCACTTGTGCTCTGTTAATAAAGGCCTTTGAAGAAGCCAGACCTGTTGTCAGATGGTTCAGCAAACAGCAGCAGGTGGGCGGAAACTTTGGATCAACTCAGGTAATTCAGACCCCTCTCTCCTTATTAATAAAGTTATGTAACTCCATATGTTTTTAGTGAAGTTGCATCTTTTATTTAATCTTGGTCTACATTTCGTTTTCCCTCTCTTTTTCTCTCCAGGCTACTATAATAGTGTACCAGGCTATAGCCGAGTACTGGGCCAGTGCTAAAGAACCAGAGTATGATCTGAACGTGGACATCTTGTTGCCAGGCAGGTCAAAACCTGACAAGTACAACTTCAACAGGGAAAACCACTATGCCACGAGAACATCTAAAGTGAGAACACACTCACATACGAACATAAACAAACTCACAGTGGCTCATTAATATTATCATCTGTTCTCTATCACCTGTTTCGTTCTGTATGTTTCTTCTGCTGATCCCCGTATGTGTGTTTTGTTCATATTTAAATTCCTACAGATCAATGATATAAACCAGAATGTCAAAGTGACTGCCACAGGCACAGGAGAAGCAACACTGACAGTAAGTTAAATATGTTTTTAATTTATCATCATATGCTTCTTGTTGTGTCTTTTTTTAATCTCAGATGAAGCCAAATGCATTTTTTTACCTTAAATGGACTATTGACATAGATGCCTATTTACCTATTTCACAATATCACGCACTTTTATCTATGTGACAGATGGTGTCTCTGTATTACGCTCTGCCTAAAGAAAAGGAGAGTGACTGTCAGAAGTTTAACATGACAGTGCAGCTCCTGCCAGGTACTTTTGTTTCGTTATCTGCTGTCTGTCCATCTTCATCTTCAGATATTTTGCTTTTGTGAGAAAAAACAAATAAACTAAAACAACAAACAAATGTTTTGTTCCTCTAGAGAAACTGGACGAGGATGAGAAGACATACAAACTGAGAATAGAGGTTTTGTAAGTACAATCAAGAGAGTTACATTAATATGGCTTTTACAGAATATTTTCTTACCAGATATGGCCCCTTCATTACTTCACTTCTTCCCCTTTCCGTTTCTGTTATAGTCATCATATTAAATTGTCCTGTCCTCTGTGTCCCTGATTTTCTTGTCATATACCTGCATTTCACATTTTTTTTAAATCTGAATGAGCTTTAACAACACTCATTCCCACAAGTTTAAATTGTATTTAAAACATCTAAAAATTAAGTAAGTAATTTAAGTCTAAGATTTTGGGGGATATTGGCAGTTTTCATTAGTGTATAATCACCTGAAAATAAGAATTTTTTTGATTACCACAGAGTGCGCTCTTTATATCTACAGAGAGTTGTCCTTCCATGGTAGTGATGCCTGGGTCATTATCCACCTAAGTGTTTTTACTGTTTATTATTATTTATTTACTTTAATGATGAGAGATGCTGCTGTCAGTAATTTTAAGTTTCCATGCATGCAGCAAGGTCACAATAAATATTATGGGATATTTAGGCAACAAAACTAAAAACTGGCCCAGGTACTCACCGGTACCGACACTTCTACAAGACAAGCCATGTGCATAAAGCTGCTTGTCAAAGTCACTTTTCTTGAACCTACCTATCACAACCTGTTTGGGGCTTATTGACAAATTAGTGCTTTAGCATTAACAAATGATAGACTAACCACCATTTAGAGCATTTTTCTTTGTAATAATAATAATAATTTAATGAATGAAAACAACCCACAGAATTGAAACTGCAGTTTTTTTCCAGCTGGAAATAATTTTACACTAATGGGAGCCTATATAGTAGCATATACCATTATCTCAAGTTAAAATGAATATGTTAGCCCTAATCAAGCCTTAACAATATTGGTGTAATATCAGAAAATGGTTTTATTTGTGAAACAGTTCACTTGTTGAATCTCAGGTAACAAGCTGTTTAAATCTTACAAAACTCTAAGCTACTTCAACCACTGGCTGCTACCATAGGTTCTCCTAAACGCTTTCAATGGGAGGGTAAGGGAAAAGGCAAAGCAGCAAAATCAGTTGGTTGCTGCTAGATGCTTGATAGATGATTTGATGAATGGATTTAATTTCTTTCTTTCTTTACATTTTCTTTATGCTTTTATTTAAATATTCTGTCCTTTTATATACAGGTATAAGGACAGGGAGCGAGATGCAACCATGTCAATCTTGGATATTGGCTTGCTAACTGGCTTTACTGTTAACACAAATGACCTGGACTTAGTAAGACCCTTTACAGATACACACAAACCCACATAAAGGTCAACAGTCAGATTTTATGACAAACATAAAGTATTTTATGGTTTAGAGAATTGTTTGGTTGTGTGTGTGTGTGTGTGTGTGTGTGTGTAGCTGTCCAAAGGACGTGCCCGCAGTATTGCAAAATATGAGATGGACAAGGTCCTGTCAGAAAGAGGGTCACTCATCATCTACCTGGACAAGGTAAGTCTCCTACCTCTATTTTTTTCTTTCTGCCGTGGCCTTTCTATCTTAACCTCTGTCTCACCTTTGCTTTACATCTCTCCATAGGTGTCTCACACACGACCAGAGGAGATCAGTTTTAGGGTCCATCAGACGCTGAAAGTGGGCGTCTTACAACCAGCAGCTGTCTCTGTCTATGAATACTATGAACGTGAGTCTCAGGGACATTTAGAAACGTATTCTGCCTCCAGGAGCTTCAATATTTTGTCTGGCTGCCAATATATGTCAGAGTAGATAACATGGTGGAAAAGCAGACATAATTGCATTTTAGTACGTTTTCTGATGTAGGCTACTGTAATTAGCACAAAATGTATCTGTCCTTCCTGTTTCAGGAAAACACTGTGTGAAATTCTACCACCCAGAGAGAAAAGCTGGGCAGCTACTGCGGCTCTGTAGAGGTGATGAATGCACATGTGCTGAAGGTAAGAAAGATGTTGAACTGAAGACCTAATCTGTCAACTCAGACAACAAGAATAAAGCTGGGGCAATTAAGGCGGAGAGAAGATTAAACAAGATAAAGATGTAGGCCATGCTACTGACTCTGACAGGGTAAATGCTCCGTATTTGTATAGCTCCTTGCTAGTCTTTTTGACCACTCAAAGCGCATTTACACTACTTCTGCATTCACCATTCGCACACTGAGCCTAAGTGCTCAAACAGAAACTAACATTCACACACATTCATACACTTGCGGAACAGCCACCAGGGGGAATTCGGTTCAGTATCTTGCCCAAGGACACTTCGATACGCAGCATGGAGAAGCTGGGGATTGAACCGCCAACCTTCTGATTAATGGGCAACCCACTCTACCCCCCTGAGCCACAGTCACCAGGATGTAATGATCATAAACTATATAAAAGAAGCAGATGAGTTTGGCATATTGGCCCTTTCCATCTTGTTTTTTTGGAACCGGAAATTACCCTATTTTCACGGGAGAGTGGAAATGAGGAGGAGTTAGGGGTGAAGTAGCCATGAATTTAATACCTTCCAAACTCAATTTGCTGGTGAATGTACATTTAATCTATCTTACTAAGTTATTAGCTAGAGTAGGGCTGGAGGGTTAATTGAAAAGTAACCGAAACCGGAATTTACAGCCTCAAACCAACATAATTTTCCTGTGTCAGTCCTATTAATATTTCCCCCACTGTGTGTGTTCATGTACCTTCCGCTTAAAAACATACTACCATGTGTGTAGCCATGCGACTCCACCCTGTCTAGTATTGCTCACCTTCCAGACCAGAGTCCGAAGCCCAGGGAGATGTTTACTATCCAGACTGACTACTTACTCACAGATAGAGCTGCACTCACCCATCAACCCATCCACACACATACACATACCAACATGTGCCTATTATTATTTCCAGAGAACTGCAGTATGCAGAAGAAGGGCAAAATCGACAATGATGAGCGCACAACTAAGTCTTGTGAGAGCACACCGACCAGCAAAATAGACTTTGGTAAGAGTGTAAATGCATACTAAAAGACTTTATCAAAAAAAATGGATGTATATGTTGCGTGAGTTAAAATAATGACAGAATAAGTAAGCAAGGGAACAAGTGAGCTAACAATCTGTAACTTGTTTTTCCTCAGTGTACAAAGTGGGACTGGAAGAATTTACAGATGGTTTGTCCACTGACATTTACACAATGCGAGTACTGGAAGTCATCAAAGAAGGTGCGTATTTATCTTTGAACTACGTAAAACTTAACGTGAAGAGATCTAAATTTGACAAAGACGTGTATTGGATTATCGCATACCGAACATTTTTTTGCTTCTTTCTGAAAATGTTCAATGATGTTTTCAGTCAGACAGGTGGTGTTTCTGGTCTGGACTATTGTCTGGACCGGTTGCATGGCAACCAGCTTTCAGTAATTGAGTACATAACCTCCTCTAGAATGGAAAATTGTTGTTTTCTCTTTATGCTCAGTTGGCAAGCACCCGGCTGTAGCTTCACATTTACTATACAGACATGGGATTAATCCATGAGTACTTTTTCTCTCTTCTCCTATATTTTCATAATAGGAAGCAGCGATGTGGGTCCTCGGGGTAAACTGCGCTCTTTCCTCAGTTATCCGCACTGCAGGGAGTCTTTAGATCTGAGGACAGGCAAAACATACCTCGTCATGGGAGCATCCAAAGATATTCACAGAGACAACCAAAATCAACTGTAAGTTTGTTCTTTCAGTGGATGTGCATATGAGTGGTGTGTACATCCCCTCATAATGTTGTCTTCATTTAAACATAGTAATTAAATGTGCATTTTTTTGTGGAAAGGGGGGAGTTATGTTTTTTATGTTATTTTTCCTGTTATGTTACAGATAGAGACCCAATAGATAAATAGCTAGATAAAGACCCAATGTGTTTTTCACTTTGCTCTCCTCAGGTATCAGTATGTACTCGGTGAGAGAACTTGGATCGAGTACTGGCCCACAGAAGCAGAGTGTCAAATTGATGAATACAGACCTACGTGTTTGGGCTTGGAGGAAATGGTCCAGCAGTATGAGATCTTTGGATGTCAGCAGTAGTGAAACCATAATGCAATCTTCTTGTCAGATTGTTTTTATTTTGCATTAAGGGCTGCAAAGGTTACAGTGTTGCACTGTAGTGATTAAAATGTAATGGTCTTAAGCTTATTGTCTGTCTTTTTTACAGATTATTTTTTGTTTCAAGTAGAAAATTAGAAAAGCAATGATTACTGCTTGGTTGCTGTATACTATGATTTGATAAGTTCAACTTGAAGAAGAAATTTAATAAAGATAATGTTTAGGTCAGTGCTCACTGAGCAGAGTGATAGGAAAGTCAGCAAGAATGAATGTAGAAAGAAACAAATTTCAAATCTGTTGTGATTCAGAATAAACTAGAATGGGCATTTCCTTAAGAAAATGTGTGTAAGAGCTGCCAGCTATTTTTTGAGATTGCTACCGCTGTTGGTGCAATGTGCGGCTCCATCAGCTAAGAGACTCAGTGATTTGCTGCACACTTGTTCAGCAAACATATGTGTTAAGTTTGGCCCCCTTTTCATTAATTTTCATCAGTCTCTGGATCCGGAGCAAGAGCAAGACCTCCACCAAAGGACTACTCAGATAAACTGTGAAGGGAAGGCTTTTAAGTTTCTTTATCAATCACGTGTTATTTTAAAGAAAAATATTGCTCCGAAGCACCAATAGAAGGCATGTTTTGCTTCTAAACATATTTTCTGTGATGGCTACTCCGTTGTTGAAAAATAAAATAAATTAACATACATTTATCTGACACTTTTATCCAAAGCCACTCAGAGCAACCAGGGGTTAATGGTCTTGCTCAGGGACACAATGGTGGATGGGTCACAGTGGGGAATTGAACGCAGGTCCCTCACACCAAAGACAGGCATCTTCATTGCGCCATCACAGCCTAAGAATTGTGCTGTGAAAGACTTAATATCATGTTAACAATGATTGCATTTAGAAAGAATAACAGCATAGAATTTTGAAAGTAACCACTGAAAGTCAGTAAGGACTCCACATTTTGTTAGCATCAAGTTCAAACAACAAAAAGCTCTGTAAATTCGCAAGCTTTAACTCAATGTCAGGCACAAGAAGTAGTACTCTGAGGACTGTCTTTTTTATCTACCTATCTATGCAGCTGTTCTTATCAAATCAAACTTCACTCCTGGTTTCAATTGTAAACCACCACAAGAATGAAAGAATTACCAACAAAAAACACTATTTTCTAAGCAGACACATTTAACAAATACATATATCACAAAGTATTTGTTTTGTATTTTAAACAAATAGGAGACTTATTAGCAAAGTTTAGCAGAGGTGGGGAGGTGATGGCGCAGTGGATAAGACACATGCCTTTCATGTGAGAGACCCGGGTTCAACTCTTCACTGTGACCCATCTACCATTGTGTCCTTGAGCAAGATAGGTGTGCGATCTCTGACATGTAATCAATTGTAAGAGGCTTTGGATAAAAGCGTCAGCTAAATGAATAACTGTAAAATGTAGCAAAACTTTCCTCACTGCCATGCAGTATGGGAGTCTAACTCTGCCCCCGCTAGGTTGGAAGAGGAGTCCCACTGGAACCCAGTAATTTTAAAATGGATAAAAATATTAATATAAAAACAACCATTACAGATGTCAGCAACACAGGTAATAGCATCCATCTGATGAAGAAGATTTACCATTTGAAGTTGAAACCAAGTTTGTAAGACAAACAGTACAGGAGAAGATAGATGCCAAAAAACGCCGGAATAAATTAGCATCATTAAGTTCCAAAAACAAACAGCTGTGTAAAGTTTAAAGCTATAATGTACTAACATCACAACCCAAGGAATTTGTGGTCACCATATTTAGTTTGTTATCATTAAGTCAAACACCATAGGCTACAGGTGTTTAAAGTTGAAACTAGGTAACTCTGGTACAAGCTGCAGGATTCAAACCCACGGTTGGAATAGGAGCTGCAGTTCCAGAGAATGATCACTAACTAACTGCACCACCAGCCAGCCTGGTTGTCATGATACAATTTACTGTGTTGTTGATACAAAAAAGTGAATAAATAAAATAAAAAATGAAATAAAATAAAAAAATAAATATAATTTTGGAATTTTTCATTAGTGTTAAACTCCAAACAGAAGAAAAAATTCCGAATAGAAGCTGTGTTTCTCGGTGTTCGTGTGCTCTGAAAAACATAACAGCGCAGCTATAAAGTCTCAGCCGGCAGACCTAGTATGGTGTCATTACTACACGCATATGGATGTAACATTGAGGCCTGATAGACATCCGCTTATCACAAACAGAGGACACTAGCTGCATCACTGCCGATGTCATTTGATCAGGGAGGAAATGGTGATTAATGTGAGGGTCATCAGTTTTTTTCCTAGAGTCTCTTTTTGTTCTTTCACTTCACTGTGTTTTGAGTGTTCCCGTCTGTTTTGGCTCCCACTCAGCTGCATATTAGGGCTTAAAGTCTACACTAGAGGTGTTTTTGAGGTTAATACAAGATAGTTCACCTGGACATGAAGGACCACTTGGTATCACAGCTTTAGACTTTAGACTTTTAGTTACATTATTATGTAGTTTGTCATTTGTTCTGCTGTCTTTGGAAGAATTTGCTAATTTGTAGAGGCAGCAAAATAAAAGTGGAAATAGGCATAACATTTCATTATACTTCCAGTTTTACGATAATAAAATGTTAAAATCAGTGTTCTTCAATTATGTATTGAAGGTTCCTTAGTTTTAGACTTTTAGTTTTAGATCTGACCTAATAATGCCTCCATACTCCATCCTCCATAACAAATAACCAGGTGGGGGTAAAAGGCATCAACATAATGTGGGCTGTTTTTTAAAACAGGTGTCATGAAAAGAATCTCCATACCCAACAAAAATGTCCAGAAATTTCCCAGAAGAGTCACAGATGGTTTGGAGTTGAATCAAATGAATTTGCTTTAAAATAATCTGCCTGGTTGTGTTGGTAGGCAGTTTTATCCTGATGTGAAAACCATCTATGGCCAGGGATGTGCACTGACATTTTGGTGGGCAGGGGCTCCAGTGGAAAAAAAAGAGCACTTCTCATAATTTTTTTTAAACAAAACATTAAACATATTAACTCAACTCTTCCAATTTATTTTAATTCCCTCATACTTACGCAATTGTTTAATGCTCAAAATTTTTACTTTTCTACAAAATAATCCCCCCCCACACACACACACCCGTGCGCACAAACAATTTCTGCTTGTGACATAAACTTAGTATTTTGGGTTTTTTTTGTTAGGCTTTCTGTATCAACATTTGTCAGCATACAGCAAACAAAGTTATTATGAGGAGCCTACTATTAAAATTATGAAGTTCAATTCAATTCAATTTTGCTTTATTGGCATGACTGTAGAACAATATTGCCAAAGCATCATACATATAACATAACAATCATCCCAATACATATAACATAACAATCACCCCCATACATTTCATTAAAGAATTCGAGCATAAACTAATCAAAGTATCTGTGTTTGTGTTAAAAAAAGAAATATGTATATATATTAAAAAATAGAATAAATAAATAAAACAGTGTGTGTGTTATAAATACTAAAAATAGAATAAACAAAACAGTAAGTGTGTGTGTGTGTGTGTGTGTGTGTGTGTGTGTGTGTGTGTTAAAAAAGTATATATATATTAAAAAGTTAAAACAAAATAAATAAATAAAAACGGTAAGCGTGTGTGTGTGTGTTAAAAATCAAAAATATCTAAAAAAGAATTAAATTAAAATAAATAAATGAAACAGTAGAGTGTGTGTGTGTGTGTATATATAGTTATATTAATAGATAAAAAAAAATGTAAAACAAAAGATTTAATAAAATACCAAACAATTAAAGTAATAATAATTTTTAAATCTGTACAATTATTTATCAGTCTGAGGTTCCACTGGTTGTCCTCACTTCATGGCATGTGGAGACATATTTTGCAGCAATTATTTGACATTTGGGCATTTCTCCTAGTAAATAGGGGAGTTTCTGTGTGTCTGATAGGAATTCGAATTCGGGGTATATTTGGGCAATGTTTGCAAAGTGTCTTTGTCTTTGTGTTTCATATTTGGGGCATGAGGTTAGAAAGTGCAGTTCTGTCTCTACCTGTCCTGTGTCACACTGGGAGCAGAGTCTGTCCTCCTGTGGTAGCCAGCTCTGTCTGTGGCGACCCTTTTCTATGGCCAGGTTGTGTTCACTCAACCTGTATATTGTCATAATTTTTCTTAGTTTAGGACATTTTATTGTACTTAGGTAATTTGCCAGTGTGAATTCTCTTTTTAGGGTCAGATAACATTGTGATTTACTTTGCGTTTTGGTTGTTTCTTTCCAGTATTCAATATATTTTTCTTTCTGCTTGTTGATAATTTGGTTTGGTCTGTTTGAGTTGGTGTTGCTGTCCTGAGGCTGTTGGGGACTTGTTACTGCAGAGAGCCTCAGGACCAGCTGGCTGAGGGGACTCTTCTCTGGTTTCAGCTCCTGGTATGTTAGGGCTAGTTACTGTTTCAGGCGGGACACTTTTTTATAGTAGTCAATTTTGAGACTTTGGTCTGTTTTGCTTCCATGTCTTTTACTCTAATGGAAAGAAAACTTTCAAGAATACACCTTTTGTTTTAAGCCTTCTACCCACTGTCTCTTTGTACCTATTGTTTTCTTCTAAATTAACCAAAACAAGCTAATCTGTATATTTACACTGAACATTTCAGAGGAAAATACTCTTGATGTAAGTCATTAACTGGGGAAGTTCTGTGGTGATATGCTTGAGTTATTTTGTTTATTCTATTAATCTGCAGTGAAAATGTGTGTTAATTAGTGCATTTTAATTAGTTAAGGTCTAATTTGCATATCAATGTGGCGATTGATGACATTCTTAGACACAAATGTTAGGCCCTACTATATTCAGTAGTGCCTCTGTTAAGTACAGTATTAACCTGTATGACCATGATATATTGCCTCAGCTAAATTCCAGTTAACTTACTTGCTCAGCTCATGAGTCACGCATGTTAGCAAGTATAGACTTGTATTTGCCTTTTGTCTTTTGTTTAATTAACGGGAACTGGAGGCACTGTAGTTTAGTCTTTTGTTCATCACCACTCATCTCCACAGACGCCAGAAGCTGGGAGGGGGTGCTGCCTGTCTGTGTGCTGTGCTGTGCTGCAGCGAGGAGAAGAGGAACGAGGAACGAGGAAAGGGAGAGGGCATTGGCATTCGACAGAGTCTCATCTTCCTACCTGATATTTAGTTTTTTCCCTCAGTAAATATATTTTTTGACAGGGAAGCTGCACGAAAACAGGAATAAATATACTGTATATTTATTTCTTAAAAAAGAGCCCCAGCAAAAAGGGCACTTTCTCTTGAGGAAGGAAAAGGAGAGGTGCTGAAGCCCCTTTTTATGTCTATGTGTGCACATACCTGTCTATGGCCCCTACAGCCTTATCAAATGCTCTATAGTGTTCCAGTCTTCCAAATCCTTGGCTGTTTGGATTAGGGGAAAACATTACCTTACCCTTTTCCTTGCAAATCTCCATGGCAATTTTGTGCACCACACTAAACACTGTCGATTTAGGTAAATCAAAAGCCTATGTTGTGACATGGTAGGACACCCCAGGTGCCAGCTATAAACAAAACAAGCACTTCAAGATGATGTCCCCAACTATAATCTCTGTTGACATACACCACCGAATGTAGCTCTAAACATCCTGAAGTTAATGTTCAGTTCTTGCTCCACATTTATATAGGTCCTTAGGATTGGGACATTAAGATTTAGCCTTGTATAATGGGCCTTAATTAATAAACATGAGATCAACTAGTGAAGAAATGTAGCCATATGCTGCTTTAAGGACAAGATTCAAGATTTACTGAATAGCCTAAATGCTTTACATGAGCAACTTTTATTTATTCAACAATTTTTCAATACTTTAAGGCTGGTATATGACAGATGACAGTAGGCATATTATTGCTTATAGTTAGTAGTAAATTCATTGTTATAGGCAATGCAAATAGGCAAAAATACGTTTATGCTGTGTTGTCCAAAGCAGGCATGAGCCTGGATGATGTATCCATCCATCCATCGTCAACCGCTTATCCTGCGTACAGGGTCGCGGGGGGGCTGGAGCCTATCCCTGCTGACATTGGGCGAAAGGCGGGGGTACATCCTGGACAGGTCGCCAGTCCATCACAGGGCCACACAGAGACGAACAACCACTCACGCTCACACTCACATCTAAGGACAATTTAGGGTCACCAATTAACCTAGCCTGCATGTCTTTGGATGGTGGGAGGAAGTCGGAGCACCCGGAGAGAACCCACGCGGACACAGGGAGAACATGCAAACTCCACACAGAAAGGCCGGTGCAGGTGCGAACACAGGTAGCCTAATGTCAATTAAGGCCGTGAGGGTGTAGTCCTTATGGTGTTTTCAGACCAAAAGCGAAGCGAGCATTCAGGGTGGTGAGTTTACATACAAAGTCAATGCAAAGATGCGTAGAGCCGCGGTGCCGGTATAACAGAGCTGCTAAACTTTGGCAAGAGGAGCAGGGAGCAGCGCTCCAGCTTTCGGATAAATTTTGCTCTGACAACTACGCTGTTTGCTCGAGGGAGGATCTCAGAGTGAACTGCTTTTATAAAATTAGCTTTTTACTTTAGTTTTTAGGATTACAATGTTGATTTATCTTCACTCGAGCTTCTCAGTTGCTAGATTCCATGCACATCCGGTTCCAGTGTTGTTAGCGTCGTTTGGCACTTCTTAATATTTATATAAAAAACTGAAAAAACTGGACCTTGCTGGGAGAAAAGAAAGTGAGGAGGTTGAACTACTTGATGAATTCAGAATACATGTATATGTAACTTTATTCCAGCTATTGTTGTACTTTACTGTGACCAAGTTAGCATACTATAGCCCTGATCGATCCAATCTCCATTCAGAAAACAAACATTTTAGAAGCTGTTGTCCTGCTTTCTTGCTGACAGACCTGACAAAGCATGAATTCATATGTTTAACAAAACTCCATCATGTTGTAGTTATTTCGGCATCAGTTTTATTGCTATTTAATCACAGCAAAATGTTTACTTTGGGTTCATACAGCTGTAGTAATGGTAAGTTGTGTTTATTCACGTTATCAGGTTAAAATTGCCTTCTCGTGTTGTGTGTGAACACAGTGAACAGGCAGAAACTAGACAGAAGCTAGAAACTTGGCCTCAAGAGTAATACCACTCTAACATAATACAATAGGTTGAACAATCTGGTCATGAATTAATGAAGAGTTATGTTGGATGATGAGAGGTAGGTGAGCAGATAGGGAGTGTTGAATAGTGGACTAAGATTTCAGATTGAATAACCTCCTTAGCCACATCACTAAACTGTAAACTTAAAATACCACTTCCCACCCACAATATCATTTTAAGCTTTCTACACAGCAAGCAAATAAAGGTCAAGGTCTCCACTTCCCTCCCCACCCTTTCTACTCCCAAAGCTGGTGTTCCCCAAGGCACAGTCCTCAGTCCATTACTTTTCTTCCAAACTTGATCCAACATGTGGAAAAACATACTTTGCCTCAACAAAATTTGGTTCATCCTATTCACCAAAAAACCACTGTTCACCTCACCCTCTACAACACACCCCTCATCATACTCAAATAAGCAAAGTTCCTAGTAGTCCCATTTCAAGAAACATGACATGGTCTACCCACATCACCAGTTCAACAGTACAGATACACATCCAAAACAATTCAACACAATTATCATACAGACTCATCATCACCCAGTATATTCACAGTACGTCTGGATCCATAACCATCCAGGAGAGAAATACCATCATCACAGAGAAATACATCCAGAGAGTAATTCACAGCCCAGCAATGAAACAGTGAATTCACAAAGCACAGTGGGCCATAAGAACACCTCTTGCTAACATCCTCCAAAAGCCTAATATAACTAAAAACATTAGGCCGCCACCACAGACAGACATTGTGTTTTATACACATTCATAATATATTGATATTTATTTTTTGTACAAAATATACCATGATCACCAGCTAATACAAACACACACTAATACACATTGAGCTGAGGAAAACCTGGCAGGGCATAAGCCCTGCGCTATTCTTCCAAGCCCATGAACAAACGTGGGCCCTGGGTTCCTCCTGCAAGACAATGTGTGTAGGCAGTTCCAAAATGCTGAAGATGTTGATGCTACTTCCATAACCATAATTCTTTAAGAGCACACAAAAAACAGAGTGCTAGCAAACTGTAAAGAAATATTTGCTAAATTTAAAAAATTTAGTATAGTGGATTACAATTACTTACTATGCCTTCAAGTGTTCTCTTAATTTTTTTCAGGCAGTTTACTAAAGAACGCCATTTTTATCGTGCCATTTTCATAAGGGTGGGTCTGTTTTTTATTTTATCATTAATATGTTTATGTACACATATGTTTTCTAAAAGTAGGTGATTTTTTATTTAAGTCATGTGTGATTGTGAACATTGATTTTTCTGGTCCTTTTAAGGTCACAGAAACAAAAATGTAACGATTGTTTTGTCATTCTTTCAAATTTAACATTATTTTTTATCTTATGCTGTCAACAATTGGAGATGCTTATGGCCACCACTGTCCCTGCTTGACACCCACTGCTACAATTCATCACCATTATTTAACATCTCTTGTATCCTTCTCTCTCTGCTTGCTCATTGTGGGAATTGTTCGGTCTCTGTAAATACAGTCTAAATTTGCAAGAAATAAAAATGCAAGATAACGTCTGTTATGAATTACCACCATATGAACAAAACTGTTTTAAATACAGTACATAACATTGTGTCTACGCCACACTGAATTGTATGTTGTTTGAAGGACAGCTTGACATTTTGGGAAATACTATATTTTGCTTTCTTTTCGAGAGTTTGATGAGAACATACTGTTCTCATGACTGTTAAATACAGGGCAGGCCCTGAAAGTGTTGGAGCCATAGGTCAGCAACCAAACTCATGAAAAGCCAAGTCAATAATCATGGTCAGTAAAGAATAGTAATGAATTAAGTGATTAGCATACTTGCCATCCTCCAGAAATCCTAGCCTAAACTGGGAGACCAAACCTTACCTGGTGTTTTGAAATGTCCCCCTCCACAGAAACTGTGTCTCAAACAGTTTGCTTTCATTTTAGTGATTTTTGTGGAAATGCAAGAGGTTTTATTTGTACACTGGAGGGGACATTTATCAAGCAAGGTAGCGTAGAGTCCTGCTCCCGTCATGGGTTGGTCAAGCTACATGTCACGCTTCTTTTAAACGTCACAGCAGCTGAAAAGACTTCCGCAAAGGATACACCTGTGTATCCTTGCTTATAGCTACCCCAGCAACCCTGCTCGATCCTCACTCCTGCATTTTAGGAATTGAGATGTCTTTCAAGATGACTCGCTGAGATTAATTTCCTGTGGTGCTGAAAAGTGATGGTCCACCGAAAATGGATTGTTGTCCACGGGAGTGTGCGCAGCATGTTAAAGCTGTATCGTCCAGTCTCTTTTGTCTACAGCTGCTTTTATCTGGATCATACAGACATAACATGAAAATGAACATCACTTTATCTAAGTGTTAATAGAAAAGGTATGTCTTTTTGAAACTCTAACGTTTCTTTTAATATGAATATGAATAATGACTGTGGCCAAACGTGTTTGCAGTTTATAGCGTAATCAGGCATGACATTTACATGATTACAGGCAACAATAGAAGCCTGGTGTTGTTGATGGAATATGTGTTTGGTAGGGTGCAGGGACGTTACAAGGATTGAAAGATGGGGGGGCTTAGCCCCGAGGGCACATGCAACTTGCACTTGCAAAATGTTTGCACTCTCTTTTGTTGCTGTATTAGAACCACACTTATGTCAACAACCAGTCAAGAAGCAAAGATGTTAACAGGAAAAAAAGTGACATATTCGTTCTATCCATTTCTTCTCTGTTGAACAAAAGTTACTATAATATTAGCTTTTAGACAAATCAAAGCTTCATAGGGGGACTTCACTAAGGGCAGACATCTTTTTGTAGGCTGTGCTATGCAGCTGCTCATGTAAATGTGTGATAAATGATGTATAATTCCTCTCTTTCTTAAATAAGTTAATAATAATAATACATTTTATTTGTGGGCGCCTTTTATAGCACTCAAGGACACCTTACAGATTAAAACAGTTAAAATACATTTCAAGGAGGCAAACACAATAAAGAAACTAAAAACATGACACAATTTAAAGATTAAGATAAAATAGAATAGAGAAAATCATCAGTTCATCATGAAGCCGATGGAAGGTGGAGTTATGTGGGGTAGGCCTTTCAAAATAAGTGGGTTTTGAGCAAAGTTTTAAAGGAGGATAGGGACTCTGTCGTAAGGATGAATAGAGGGAGGGAGTTCCAAAGGTGAGGTGCACAATAGCTGAAGGCTCTGAACCCCATTGTGGCCATGCGGGCAGAAGGAATGGAAAATAGCGAGGAAGAAGAGGATCAGAGAGTTCGGGATGGAGTGTATTGCTGAAGGAGTTCAGAGAGATAAGGAGGAGCAAGATTGTGGAGTAGTTTGAAGGTGAGGAGAAGAACTTCAAAATCAAAATACAGTATTTAACAGGGAGCCAGCGCAGTTGTTTTAGAAGTGGAGTAATGTGTTCAGAGACTGGGGTTCTGATGAAGTGATGGACGAAGGCAGTTGATAGTGCGTAAATGGAGAGAAGCAGATCAGGTAAGATTATTAATGGGTTTTTCAAAGGAAAGTGTGCTGAGGATGACACCCAGACTTTTGACGTGGGGGGAGGAGGGGACAGTTGGACTGTCACTGAGGAGAGCGAAATTTGGACATTTTGCTAGGGTGGATATGGAGCCAAGAAGGAGAATTTCAGTTTTATCACTGTTTAGTTTGAGGAAGTTTTGAGTGAACGAGGTTTTAACCTAATCTAAGCAGTCAGTTAGAGAAGATGGAGGGATCCTAGACATAGGTTTGGTGGACAAGTAGTGAGAGTAGAACCAAGAGGTTCCCCAGGAGGGACTGATCCCTGGGGAACACCACTGGTGACTGGGAAGGGTGGCGATTGACCATTTTTAAGTTGTACAAACTGAGTGCGGCCAGACAGGTATGATGTGAACCAGTTCAGTGATGTGTTGATGATACCATTGGAGGCCAGACGGTCCAGGAGGATATTGTGAGAGATGGTATCAAAGGCAGCAGTCAAATCAAGAAGGATGAGTATGGTAAGAAGACCTGAATGAGCAGCCATTAGTAGGTCATTCGTGACCTTGATTAGGACTCTGTCTGTGTTGTCTAAAGGCCGAAAACCAGATTGAAAATGTACATAGAAGTTATTGTTGATGAGATCACTATGGATCTGCACAGCGACAGTTTTGAGATAAATGGCAGAAATAAGAAAGGAGTGGATGATGTTAGTTATAAGAGAGGAGAGGGAGGGAAGGCAGATTTTAACTAGGTGGGTAGGGAGAGGGTCAAGCTGGCAGGTGAATGACTTGGATTTCTGGACAAGGTCAGATATTTCAGTGACAGTTGGGAGTAGGTAGTAAGTAGAGGGGGGCAGAGGTTGGTGGATAAATGCACTGTTATGTGAGGTGGGTAGCTGTTGATGGATATTGTCAATTTTAGTTTTGAAAAAATAAAATAATCTCATTGAGAAATTGAATACAGATGGGGTGGAAGACTATTTGGTGGTCGTGAAATTGTATTAATTGTGGAAAACAGGGCCCTAGGGTTCCTTTCATGAGATGTTATCAGATGAGTGTGGTATTTGATTTTTGTTGCAGAGAGGGAATCCTTGTAGTGCAGCATGTGGTCGTCATACATGTCCTAGTGTATAACTAGTTTGCTTTTTTGTAGAGACATTCCAGGCAGCGTCCTTTTGCTTTTAGCTGACATAAAACAAATGTGTACCATAGAACAGAATGAGTAAAGAATCAGCATCAGTATTGGCTGATTTTTCTAAGACTTGGGAGGGGGATAGATAGTGGCTAATATGGTAGGGACTGGCCCATTTATTTGCAGAACTATAAATTTGAATGAATTGGAGGCAGGGATGATGACAGGGGACACTTTCCATTTGTCATTGTAAAGCATTGCAACCCCGCTTCCTCAACCTGACACGCGTGATTGACAGGTGTAAACAAACCCGGGTGGTACAGCCTTGATGAGTTGTGTATAATCGTTCTGCCGCTGCCAGGTTTCAGTCAGGCACAAGAAGCCAGATTTGTTGTCCTGCAAAAGATCGCAGATCAGGAGACCCTTGTTCATGAGCGAGCGGATGTTAAACAGCCTGAGAGGCAGGGCTGCAGCCAGGATTACCAGGATGACCAGAAAGATTTTATTGGCTTTGAGTCATTGATGTTAAATCTCCATCCGGATCTACAGTGGATATGTTTATGCCGTTGATGACGGCCCAGATCCGGATGCAGATGTAAGACTGAGGGTGGGTGGGATGTGTGGGGTTGTAGCTGGAGAAGTTCATCCATTGAGTAACGGAAAATTGATGAAACAGGATCAAGTAAAATGAGAGAATGATTCAGACAAACACAGCCCATAGAAACGATCTGTTAATCACCATTGTGGATTTTCGAAGTTCGAATCTTGACACGATTTTGTAAAAAGTCTATTTTCTTTCATTTATCTTTCTGTATGTCACTGTAATGTAGTGCTCACTTATACAATCATGATCGCCGCAGTAGATTAAAGATGTGACTTGAAAGTCGCCAGGAATATGTTTGTGAATGTGTGACGAATCTGGAGATGGAGGCAGTCCGCAGCTGCTGCACACAACATGCGCACGCGTATGGCAACCAGTTAGTTTGAAAACCAGTAGAGCTACAACACCGGTGAGGCCCCAAACCCCACCAGGCAAGAATGTAGAGTGTGGGGTAATCAACAGGCAGGTTAATCCTTCGAAGTTAGTCGTCGAGTTGCTGAGTACATTACCATATGTAGACTAAATCCCTGCAGAGATTACGAATGTAAGCAGCAGGAAAGGCAAAAAAAATACAGTTTTTAGGGAGAATGCAGTGGCGAACAGACGTGCCAACATTCACTTCCTCCTCATGGAGGAGCCGTTGTCAAGTTGCAGAACTGCTATTTAATTACAATAATCGGTGTTACTGCACTGTAGATTGGTTCAATCAGAGTGTGATTCTGCTCTGTAGTTTGGCTTACACACAAACATACATACATAAGATATTGATAAGGATCCTATTTAAAGTGGCTACTGTCTGAATTTAATAACCTGATGCTGAAAAGAATAATAGATTTAGAGTAATGATTACTATATGTGGATACGTGTATGTATGATTGCTTTTATTTTATTATATTTTTGTGTGTATGTCTGTTGGTGTATGCTCATGTATTGCCTAGTCTACATTTAGGCAACATCGACAAACTTATTACAGCCAAAAATGCAGAAAGTTAAGTTGGTCAGAATTTAGCAAATATAATAAATATCATGACATTATTTAGTTTAGTTATGCCTTGGTGCTTTGACCTACCAACTAATGCCTGTTAGAAGAAAACAAAACAGCCCACATTTTCTTGACATTTTTCTAGACCTGTAGACCACTACTAACCTGTAAACCACTACAGACCTGCAGACCACTACTGACCTGTGGAGCGCTACTACTGTTGACCTGTAGCTCACTGCCACTCCCCTGCTTCTCTCTCTTCAAAAATATCTTTAATATCCATCTGGTCCATAAACTCAAGGATATACCGCTACAACAGCATTAACAGGGACACTATGAAATTCTATGGGGACTTACATTGTTTTGAAATGGGCTACTAGAGACAGTCTATATTAATGGCATTCACTCTACTAAAACTAGTGTCCTTTACTTCAAGTAAACATAGCATAAGTTCAAATAAGGTCAATCTCCACTGATCCCCATGTTAAAATGCCCAACTTTACAGCAGAATAAAACATGTTTACAGCCTGGTTCAAAAGATAGTTTTAGTGTATATAGCTATTTTTTCCCTCCATGACAACTGTGAGGTGGATTCATATTTCTTGTTTTTGTTTAGAGCTAACCTATACTCTTTTTTTCAGAGCACCTAACTTTTTAATATGTATTGACAAAAAGTGTTTTAGAAACAACTTCACTACCCTGCCTTTAATACACATTTAATAATCAAAATACACTGCAGATGTGAAGAACATAAACAACTATGTGTTATGCTTAACCAGTCTGTAGAAATGCATCATTCAATACTACAGAATAAGCAATAGGCTAAATAAAAACTGATTAACTGAAAAAATAAATACATAAGTATATTTACTGACCAGTCATAAAAATGATGTTGAATTAAATTGAGAAATATTTGTATATAGGTTTAGGTTATTTATGTCTGATTTCATTGTTTGGATGGTATTACTGCAAACAATGACAAATATTTTTGCCAAAATCTTTGTTCACACCTTCCTTTACAATTGTGAAAGTTTTACTATAGCAGTTTGAAAGACAAACAGCTACTTAGTGCTGCACAAGTATGTCTGACAATAAAAACAGAGGTTTATAAACGGAAGTAAGCCTAACACAAGGCCTATTACTTCTGGTCCACTGATGTTCATGATGTTCATGGAAAATCCTTAGCAAAAGCATTTTCAGTCAAATCACATCAAAACATTTGTTTTTGCATATTTATAGTTAATAAGTTATGGACATGTTGATTTAATAAGTTAATAAAATATAGTTCACATCCAATATTTTGTGTTCTTACTGTCACACATTATTGACTTATGTTTATTGTCGTAACTGTGCATTCAGTTTTGACAGTTACAGTTAATCACTTGTCTGTTGAGTTTTGATAGAGAGTGAGTTCATCTGTTCACACTGATTTCAAAAGCAGATAGCGTATTATAATATCCATTGCTATCATTCTGAATATTTTCCTGAAAACATGTTTTAAGCCATTATATAACACCACTTACAAACAATCTGGCCTGTCATTGCTGGGGCCCCAAATGGTGTGGCCCACACTCCAGCAGTCATCCCTTATTTTTCTGTACTGAAGGTTGCAACCCTAGCACCAACAAGACTGCCAAGAAGCAGGAGGGCTGTGTACTGGGTCATAAATCTAAAATTGGTAGTCCTCCTTGGAACCATCTTGGAGCAAAGCCTAAGAGTAGATAATTTCCCTGGGAAATGGGAAGACGAGTACCAGGCAGATCACAACACCCTGAAATTTGTGATTTGTGTAGTTTAACCCTTGTTCTTAGTCGAACACAGCCGTGGACAGTTGTGAAAGGAGGAGTTAGCAACAAACCTCCTAACAACCAAGTATGCAACTAGAGAACAGAAATTCACTGTTCACATAGGCCTACAGCTGTAAAAAAAAAAAAAAAAAACATCCTGTGTGTAACAGAGTCAAATATGTAACATTGAAATTACACAATACTCTGTGTAAATAGTTATCACCTGATACATTTCAATATGTGACAAATGTTTATGATTTGTATTCTGTACCCCTACATTCATTTTTAGAGGACCCCTCCCTATAAACAGGGTCTCCCGCCCTTAGCTCTTCCCTTTTGTTCTACTTCATGGAAGAGGTAAGCTGCATCGTGGCTGCAGAATTATGTGTATAGCCAACTAGCAGGAACTTGTGTAGTATGCTAATACATTCCAGTGTCACTTAATTCATTTAAGTTTTGTTGTAATGTGACAATTGACCGGAGGATTTTGTGTTTAAGCCTACATCTGTTATCAGAGAGAATAAATGGAGATGACCCCCAAACTGGTCTGAGCCTCCACTTCATAGTCACCGGTTACATATGGACCAGTAATGTTGTGTAATATCAACAGTGTGAAGTAATGAAAATGAACTTTATTGCTCTGTAGAACACACTCAGCTCTTTGAATACTGAGGTGTTTATCAGTGGCCCTCTCCAACCAGTCACAAGGCCACAATGGCATCAGAATCAGCCTCTGTCTCCCCTGCCTGATAAAAGCCCAGCACGTCCATTCACTTGTTTACAAAATACAACAAGCTCAACTGATAACTGCTGGGTGCAGGATAAATAACTAATTACACTCATGACTCTTCCCAGGACAAGCTGAGGCCCTGTGTGCCGGTAGCTTTATGAATTCCTGTCTTGAGGCAATTTTAGCATCATTTCTTGTCTCCCCTAGCTTGCTTTTAACACACCGAAGTTTGCTTTTTTAAACATTACGTCTTAGCCATGAAAATTATTTTTAAATACTTGATTTTATCGTCAAGCACAAGTTTAATTTCATGTTTTTAACTGAAACTTTGTTAGACCAAGATAACATTGCAGCTATTCTTATCGAGTCTACCACTCCCGACTTCAGTTTTATGAGCAAAGCTAGAGTGCAAAATAATGGAGGTTTAGTTGCCATTTTGATAAATGACTCTGTCCACTGCTAGAAGATGTAATATGGAATATTTGACAAAACAATCACAGTTATTCATTATAGCAAAACACTGGTACAATGAAAATTATAATACCACATAAGATGAGTGTAAGTACATTAGGTAGATTATTAAAAGTACATATAGGTAACATACATTTTCCACCTTATAGACACCTAAATATTGTGCAATCTGTTTTGATGACTTTCTGTCAAAATTCTGTATCGACTTTGACTGTGTAGTTATTGTTGACTATTTGACATCCATGTTGACAAACCCCAGGGGTCTGTACCACGAAGCAGGATTTAATTTTAGCAAGGTAACTTCGTCGTTAACCGGTTAACAGGTTTTCAGTATGACTACAGTGGTTCACTTCTTACCGGGAAAAAACACCATAGTAACTTATGCTGAGCGGCTAACCTGCTCCAGAGCAGGACATGTTCCAGATAAGAGATCAACGCTATAAAAGCAATGTCTACTGACCAATTAGATCTCTTGGAAAATGACATCACCATCCGAAGAATATCCCACAGACTGTTTTATAGGCTGCTTTTATGTTTGCTGCAGTGATGTGGAGAAGCTTTTGGATATTGATATCCCACATGATTGAAGTAGTCTAAGCCTTGTAGGGTACCATATATTGTAGGTTTTCAAGATTTGCTCCCAAGTCCGTTTCACACAGCCTGTTGCAGCTGTTAAAATAAATGGGTTTACATCTACCATGATCACAGACAGGAGACTGATAGTGTCAGTTATACCCTCCAATAACATTACATCCTCCAATCAGACTGCAAGGGTCCCCAAAAGTGATGACCCATATTACATTAGTACATGAAAACCCAACCCCTGCTACTCCTGTTGACTTCAGTCACAGAAATAAATTGACAATAGATTTTTGTGTTTCTTTACCTGAACAGATTTCTCCCTGCTCATATGTGGTGTGCGAGCAGCTGTGGAGATTTTTTTATTAATTGGGATCGCTGTCTATTTTGTTTGGAAGAAAAACAAATACCATAAAGCTAAAGGCTTTGCCAACCCCTTGAATGATGAAATGTTAAGATAACTCTGCCATTGGAGGAAATTACCTGCTGCTGAAACTCCAATAAGCCTTGCCAGATAATGTACCCAAAAATTACTCAACACTACTTTCACCACACTAGTTGTCTGTGTATTTGTGCATGTTCAATATGTCTGGTCATGTGCAACTATCCTGATCTCCAACAAGAAAACCATAAAGAAAATAAATGTGCCATTTAAAAAAAAACAGAAATGCAGAAGAGCTGTTTTTATGTAATGTTGGAGTACATATGTTGAAAAGTTAGTGAAACATGTAAACCCTCATTGATTTTCTACTGTTTATCTTTGTCCTGACAGTGGAGATAACAAGAAGTTTCTCAACTGCTGTCGGGAAATCATGTTTAAGAGTGATTGTGTACAGAACCACGGTGGGAGGAGGGCGGATGAGACAGATGTGAGGTGAAGTGGTGGTGTGGCAGGAGGGCGGATAAAAGGAGAGTATTTCGGAGAAACAGTTTACATTGACAGCGGATCAGGATCAGGTAGGAGGATGAGTAGGACTCTGCTGTGGATGTTGGCCTCTCTGGCCATTGCCTCTCTCTCTTCCCTGGCTGATGGAGCTCCACTGTAAGTAGACCTTTACACATTTCCCTGAGCGTGAATTAGTTCATAGAAAACAGCTAGAATCTACTGTTTGTTTGTTTGTTCAGCTTGCTGATATTCAAATTATTCTTGGTTAAACTGCAATGGGAGAAAAAATGATGTCAAGGGATTCTCTGCCTATGTACACAATTTAAAAATGATATAGCAGTGTTAATTTGGAAGGCTATTTAGATTTAGTCTTAGTCTTTAGACAAAAATGCTGTAGGTCTGCATGCCTTCTGGAATGTAATGCTTATCATCTGAAAAAAACTGAAGCATCTGCATCATCAGCAGTTCCATGTTTGCAGTTTGATCAAGCTGTCCTGTAGGCTGAATTTACTAATATTACCATAAAAATGACAGCATTGCCACAGAATGAGGTCTTAAATAATGCCAGACGGATGGCCTAGATTTTGTTTAGAATTTGCACAGTAAAGCATTACGCCAAGAGGGCAACAAACAAAGTCTAGAGCCATGATGAAATGTTACATTGATTGAGTGCTGGATCTTAATCAAGACAATCAATAGATTACTCATTATGTGTAAAGTCCAGGAGCAACTACATTGTGTGTTTGTGTGTGTGTGTTTGTGTGTGTTTGTCTTAGGGGGTGGGGGGGTTCTTATGAAATACTAAAAATGTTCCCCTCGTAAGGCAAATAAAAAAACATTCAGATGGAAAGCCCACACTAAGTAAAGCCAGTACCTAAATCAGAAAAAAAAATGCACATCGTTCTTCTTTTTAAGGTGTCACACACTAAAAAAGTTGGGAATCACTTCTCTAAGAGATCCATGTATAAAACCTTTGCAAAATTAAACAAACAAATACATCTGTAAATCATGTGTATTCACCGTGCCAACCCTATATTGCTATGTGTGTAGTTTGTAGTACAAATTACATCAATCAGTACATCCTGAACAGCATGTGGTCCTTTCTGTACGACTATATTCTTAATCTTTCTCTCTTGCTACAGGCAGGTGATGTCTGCCCCCAACTTGTTGCGAGTAGGAACGGCAGAAAACATCTTTGTGGAGTGTCAAGACTGCACAGGAGGAGACATTAGGGTTGAAATCATTGTGATGAACCATCCAACCAAAACCAAAAGGCTGGCATCTACATCTGTGACCCTCACCAGCGCAAAGCACTTCCAAGACCTCGGACAAATAAAGGTAATATCTTTTTAAATCGTCATTTATATGTTACTGGTACTTAACTGTGAAAATACATTTGTGATATTGCTATTTTAAAGCCTGAATTTGGCTTGTGTCTCTTCATACTGGGTTCAGATCCCCGCTGGTGACTTCAGTAAAGATCCCAACATGAAGCAGTATGTGTACCTGCAAGCTCAGTTCCCCGACCGACTGCTGGAGAAAGTCGTCTTAGTGTCCTTCCAGTCTGGGTACATCTTCATCCAGACTGACAAGACCCTCTACACCCCCAACAGCAAAGGTGAGTTCAATACTCCATCAGTACTGAAGAACACACCTACCTCTACCTGTCTCTACATAAGTTAGAGACATTAACATATAAAAATATATCACACTATATATTTTTTTATATCTTTAGTTTCACTTAAGCAACATGTATCCAAATAGATAAACCATCCTTCAGCAGCAAAATTAACTTCTTTCCCTCTCTATGTCAGTTCATTACAGGATGTTTGCAGTGACCCCCCGTATGGAGCCCGTAGAGAGAGATGACGCAACCCAAAATGATGCTTCAATTGCCATTGAGATTGTGGTATTGTATTGTATTTTTGATAAGCACAGACTTGATGAGATATCACAAATGCTAAAATGTAGAAAACAGTATATGTTGACCAGGCTCATGAAATGTGGAAAAAAACAACATTGATTTCACAAATGAAGGTCATGACTCACTATTAATGGTTATTTTATACTGTTTATTTTTAGACCCCTGAAGGCATAATTATGCCACTTGATCCAGTTTCTTTGAAATCAGGGCTCCACTCTGGAGATTACCAACTTGCTGAAATTGTCAGGTGACTATTATATTGCAATTACATTACTATACATTTTGTTCGTTAGTGGTGAATTTACACTTTAACACAGATAACAAGTTAATTTGAATAAATACTGATATAGGATATGTATACCATGTTTATGTTATGAATAATACAATTAATTTCCATGTTGTTAATTTAGTGTTTGACTAAACATAAATGAATTTAGTCAGACAGTGTTTAAAGTGTCGAGACTCACTGAATCCTCAGTACACACACACACGAAGCAAAACTAGACCTGCTAAATGGTAATTAGCTATCTTTTCTTTTGACTCTAGTGGAAATCATGAAATTATTGTAATTTAGGTTAATTTAAACTACACATTTGATGATAGCAATAGTTTGACATTTTGGGAAACGCTTGTCATTTTCTGAATTAGATGATAAGATTGATATTGCTGTCATGTCATGTCCATTAATTATAAGGCAAAAGCCAGGACAAGGATATTTTAGCTTAGCATAATGAAACAGCTAGACTGGCTCTGTCCAAATGTTACATGTTAGTATTTAACAGTGACCCCAGGATATTACTGGTCCCAGCCAAGAAAAGGTCTGTAATCAACCCCTATAAACAGCTAATTGTCGTTAGTTTGTTTTTTACAGATTAAGCAAAGTGATATAATATCTTAATTAATGACTCTTTGAGGCACTGATAATAATAATAATAATAATAATAATAATAATAATAATAATAATAATAATAATAATAATAATAATAATAATCTTTATTTGTCAAGCACTTTTCAAAAACAAGTTACAAAGTGCTTTAACAAGTGTAAAGACAATAATACCCAAAAGACAAAAACAATACAAGATAAAAGCAAGAAAGCATTGAAAAGACTAAAATACACGTTTAAGATAAATATGAAATAAATAAAATAGAATAAAATGAAAGGGATAAAATAAAGTTAAGCAAGATCGGGAAAGGCTCTCCTATAAAAGTACAGGGACTTAAAAGAGTTCACTGACTCAGCTGACCTGATTTCCTCGGGCAGGCTGTTCCAGAGCCTCGGGGCCCTGACAGCAAACGCTCTGTCCCCTTTAGTTTTCAGTCGAGACTCTGGAACAGACAGCAGACGTCTCCCAGAGAATCTCAAGGTACGTGCTGGTGTGTATGGGACTAAAAGGTCAGAAATATAACAAGGCTGTGAAGAGCTTAAAAGTGATCAATAAAATTTTAAAGTCAATTCTAAAACATACTGGGAACCAGTGTAATGGAGCTAAAATAGGGGTGATGTGGTCATATTTCTTAGTTCTGGTACCACATCGTCCCGAGCGCCCCCGGTACCGGGTCCGTAATCTATTTGCGTTTTTATAGCTGGATTCCGTCCAGAAACAGTGGCGATTCTGGTTCGGATAGATCGTTCGGAGCGCCGCCATCTTGCCGGCGGCCTACGGAAGCCATTGGGTTCATTTCAGTTTCGCCGTTTTCTGTATTTAATCTCCATGTAGTCTGTAATGGTAAAATAAATATGTTAATATACAATGGATTTATATTCCTTTGCTTCTGACATTTCAAAGGAGACCAGAATTATGCATCTAGGCCTAATGGTTGAGGAGATATTACTGATTTATTTTGGATATGTTATTTTAGGCGTTTTTCCTAAAAATAGGTTCTAGGGGTTAAGTGCCTGGCAGCTATTCTCGACAGTCTGGAGTTGATCAGTAGACTTTTGGGTTAAACAAGTGAAAAGGCTGTTGCAGTAATCCAGGCGTGATGAGATGAAGGCGTGTAAAATGGTCTTGTTGTCCTTAAAAGTTAACATAGATCGAATTTTTGCTATATTTCTAAGTTGATAAAAACATGATTGAACAAGCCTTGCGGTGTGCTGCTCGACATTTAAATTACTATCAAACCAAACACCAAGGTTCTTTGCAACAGGCTTAATGTGATATACTAGGGAACCAGCAGATGGCAGTATTTGTTTTGCCATCTGCTGGGACCCAATGACCAGGACTTCTGTTTTGTCTGAGTTCAGCTGGAGGAAATTTTTTAACTTCAAAAAGGCAGTCGTTAATTGAACTCAGCATTCCAAGGTCTGTGGATCTGACGGACAAGCACATTTGAGTATCATCAGCATAAATATGAAAATAAATACCATGTTTATGGATAATATGCCCAAGGGGAAGCAGAAAGAAGGAAAACAAAATGGGTCCTAAAACCGACCCCTGAGGCACACCATATTTAACTGGACAGAACGAAGAGACATAATTGTTTAGACACACAGAACTTCCTATTTGACTGGATGGATGAAAACCACTCTAGGGCAGTACCAGCGATCCCCGCCCAGTGCCTCAGTCTGTCTAACATGATGTTGTGATCAATGGTGTCAAAAGCAGCACTAAGGTCCAGGAGTACCAGGACTGAGCACATACCTTCATCAACAGACATTAAAAGCTCATTGGTGACTTAAAGCAGGGCAGTCTCAGTGCTGTGGTACTTCCTGAAACCAGACTAAAACTTTTCAAATAATTTGTTATTTTCCAGTACAGTGAGCTGCTGTTTGGACACAATTCTTTCTAAAAATCTTTGAAAGAAAAGGCAGTTTTGAAATTGGTCTTAAATTTTGTGGGAGGGAGTTATCTAAACCAGGTTTTTTTTAAAAGTGGGCTCACGCAAGCCATTTTAAAATAATCAGAACACAACCAGTAGATAGGGAGCTGTTAAAAACAGAGATCAAATGGGGCCCAACAGAATCCATTACTTTCAGTAAAAACTTTGTAGGTATTACATCAAGTGGGCTGGAAGACACTCTCATTTGTGATACTGTTTTTAAAGGCTCAAACAAGTCAATGGGATAAAACTGGTTAAAACTCTCTTGCTGCCAGTGAGGGACCTCTGAGTAAGAGGCCGTGGGGGTAATAGAGGCTCTGATTGACACCACCTTATTGGTAAAATAAGATAAAAACAATTCACAGTCATCATTACTTCCAGCTAAGGCACAAGGAGGGGTTGGGTTTACCAGCTGATCCACAGTCTTGGGAAACCTGGGATTGTGTTTATGTGTAGTAATGAGTTCAGAAAAATAGTGTGTTCTCACAACCTTAACCAAAAGCTTAAGTGGGTTCTGATTTGCAACTGAGCCAAGTTAGGTTTTCCCCCTGTTTTCAGTCTTTGTAAACTAAGCTACCTCGCTGCTTGCTATATTTCTAACAGGGTTTCAGTCTGTCTGTCTGCTGAAATTTTAAACTATTAATTTAAATTGTTGAGTAATTGATGAATTGAACTATTTATTATTTGAATTATTATTTCAAATAATATCAAATTATTATTTGTAAATGGGCAGACAGACACACAGACACACAGACACACAGACAGACAGACAGACAGACAGATAGACAGATATAACAAAACAGAAATACATTTAATCCTGTGCTCTATGAATTAAATATACAGCCTAAAAAATTAAAATAAAGGTGCAAACGTTCGAAAGTGTTTATTGTGCAGTTTGCAGGCAACCTTAAAACTTCCTTCTTCTAACTCTTCTAACCTTTTCTTCTAAACCTCAGATGCAGCTCTCTGTAGGACAGTTTAAACACCAAGTCCATTGCAGCAGATAATTTTATGTAACATATAATTAAAAAAATAAATTACCTAATTAAAATTAAAAAATAAAATATAAAAACTTCAAGTTCCCCTTTTTCTAAATGCTGTGAATAATTAAATGTTTTGCTTCATTACTGAAATACGTGTTCTTGTGTGTGTCTGTGTTTAGTCCCGGACTGTGGAAGATTGTGGCTAAGTTTCACAGCAACCCACAGCAGAGCTATACGGCAGAGTTTGAGGTCAAAGAATATGGTAAGTCTTTCATTACCTGATTTTTTTATTTAAAACCTATGTAAACATTCATTGTCTGATTGGACACACAAAACAACTCATTTATTATTTCAGTGCTGCCCAGTTTTGAGGTTAAACTGACACCCGCGAGTGCCTTCTTCTACGTGGACAGTAATGATCTCACCGTTAACATCAAAGCTACGTAAGTTAAACATGTTGTTTTGTAGCTTTAGAGACCAAATTTGATAAGAAGAGAGCTTGAAGAAAATGGTGTTCAGGGGTTGTGTTGGTGCTCTTTTTTTCTATGGGTCATTTGTGTGTTACATTTTGAGCATCACATTTTATTGTCCTGTTTCACTTCACTGTGGGCTTAAACCTGTCCTTCTCTGGTGGTTTTAGGTATCTTTTTGGTGAAGAGGTGGATGGGACGGCCTACGTGGTATTTGGGGTTATGCAAGAGGGTCAAAAGAGGAGCTTTCCCAGCTCTCTTCAGAGAGTGCCGGTGAGTTCATCCTTTTCCTGTATTTCTGTGTCAGTTTCTGAGTTGATTGGTTATTCTGTCGTATACAGTGTTTTACAGCTTGGCCTTTACCAGCACTTCAAAATCTGCAAATCTCCAAAACATGAAACATGTAGGATTTCCTGTTATTCAGACATGATTCAGTCAATTTAGTTAAATTGTTACAACTACAGATATTAAGTATTTAGGCTCTTAAGAATAAAGCCAGGATGATATAGTAATAAACCTCCAACTGTTCACTGCCGGTATGTCAAGATGCATTTTTATATGATGTCACATTAGATTGAGAGCGGAAACGGAGTGGCCACACTGAAAAGAGAGCACATCACACAGACCTTCCCAAACATCATGGAGCTGGTGGGGAGCTCCATATTTGTAGCTGTCAGTGTGCTGACGGAGAGCGGTAAGAAAGAGAGACTGTGTGTTTGTGTCTGTTCTGTATGTTTGATCAGGTATGATTCTTATTCAGCAGCTCAAAGGTGCAAAGTAACTATCAGTTATTAGTGCCTAAATTTTCCCAAACAAAAAAATGAGAGGGAAAAATATAGATAAGTCATATCAGAGGTTTTTTTCACTTAATTAAGAAAAAAGTGAAAAATAAATGGTAATCAGTTTGTGAGAATGTGTTTGTGTCAACTCGCAGGTGGTGAAATGGTGGAGGCCGAGTTGAGAAATATCCAGATTGTCACATCACCTTACACCATCCACTTCAAGAGAACTCCCAAATATTTCAAACCAGGGATGTCCTTCGATGTTGCGGTAAAATACTTCTTTAGATTTAAATTAATTGATAGAAGAAGTATTTAGTTAATAAAATATTTTAGTTTAATAAAATCACTTTACAGAAAACATTTCACTACAGTCAGTCTTTGAAAACTGATACCAGTATAACTTTGAATGAAATGAGATTCCAGAGAAAAAGATAAATTCTCCTATTAACAATTTGGGTGATGACATATATCCATACACCTATATATATATAAATCATAATACTTAGTGCACAGTTACAGCAGTTTCCAGAACTGATCTAATATTTTTGGTTTGACCTTAATGAAAAGTGTTTTATTAAAACAGATGTTTTCTCATCACCTGTGTCTCTGATGGCAGGTTGAAGTTGTGAATCCAGATGAATCTCCAGCACAAGGTGTTGAAGTGGAGGTAAACCCAGGCCAAGTGCAGGGCTCCACCGCAGCCAATGGCATGGCAAGGCTTACCATTAATACAGAAGCAAGGAATGATAGACTGATAATCACTGTAAGTCTCTGAAATATTTTACCCTTTTTGAATTGTGGTCCATTTAGCAAATGGAAGCTTAAACTTACATTCAGCACCTTTGATATTGTAGTGGTAATTCAAGCAAAGCTATCACCAAACTCTGCAGCTCTATGAAGATGTTTAATTTAGATTATGATTTTGGCCCTGTGACACATTTATTGTACAGTATGCGAATGGTGAAGCTGAGCATCTCCAAGCTAAAGATCAAGATATCTTTGGTGTGTGTTGAAACAGAGCTAAAAGGGGAGTGAATATTTGACTTTGATTGGACAGGTGGCCAGAAACATGACTCCAAATATGCTAATATTGTTCTGTATCTGCTAGATATTAAAGTAGATGTTTTTACCAACTTAACAAGCCAGTGGCAGTGGTTAGAGGTTGTGTGTGTTGCTGCACCCTGATGCAAAAAATTAATAAGACAGCTTCAAGTAACAAAGAGAATAGAGAAAGGCAGACAAAAACATGCAACGTTCTTAAATATAGTTGATTTTTACCTTACGCACTTAAATGGCAAGATATATTCCAGCACTGAAATGAAACAATGTAGCACGCTAAATGCAGGCTCAAAAACTCTGCATTTGGCTAAGCTGTGAAAGGCAAGGCAATGATAATAGATATTATTGAGACTTTTTATGTATCATTTAATTCAACTGTTTGTCTATGCTTACTTGTGTGTCTCTTTAATTGCAGGCAAAGACCAGTGATCCTCGTATTTCACTTGAAAGGCAAGCAACAGCCACGATGACAGCTCTCCCATATACCACCAAAGGCAACAACTACATCCACATAGGTGAGGAACATCCTGAAATAATGCCAGATGGTAAAAAAAGGTGGTGATGGGGGTAGAAGTGAAATAGTATGTACCATGTACTAGATCTACAATTTGTCATTGTTTTCAGGTGTGGATACAGCTGAGCTTAAATTAGGAGAAAACCTGAAAATCAATCTCAACCTCAACAGGCAGGCAAATCAAGACCATGACATCACATACCTGGTGAGAGACGTTTTACACCTGCACACGTGTGCACATACAGTATATGACTTTTTTTGTGTCCTACAACCTGTGTAGTGTTTAAACTCATGTCGAATAAGTGCTGGTGTTCAAATCTGTGTCCCTAGATCCTGAGCAGAGGTCAGCTGGTAAAAACTGGCCGTTACAAGACTAGAGGCCAAGTACTGATTTCCCTGATAGTTCCCATTTCCAAAGAAATGCTGCCATCGTTCCGCATCATAGCCTACTACCATACAAATGATAATGAAGTGGTGTCAGACTCTGTTTGGGTGGATGTCAAGGACTCCTGCATGGGCTCGGTGAGAAACACAACACTGATGTAGCAGAGTTTAACTAATTAAGTGTATAAACAAGACAAGCAAATTGTATAATTCTAGGACAAATTTTTATGTCTAAAACAGCTTTAACAATGTTTCACTGATTGACCTCCCCTCCACATTTAGCTGAAGCTGGAATCATCGAGACCTGCTCCATCCTATGAGCCTCGCAGGATGTTTGGGCTGAAGGTCACTGGAGATCCAGGAGCCACAGTTGGACTTGTGGCAGTTGATAAAGGTGTCTACGTCCTAAACAACAAGCACCGACTCACCCAGAAAAAGGCAATTTCTTTATTTATCTTGAAAAAAATTCAAAGGGGTTTAATTTAAAATGTATGTATAAAAATGATACCTGGTATTCATTTGTCCTGCACATACTGTAACCTTAAACCTTGTCTGTTTGTATTTCTGTGTGTGAATGACTCAGGTGTGGGACATTGTAGAGAAGTACGATACAGGCTGCACTCCAGGTGGAGGGAAGGACAGTATGAGTGTGTTCTATGATGCTGGGCTGTTGTTTGAGTCGAACACAGCTTCTGGGACTCCTTACAGACAAGGTGACATTACTTACTTCATCCCTTCCCACATCATGCCCTCTTTAGGCTTTAATTTGTACCAATAAGATATCACTGGTTAGGGTAAGGGTGGCACAGTGCAGTGGTTAGCACTGTTGCCTCACAGCAAGAAGGTCGTGGGTTCAAACCCCAGTTGTCCTGGCCTTTCTGTGTGGAGTTTGCATGTTCTCTCCGGGTGCTCCAACTTCCTCCCACCATCCAAAGACATGCAGTGTCCTTAGGTGTGAGTGGTTGTGTGGACTGGCGACCTGTCTGGGGTGTACCCTGCCTTTCACCCAATGTCAGTACGAAGTGTAAGCGATGGAAGTGGCTGTGGAAATTTTAGTGTTTTCCATCTTAACCTCAGACAAGGCTTAAGATGAACCACAGTGATTGTCACATGAGCTGATTATGGTTCCCTCTGTTTTGTTAGTGCTGTTTAAAAGTTTGAGCAGTTTTTTTTTTCAAATAAAGCTTTTATACATTGATTGAGAATTTCCAAAAATGAGGTGTGCAAGATACAATATTTCTCACACCCATGCATCCATTTGGTCAACCAAATAAAAGATCTTAGTTTAATTTTAAGATCATGACATCATTTACACCCTGCAGAAATCAAGTTTAGGTCCAACCTTGTTTGGTTCTCATGAAGATCTTGTCTGTGTTGCATTTCCAGAATTGAAATGTCCGGCCCCCAGCAGGAGGAAAAGATCCACTACTATAATGGACGTCACCACCAGTTTAGGTAAGAATCACAGTAGGCATTTTCTGCCTCACAGCTCAGGCTCTCCAAAATATTTGTAATGACTTTGACAATACTCCTTTTGCTATGCTGTGTATGCTAAAGAAAGTGAGCTGAAACTTCAGTTTCAAACAATTTCTTATTTCTAGGGCCCAAGCACTGAGCAAACTTTCAAAGTTGAACAGAAATTTGGGCAAAAAAGCCTTAAGACCTTGATGATGCTATACCATGAAGCTTGTGAATTTTCATCAAATATTTGCCATTTGAAGTTTTTTGTTTTAAAACCACAAAACCTTTATTGATTTTGATATTTAATGTGACTGATTTATGTATCCAGTAAGTTGCTTGTGGAAATAACAAAAATGAGGCTCAACTTTCAGTAGGTTACACATTGAAACTCACTTTAGGTGTGTACTGGGACAGAAATAGGAACGCTTCCGAACTTGCCTGAGAATCCTCCGGTTTTCAAGATTTCTTCAGTTTCAATGAAGTAATTCATTGATAGTTGTCAATACATCCACTGGTACATAGCAAAAATGAACTGTTAATTATGTTTGCAGAATTCTGTTAGTTAATTCTGCAAACTGTTTATGAATGAATTATACATGGATTGAAATGTTGGGGTGATTTTCGGTCATTATTTAAATTGCACACCATGCTGGGGTCAGTTGGAGTAAAGCTCCTCATTAAACACGGAATTGATGAGCAATAAAGGGAGTGGTTTGAGTAGTTGCCTCGTATTTTACTATAGCCAACAATATACACAATACTTTGGTACTGTGTTGTTGGTAGAATATTATCATTTTTATTCTACTTTTCCTGATGCTTAGTGTTGTGTATTATTTAACATGTTTTGACATGTTCTGAGTTAAATTGTCACCATAAAATTAGGCTATGCCTTTGTCATAATGTGTATTGTTGTGGGGGGCTGTAATGTAGTTGCCAGTATTGCTGTAGACAAAAAAAACATGATAAACATGATCAGGTATTTTCTAAGATTGTTCAACGTAACCAGTTGTTTTAGATCAGTCCCAAACAAAATGTTACCTGGATGCTGACGTATTTAATTGATGTGTGACTGGAAACAGCAAAACTGTGAGCTTTTGAGTGGATAGCAAGCAAAGCAACAAGCCAGAATTAGGTACTATTTTTGCTCTAGTAAGACTGAACCAAGTGTACCGCATTCTTGCAAAAAGTATATTTTTTTAATTTTTTTTTTTTTTTTTGTAGGTGGCTATAATGTAGTGCTCACTTGTACAATCATAACCGCCACATTAGATCTGAGATACGACTTGAAAAGGAATATGTTTTGTGAATGTGAATACTCTTTTATTTTAGTTCGTTTTAGTTAGTTTTGCAAACTGACAATAGTCTTGTTTTTATTTTTACGTCAGTTAATGACAATGTTCACATCTAGTTTTCATTATTTCGTTCATTTTCGTTAACGATAATAACCTTGCTGTCTACCCCAAGATGTGGGAAGGTACTAGGGCCTGTTATAGCTGCTTGCAGCTTTAATGAGTTTGGTTTTCCTTATTTTAAAATACTTTATTTACAGCTTTCCTCGTCACTGTTCTTCTGGAACTCCAAATGTTCTCACTTCACTACCCTCTTTTTTTCCCAGTGAGTAAATATAACAACGAACTGCAACGTGACTGTTGTTTGGATGCCATGAGGGACACCCCAGTTTCATACACTTGTGAACGACGCAGCGAGTACATTGTGGACGGTGCCACCTGTGTGGAGGCCTTCCTGCACTGCTGCAAGGAGATTGAAAGCTTGCGAGCCGAGAAGAAGGAAGATAACCTCCTACTGGCTCGCAGTAAGAGACAGGGACAAGGGATGGAGGGAAGCCTTGGGTGGTCTCTATTCATGGTCATCACTGCCTCCAAATGAAAAATAATATTTTTTACCGTTTTAATGACACTTTAGGTGAGGAGGACGACAACAGTTACATGGACAGCAATGAAATTGTTTCTCGTACCAAGTTCCCTGAAAGTTGGCTGTGGACAGATATCATACTGCCTCCTTGCACTCGACAAAACCCTAACTGGTGAGTCAACTGCAACCCATACTTACAACAAATACACAGCAAACATCATACATGACACCATAATGATTTAAAGCTACCCTATACCACTGAAAGTGTTAACTCTCTTCTTCCTTTCAGTGACACCTCAACATTTTTGAAAAATGTTCCTTTACAAGACTCGATCACAACCTGGCAGTTCACTGGCATCAGTCTGTCAAGAACTAATGGTGAAGCTTCAGTGACAAAAATCTGTTTTGTATTTAATTTGTACCTTAAACCTCTACCATCCCTCACACTCTCTCTGTTTCATCACTTGTTTTTTTTTCTATCCCTCTCATCTTTAAGGAATCTGTGTTGGTGAACCATTAGAAGTAATTGTCCGGAAGGAATTCTTCATTGATCTCAGGCTGCCGTACTCTGCTGTCCGTGGAGAGCAGCTAGAAGTTAAGGCTATCCTACACAACTACAGCCCTGATCCTGCCACTGTAAGTCCGTGTTACTCTGCTCTGGTGTTGTAAATATGGACTGACATACAAGTTTGGTAAAAAAGAGAATAAATTAAATCCTTCCTTCAGTCTTTGGTAAGTGTAATACCCCTCTCACATGATGATTGGTCCCAGAACTCGAGCAACCTTAGAACAATATTTACAATGTAAGGCATTGCATTTCTGTGTGCTCTATGGGGGTCTTTGCCTTGCAACAACTACACATACCTCAGTCTATTTATTCTTCTTTGTCTTATTTTCAAGGTGCGTGTGGATCTGATTGAAGAGGAAAACGTGTGCAGTGCAGCCTCTAAACATGGACGATATCGTCAGGAGGTTAATATTGGGCCCCAAACTACACGATCTGTACCCTTTATCATTATTCCCATGAAGGAAGGAGAATCCCGCATTGAGGTCAAAGCAGCTGTTAAAGACTCATCGCTCAATGATGGGATCATGAAGATGCTACTGGTGGTGGTAAGAGAAACACACTCCATGTAGTGGGCTTACAGCTTTTGTATAGGATAGCAGAACAGTTAGCTTATTGTAGTAAAATGTTGCAATAAAAAAATATCTGTTTAAACTTTGAATTTCATCTCAGGCCTGTAACTTTATGATTAGAGTAGCTAGTTCAGCCAGTTGTAACCAGTTTGGACTGATATTCAGCTGTGATATTGTATGTAGCCACTTGCTTGAAATCAAGTCCAATTCAACAAATCCTGCAAAGTAAACAACAAAAACATTGTTTGTCTATGCCCTTTAGAAAGACACAGAGCTTTTTCTTGAAACAAAATTTGTCTGTGACTTCTAAAATCCTTACAATTCAGTGCTGAAAAATTATCCATTTCATGAGGTGATAACGTGTTTTTAGGTTTAGGCACAAAAACCAACTTGGTAGGTTAGGGAAAGAATCATATTTTGGGTTAGACATTTAGATTTAAGTTAGTACCTTGTTAAGGTTACGGGGGCTTTATTGTTGCGGTTATGGCAATAACCATGTGGTTATGTGGTTATCAGTCATTCGCTTTCACTTCTGGCCCATGGGACCTTATTTCAAGAAAAATATGTGTGCAGTAGTCAATGGCGAGAGACAACTTATTTTTGTCGCGTTAGAATTGAGCCCTGAATTACATGATGATGTTGGCAGTTACGTCCTCAGGTGGCTCAAGCCCAGAGATGCAGAGATCCTACTATGCTTCTGATTGGCTAATAGTCCTTAACTAGGAACTGCGCATGTGCAGCTCCCAAAAAAAGATCATGTAGAAGCAAGATGCATCACTCTATAGCTAAAACAAAGCGTTCGACAAAGGGTGAAAAGAGGAGCTGCAGAAATGTGCAGTATGACAAAAATATGGTGTTTTTTGAAAATTAAACCATGTAAACCTGTTCTGGTACAACTACTAAATAAGATTTTTAACCTGAAAATGAGCATAATACCACCTCTTTAAAAAAACAACATTGACTGTCAGTTGGAAACAGCGATCATCCGGGTTAAAATATAAGAAAACTGACATCTTTCCGGTCTACTTTGTTAGCCTTTTGTAAGTAAGAAAAAAAAGACCAAGATATAATATTGTAACAAGAAATCCATGTTGTATTTTGTTACACCAGCATATTAACATTACTAATGTTTGTCCTATCTTTCCAGCCTGAAGGTGTATTAGTTAAATCTCCTCACATTGTAGCTCTAGACCCCACTAAAAATGGTGTAGGTGAGTGTCCCCATTAAATAGCTACATTATATAGTAATTTAGCAATATTATGTTTTTATCAATGGCTAACTGATCCTCCAACGTGCCCACTGTTTAGGTGGTAAACAAGAAGAAATTATCAACAGTGCAATTCCTAAGAAAGATTTGGTTCCAAACACGCCTACTAGCACACAGATCTCTGTGACAGGTGAGATACAGTGTTATATTTGGGCATGTTTCTGTATGTGTATCTGATAGAGTGTCCTAACATTGAACTCTGCATTGGTGTAATTCTTTATTGTTGTTATTGGGGAATGACCGCCTCAGTGGTTGTGGGGGATGTTTGCATGTTTATTCATTTGTTTCTTCCCATTGGTTTAAACTATTGTGGTTTTTCTGTTTGTGTGTGTGCATGCAGGGAGAGAACATGTATCTGTACTGGTGGAGAACGCCATTAGTGGGAACTCTATGGGTAGTCTGATCTACCAGCCCTCAGGCTGTGGAGAGCAGAACATGATCCACATGACCCTGCCTGTCATTGCAACCACATATTTGGACAAAACCAACCAGTGGGAAACTGTGGGTTTCCAGAAACGGAACGAAGCCCTCCAACACATTAAGACTGGTAGGGACACTCAGATTAGCACAGATACAAGTTTTAAGTTTATGACTTGGCAGAAGTGATATTAAAAAAGAAAATATGTCAGACAGAAATGCATGCTACCCCTGCCCCACAGGTCCAAGCTAGGTAGAATAAAAAACATTCTTATTTCTTTACCAAAAAACCTATTCCATCAAAATAATTTAAAAGATGCTATAATCCATGAAAATAAATGTAACGGGACTTCTCAAACTGACATACAATGAATAAGATACAGTAGAGCTGAATGGCAGTCAGTAAAAAGGATGTGTGTTTTGTTTTGTCCAGGTTACCAGAACCAGCTTGCCTACCGTAAAAATGATGGGTCTTTTGCTGTGTGGCAAAATCATCAAAGCAGCACCTGGTAAGCATGCAAATATTCATGAACTTGCACGTAAATGTTTGAATATTCTCCTTTAACTTAGATTCTGACTATGAGAAGGATAGATGTGTTTCACATGCAAATAAATTAAACAATTATTCTCCTCTCTAAGGCTGACAGCTTATGTTATCAAGGTGTTTGCCATGGCCAACAATCTGGTGGCAGTGCCAGACAACGTCATCTGTGATGCTGTCAAGTTTCTGATTCTCAACACACAGCAACCTGACGGCATATTTAAAGAAGTTGGAATTATGTACCATGGAGAGATGATTGTGCGTCCACTGATTTCATTAACATCAATACTTAATGTTGATGCAAAAACAAAATTGCTAATCAAACTGAAAACAATTACATGTTATTGTGTATCCTCTCAATATATGAGTAACATCGTATTTGTGTGTATGTGTAGGGTGATGTGCGTGGCGGGGATTCAGACGCCTCCATGACGGCCTTTGGCCTCATTGCCATGCAGGAAGCGCGCACACTGTGTGCTGCCACTGTTAATGTGAGTACCTCACCTCTATATGTTACTTTCACCTTGTTATTTCTTTATTTACTGACTCCACACCAGTGACTGGTGACACAAAGCTTTCTGAAGCACTGCACTACATTAAAGCAACAGATCATTTGCTAAGCCTTGCTCCCATTAGTTTCTGTTGATAGTCCTGGGAGTAGCTTTAAAACCCATAATTTATTAAATACGTTTGTCAGTTCAGACAGAGGTAGACAACAGCCGGCTATCCTTTTGAGCCACCAATCGCTGGCATACTTTGTCAACATTAGCTAGAAAGCTTTCATTAGCTGCATTGTTGAAAAGAGAATTGTACTGCAATGTAGTAGTTTTTCCTTGTATTATAACTATGGTTAGGAAAAATGTTACTCCGGACACTGAGCAACCGCTTGTAGGACATGATTAATGATTCAGCCATTGTGCCAAGATCAAATGTTAAGACATTCCTGAACAGAAGTGATTTTTAAAATTGCTGGGTTGAAGTTTTCTTACCAATTTCACAGTTTTTGATGTTCGTACTAAAATCTGTCAACATCTTCCTGCTCTCCCCTTATCCTCCTTTGTCCTTCCTTTCTTTCCAGAGTCTGCCAGGCAGTATAGACAAAGCAGTGGCCTACCTGGAGAAGCGTCTGCCCAGCCTCACCAACCCATATGCTGTTGCCATGACATCTTATGCCCTGGCCAATGAAAACAAACTGAACCAGGAGGTCCTCTACAAGTTTGCTTCCCCAGGTGTCGTCACACAGCAGTTGTCTTAAAATAATATTCAGAAATATAATCTACATGTGTAAAGATTTAAATATTACACATAAGGTCGATATTATGGGATGACTTTAGCGCAGTACAGAAATGCCAAAGATATGTTCAATGTAATTATGTATCTCATTTATACAGATTTTCACCGGAACTGAAAATGTTGTTTTTCATCTGTTAAGTGTTTAAATATTTTGAATGATCAATTTTAAGGGATTTTGATGAGAAATGTTTGTGCTCATGTTAAATACCAAATACCATTTTTTAAAAATCTCTCAAATATCCACATTCATTTTATTTCTTATCTTTTATTTAATTTCTCTGAGATTAAATATTTTAAGATTAGGGATTGAATTAAGGTTGTTCCAGGTACAGCACAGTAATAAACATGTTTGTGTGTGTCTTCCTCAGAGCTGTCACACTGGCCGGTACCTAAGGGACATGTTTACACACTGGAGGCCACAGCTTACGCTCTTTTGGCTCTGGTCAAGGTCAAGGTGAGCATATCCCACTAGTGCGCTTCTCACAAGGATGTCATGCATCATCACTGGTACCTCACTAAAAGTGTTTGTGTCTCTCAGTACATTCAAAATGTGAATGAAGTTTTACACTTTCAAATTGTTTGGGCCAACATTATGGACCTTTTTATATCTCTGCTTATCACCATCTAGAGCACTTTATGATTGTATTTAGATATTTGAAGGCACTTTTTCTGCCCTTATAGGCAGCCTTTGGTTACAAGAGTTGCAATGAGTTGAACTTAGGAAGGTACTGATTTGAACAACCATTACTGCGTAATAACAGTATAATAATACAAATGTGACAAAACAGACATGATATTATTTGTAAATAATACGTGTATCAGGCAAGTTTAAAGGCTCTGCAGTTTTAAAAAATAAGAAAAGCTGATTTACAAACTCTATGGTAGGCTTTGGAAACTAGCAGGTAGAAGAGCATTTAAAATATTAGACAAGAAATCTTCGTCATATCACCATTGTCAAATTTCAGATAACTATAAGCTTTTAAATTTTGCTAATTTCAAATTATTTAAATCAGCCTGTCTAATCTATAAAGTTATACATGGTCTTTCTATTTTAACTAAAATATATTAAAATCAAATGCAAAGCCAACCACAGAACATTTTAACTATTCACTTGTGCTCTGTTAATAAAGGCCTTTGAAGAAGCCAGACCTGTTGTCAGATGGTTCAGCAAACAGCAGAAGGTGGGCGGAGGCTATGGATCAACTCAGGTAATTCAGACCCCTCTCTCCATATTAATAGTATAATAGTTATGTAACTCCATATGTTTTTAGTGAAGCTGCATCTTTTCATTTAATCTTGGCTTTTCATTTAATCTTGGTTTCTAACCCATTTTTTCTACATCACGTTTTCCCTCCCTTTTCTCTCTCCCTCTCTTTTTCTCTCCAGGCTACTATAATAGTGTACCAGGCTGTATCTGAGTACTGGGCCAGTGCTAAAGAACCAGAGTATGATCTGAACGTGGACATCTTGTTGCCAGGCAGGTCAAAACCTGACAAGTACAACTTCAACAGGGAAAACCACTATACCACAAGAACATCTAAAGTGAGAACACACTCACATACGAACATAAACAAACTCACAGTGGCTCATTAATATTATCATCTGTTCTCTATCACCTGTTTCGTTCTGTATGTTTCTTCTGCTGATCCCCGTGTGTTTTGTTCATATTTAAATTCCTACAGATCAATGATATAAACCAGAATGTCAAAGTGACTGCAACAGGCACAGGAGAAGCAACACTGACAGTAAGTTAAATATGTTTTTACTTTATAATCTTTTGTTTCTTGTTGTGTCTTTTTTTAATCTCAGATGAAGCCAAATGCATTTTTTTTACCTTAAATGGACTATTGACATAGATGCCTATTTACCTATTTCACATTATCATGCACTTTTATCTATCTATGTGACAGATGGTGTCTCTGTATTACGCTCTGCCTAAAGAAAAGGAGAGTGACTGTCAGAAGTTTAACATGACAGTGCAGCTCCTGCCAGGTACTTTTGTTTTGTTATCTGCTGTCTGTCCATCTTCATCTTCAGATATTTCCTTTTGTGAGAAAAACAAATAAACTAAAACAACAAACAAATGTTTTTTTTCCTCTAGAGAAACTGGACGAGGATGAGAAGACATACAAACTGAGAATAGAGGTTTTGTAAGTACAATCAAGAGAGTTACATTAATGTAGCTTTTAAAGAATATTTTCTTACCAGATATGGCCCCTTCATTACTTCACTTCTTCCACTTTCTGTTTCTTTTATGGTCATCATTTTGAATTGTCCTATCCTCTGTGTCCCTGAGTTCCTCATTATCCACCTGTATTTCTTTCTTTTTTCATCAGAAAAATAAGATGGTGAAAATGTCTTCAACTTATTATTTTGAATGAGCTTTAACGCCTGTTCTAGGTTTATACTGCCCATTACAGAGGTGTCAGATGTCACACACCTCTGGAGCAACTATCTTGTTCAGGGACACATTGGTAGATAAATCACAGTGGGGAATTGAACCCGGGTCTCCCACACCAAAGGCATAGCCTTATCCATTGCATCACTGCCACCCCATTCCCACAGGAACTAGGCAGTTTTCATTAGTGTATAACCGCCTGAAAATAACAATTGTTGTATTTTACCTTAGATCAAGCCTACTTTATATTCACAGAGGGAGCGGTTCTTCCACAATAGTGATGCTTGAGTCTGCTCTGATGTCATCCATATCGAAATGTATGCACGTATGCTGTCAGTAATTTTAAAAGTCTCCATGCACGCAGTAATGTCACAGCCATCATTATGGGATATTTAGGCAGCAAAACTACTAACTGAAAAAAGTGACAGGACCGAGGAAACAATACATTTTTTTAGACAACTTTGACAGAGCTCAGTATTAATCAGGTTGGCTGAATTCCAAACTGTTTATTTTCTTTTCCTTTTGGATGTGTAGAAGAACACAGAAGACTAAATAACTTAAGATTCTGACCGATCCTGTCAGGAGATTTAATAGGGTGACGCTTCACCCTATTTCAGCCACTCGTTTTTTGACCCGGCCCACCTGATCCGCAGGTTATTGAACTGCTATGTTTCTACAGTAGCCCAGAACAGACAACCAAGCACTGGCTGTACAGAGTGCATTTAGCGGCTAGGCTCTCCTACGCACTTAATAAAGTGGAAATAGAAAAGTGAGGAAAAGGGTTATCAGTTGGTTGCTACTAACTACTAACTAATTTATTTTTTTATTTTTTGTCTATTAATATACTCACACGTTTACAGTATTATCTATTTATTTTATTTTATGTTTAATATATTTTTATTTTTTTAACACACGCACACACACCTACTGTTTTATTTATTTTATTTTAATTTTTAATATATTTAAATTTTTCTAATACAAACACACATACGCTTTAATTACCTTACACTTTAATTACTTGTTTAATGAAATGTATGGGGTTGATTGTTTTTACGTAGTTTGTATGATGCCTTGGCAATATTGTTGTCATTCATGCCAATAAAGGTAATTTGAACTGAAAAAACACTAAATTCTACACATTGGTCCTTTGAAAGATATTTGATGAAAGGCTTTGTCTTTTTTTTTTACATTTTCTTGCTTTTATTTAAATATTCTGTCCTTTTATATACAGGTATAAGGACAAGGAGCGAGATGCAACCATGTCAGTCTTGGATATTGGTTTACTAACTGGCTTTACTGCTAACACAAATGACCTGGACTTAGTAAGACCCTTTACAGATACACACACACATAAAGGCCAAATATGGTTAAGAGAGTTGTCTGATGGTATGGGTGTGTGTGTGTGTGTGTGTGTGTGTGTGTAGCTGTCCAAAGGACGTGCCCGCAGTATTGCAAAATACGAGATGAACACAGCCCTATCAGAAAGAGGGTCACTCATCATCTACCTGGACAAGGTAAGTCTCTTACCTCCATATTTTGTCTCCCTACCATGTTCTTTACTTTGTCTCACCTTTGCTTTACATCTCTTCACAGGTTTCTCACACACGACCAGAGGAGATCTCTTTCAGGGTCCATCAGAAGCTAAAAGTGGGCGTCTTACAACCAGCAGCTGTCTCTGTCTATGAATACTATGAACGTGAGTCTCAGGGACATTTAGAAACATATGCTGCCTCCATAAGCTTCAATATTTTGTCTTTGCTGCTGGTGGATAAACAGACATTTCATTTTCAAAGTATTTAATGTACATTTTCTGATGTACTGCAATTAGCACAAAATGTTTTTCAAAAATTTTTCTTTCCTGTTGCAGAAACACACTGTGTGAAATTCTACCATCCAGAGAGGAGAGCTGGACAGCTGCTGCGGCTCTGTAGAGGTGATGAATGCACATGTGCTGAAGGTAAGTAGGATGACTGAATCTACTGTAAATTTATTACATTTTAAAACTCTTTAACCAACACCTAGACACAATACTATCAATGCGCTTCATAGAGGTAGCACTGATCAATCATTTGGGGCTCCTGATCCAACTTTGTCTATAATCTGCAGCAATTAATTATTGCATAAGATGAGGAGTCTATAGTCATGTTACTCTGACAGGCTGTACATAATACAGTACGATTACTAAACTACCACGAAAAGAATAAACAAAAACCTCTCTAGTTGTTGTTAAAACAGAAACACAGGGAGCGCAGCACCCCTAAACCTAGTGTAACTAAACAGATAATTACTAACAGGTGTAGGCAATATCAGTAAGAAGCTTCTCCTGGTCCAATTCTGCAGACCGACCACTTAGTCCAAACAGGATGTGTAACTCTCAGTAACACACTGACACAACTAACAAGGGAAGTGGTTTCCACTAAGGACACACACAGGGTTCAGTAAAATGACCAGCACAGAGAAAAACTACATGGGAGAGGGTGGCTGCCTGACACAGCCACCAGCCGGGGAAGCTTGAAGGCGGTCTTGCAGGCAGCTCAGGGATTGGAGGAGGGTTGTTGCGCCGCTCCAATCGGGGACCTCATGGATGTGGGAGGCGGGATCAGCCAGAACTTCCATGAAAACCAGCCAATCCCCCGCCGGAAATCTCACAGCCTCATTAACATGTAGGGGAAACAGCAGCAACAGTGACAGGCCAACATCAAATAGAGACATGTCTCTAAAAGCCAACCAGCTGGTGTCAATACAGGAAAAGTCAGGGAGTCACCACAGTCATTAGAATTCATCCTCTGGGCACCAAGGATATCTCTAATTTCATGGAAATCAATCATTTGTTGTTGAGATGTTTCAGTCTTGAACAAAGTGGTGGAGCCATTATCATCATAAGAACCACGCTGGTAGTGCGGCTAAAAATACTTGTCAAACGTTGATGACATGACCAGGACAATATACATCCATATTCTCAGGCTAGTACATCTTGTGACGGGTAAACTAATGTACGGTATACACCAGGTAAAGTGCTCATTTTGTTTTACAGATTGTAACATGATCATGGTCAACCTTTTGTCAAAAAAGCACCTGCAGGATCCTGTATATCAGAGCAACCATCTAGCTGAAGAATAACTCACTGCATACTTAAATTGTGTCATAGATACAGCTGCACTCACCCATCAACCCATCCACACACATCCACAAATCCACATGTGCTTATTTCATCATGTCAACAGTTGTGTATTTATTTTGTGCTGATTGTGTATTTTCAGAGAACTGCAGTATGCAGAAGAAGGGCAAAATCAGCAATGATGAGCGCACAACTAAGTCCTGTGAGAGCACACCAACAAGCAAAATAGATTTTGGTAAGGGTGTAAATGAACTGCCTTTATATACTTTAATCCAAAAAAATTGAATGTTTGTGTGAGTTAACAGATTGAGAGAATAAGTAATCAAGTGAGCAAGTGAGCTAACGATTTGCAACATGTCTGTCCTCAGTGTACAAAGTGAAACTGGAAGAATTTGCAGACGGTTTGTCCACTGACATTTACACAATGCGAGTACTGGAAGTCATCAAAGAAGGTAGGTATTTATCTTTGAACTACCTAACATTTACTAACCCCTGACGTATTACCAAAAGAATAGTTCAACACTGTGGGAAACATCCTACGCTTTTTTCTTTCATGCTGAGAGTTTGATAAGAAGATTGATATCCCTCCCTTGTCTGTATAATAAATATAAAGCCAGCTGCAAGCTAACTTTGGTTACCATAAAGACTGGAAACGGTTATCCGTAAGTGTAAGAACAACAATACACCATTTTAGGGGAGCTGTGTACTGGACTATTATTCCGCTAGTTTCCTGTTAATGAAATCTAAATTAGCTTGGCTGCTGGAATGTTTTTTAAATTTATTTCAGAAAGATGCAAAAACACCATGTCACCTTCACATTTGATCCTACCTTCTCTCTCTTCTCCTAAATGTTCATTACAGGAAGCAGCGATGTGGGTCCTCGGGGTAAACTGCGCACATTCCTCAGTTATCCGCACTGCAGGGAGTCTTTAGATTTGCGGACAGAAAAGACATACCTTGTCATGGGAGCATCCAAAGATATTCACAGAGACAACCAAAATCAACTGTAAGTTTGTTCTTTCAGTGAATGTGCATATGAGTGGTGTGTGCACCCCATCCAAAAAAAGTTGTCTCCAGTAAAATATTTTAACAGTTTTCACTTCTGTTACTAAATCATATATATACTCTAGTGTATGTGAGACTGTTGCAATTGAATTATAATTAAATGTAGAAGTAAAAGTAGTAGTTTTTGTTGGGAGGGGGGGCGTTATGCTTTTTCATGTTGTGCTACAGATAGCTGGCTACATAAAGACCCAATGTGTTTTTCACTTTGCTCTCCTCAGGTATCAGTATGTACTCGGTGAGAGAACCTGGATCGAGTACTGGCCCACAGAAGCAGAGTGTCAAGTTGATGAATACAGACCTACCTGTTTGGGCTTGGAGGAAATGGTCCAGCAGTATGAGGTCTTTGGATGTCAGCAGTAGTGAATACAACCCTCTTTTCAGATTGTTTTTGTTTCACATTATTCTATGTAAAACTTTCACCACTATGAGATGTAAGGGCTGCAAAAGTTACAGTGTTACCCTGAATTAAAAGGTAATGTTCTTAATCTAATTGTCTGTCTCTCACTACAGATTATCTTTTGTTTCATGTATAAAATTAGAGAAATAGTGATACTGTGTGGTTACTGTATAATAAGGTTAAGTTCAACTGGAAATAGAAAAGTTAATTAAGCAAAGTGATAGGAAGTTAAATACATCTAAAATCTGTTGTGATTCATAAAAGATCAACTAATGACATCTGTATGAGGGGTGGAAGTAACCAGCATTTTATTGATAAAAATGGAGGTGCTGATAAAGCATGTGAATTAAAAAGGGGGTAAAAATGGATGTGGAATAAAATAATAGTGAATTAGCAAGTGATTTGGTTTATTTAAAGCTGATTTGATTAAAACATTTATGAAGTGGAAGGCTGTTTAGGTGTCTGTCAGTCTGGGCCAAACTAATACTTTCAATATTGGGGGGGGGGGTACAAGCGGCCCCTCCCAATTTGGACTAATTTTTGCTGAATTCTGATTGACTCAACGGTCAAAGGAGTTTACTTTCAATCTGGGGTGAGTTTAATCCAAAACCATTTGCTCCGGTTTGTTACGTTTGGTCGGGGCTGAACTCAGCCCAAGGTTGTGTGACAGGTGCAACAGAGAGTAAATATGGCAAAAATAAAGAAAGAGGAAAAAGAAATGTTTTTTGCCAAAATATATGAATTAAGAAAAAAAAAGAGGCAGCTGAAAGCTCCAAATTTACTGACTGCTTCTGTGGTGAAAGTTGCTGTGGCAGGTGCAGATGAGGCAGGACCTTTTTATATACAGTCTATGGGCAGGACCCAGCAGCAGAAGAAATAGGTGCACAATTAGTAATTCATTTATTATACACTGACATTCATATTGTGCAGGGCTGCGTGGGCAATCATCTGTAGAGATAGAATTAGAAAATATTATTGTATTTAGCTGTAGAATCAGCAGAGGCAGAGTCCAGCACAGGGGAAGCTAGGCAGGGAGAAGCCTACTCTACTTACAATTGCTATACATATCAGAGGTCGCATGCATCAGGAGCAACGAGCGGTTAAGTGTCTTGCTCAGGGACACAATGGTGGATGGGTCACAATGCAGGATTGAACCCCGGTCTCTCATGGCAAAGGCAGCTCTTATCCATTGCGCCACCACCACCACACACACGGTATATACTGTATTGCAGTTTTTGATTATGTTTAACTATTTTAGCACTCTGACAGGCTGTATAAATGACGTGTTGGTAGTAATATACTGTAACTTACGCTGACGTATTTGAAATATTTGCTACGTTCCCTAGCCATGAAATTAGTTTTAATTTAATGTTCGAATATTATACGAATAGAAATAATTCATGCTTCACAGATTCTGTGCAACCAAAATAAAGGTTTTTATTAACAAATTAAACTCAATCAGCAAAAGAAAACTACTTCCTTAAAAGAGAGAGCTCCATGTAAGATTTAACTGAAAACACAAAACCAAACACTTAAATTAGTGAACACATTAAATACCCACCCTCCTCTAAGGGAGTATATACAAGCGTACAGCTCCACACTGCAGTCTGACCCTAACAGGTGCACTGACCCCATAGAGGTCATTTAAACAGAGGACACTGGGGACATGTCCCCAACACTTTTTGAAAGCATTTGTTAAAAATATTCGGAAAATTGCTTGCACCAAAAAATGTTAACCAACAAATGACAACTCTTTGTGAAATGAGCAATGCAATATAGTTTTCCCTCATATAAAAACATTTCCAATGTAAATTGGATCAGAAAATGTCTCCAGAATGCCGGAAAATTCCAAGTTTAATCAAAATATTCTGGGGAAGGAGCCCACCAACCCCGCACATATATTTCCACATCAAATATTTAATTTAAATAGTGCTAAAAATCTTCTTGTCTCCTGCATCATCACGTGCACACATAGACATCAAAAGGGGCTTCGGCACCTGCCCTTTTTCTTCTTCAAGCCCTTTTTTCTAAGATTTTTTTAAATGAATATACAGTAGGCTATAGTTATTCCTGTTTGCAACAGATTCCCTGTCAAACAAATGTAATTAGGAAAAATCTAAATAGGCTATCAGGTCGGAAGATGAGACTTTGGAGTTTTGGAGTTTTGGAGTTTCGACACCTTCTCTCTCTCTCTGCTCTCTATCTATCTCCCCTCCTCGCCGCTCCGTGTCTCACTGCGCAACCAGAGGGCAGCACACAGACAGACAGCATCCACTTCACCTTCTCTCCCAGCAGTGTTTTTCTTGGCTTGCGTGTAGGTGAGTGGTGATGAACAGACTAAACTACTAATACCAGTTTAAAAAAAGATAATGAAGGCCTTGGCCTATGTCTTGCTAAGGCATGACTCATGAGCTGAGCTAATATAATAGTTAGCTGAGGTTTAGCTAAGACAATATCTCATGGCCGAACAACCTAATGTACTGATGGAGACACTACAGGTGAACACAGTAACATTTGTGTCTAATGTCATCACAATCGCCACATTGATACGCAAATTAGGCCTCAACTAATTAAAATACAGTCCAATGCCACAGTTGAAGATTTATGTGAAGTGTTATGTATTCCAATAACACCAAAAGAATTGAAACGATTTATTGCCTTGTGAAAAATAAACAAATTATTAATGAAACTATGTTATAAATTGGTAGCATAGAAAACTTTTTAGATAAGAAATGTAAGATTTTAAGATATTTTTCTAACCAAAAACTGTTTTCCTTCCCCTGTAAAAAGGAAATGTATACTGCAGGAACACCCCTCTGTGACCTGTGAGAAAATTAGATGTGAATACCTCAGTTTTCCTGTATCACCTAAAGCTAAAGAGAATTACACTTTAAAACAATGAATGATATTTATCCCTGCAATTAATGTTTATGACAGATTATGACAAAGATTTAACATTAACTCTACTGAATGTGTGCATTCTGTAACACAGAAATAGAAACAATTACACATCTAATGTTCTCTTGCCATGCAAAGTATCTAAATTGTTTTAGGAAGATTTCTAACAAATGGATATTGCACAAAGATTTGATCACACCATCCTTAACGTATAGTAATAGGCCTAAAGTATAATTGGACCCTAGTCTGAGGTTAAAATGCAATTTTATTTTTCCATTTATGTCTTTTAATTATTTGTTTATATATTTTTGTAAAATCTTTACAACATTTCTTGCTGTTCATGAAGTCTGTGATTGCACCTTGTCTGTTGTTGTTTAGTCCTGATCTGTATTTTTTTCTTAAAGCGACTTTAATTGTTGAATTGTGTTATGCAAAATAAGAATAAATAAATAAAAACTTTTCATTTCTAAGAAATCGGAAATTTCCGAGTTGCCTAGAACGCAGCTTCAGCTGTGGAGACAAACAAAGTCATCTGCATACTACGCAACACAACACTCGTCCAGCCATGATGTCAGGCAGGTAACGTAAATGACTTGCCCACGGACACTGACCTTTGCCAAGACATGCTGTTGTTGCGTTTTCAGCTATTGTACCGGGAGACTTGTAAATATCGCTGCCTGGGAACGTCTCCTCTCTGCATGTTAGCTTGGCAGCGCTGCAGCTGTAGCGAAAGTTTGCTATCCCACAACTTAGATAACGTTAGTTTCATTACTTGCTGTATCGTTGTTCGCACTAACGTTACATCGTTTATGTATTTGTCATGGAATTTGTTTTGTCCAGCATCGCTTACCCCACCTTCCGGAGTATTTTTTGTATCAGTGTGTCGCGTAGGTTTTTTTTTAACTGCCTCGCCCCTTTAGGAGACTTCGGTGGGTCCTGAGTGGGAGAGTGAACGCGAGCCCACATATATAATGACCGATTGTTTCACTCCATGGTCACCGAAGTTAATATTAGCGCCATTTCCACTTATGTGTAATTTTAACCCTTGTGTTATGTTTCGGGTCAATTTGACCCGTTTCGATTTTTGAGTTGACCAAAGTGCAGGTTATTCTTATTTTTTTTTCCATGAAATTTTGTGACTTTTCCTCATCTAGGGTCATGAACTTCTGAGTAAAATCTGGAGTCTTTGATGTGTTGAGGAGTGTCTGCACACAGTTTGTGTACAAAGATGATGTTGCGGGTCATTTTGACCCAGACCTAAAGTAGCCGTTTAAATACAAAATAAACATGCCTCTTTGATGTGATTTGTTTTGATTGCCTCAGAATAGCTATTGAGAACCAGGTGTGTGGAGGAGGGACTTTCTCTTCCCTCTCCTTGTCACTTTTACATGCCCTTTCTTTGAGAGATGCATCCAAAATGAGCTCCAGAAGATTTACAGTCATCAAAATGACTCCTGGTCCAACAAGATTTGCTGTCACAAGAGTTAATGACATTGAATCAGCATTTCAGCTTTTCATATCCCCACCCATAGAGAAGATAATTCTTCTTGTGTGAGATGCAGGAAGTACATTTGCAGAAAGCACACTGTCACATTCTGTCCATCATGTGGGGAACACTGAAAATGTTGGACATTGACAGAGAACATGAGGCAAGGCCAATGAAAAACAGTATTCATGAAGAGTGAAAATTTTAAATAAGCAGTTCAATGATATAGTGTTCAAGTTGTGTATCTGTTCTTCTCATCTCTCATAAGTGTGTATGTAATCTAAAATAAAGTTCTGACTGGTTTGACTTCATTTTTGACTGTTTTGAGACGAATTACACAATACGGGTCAAAATGACCCGCAACATCATAAATGTAATTATTTCTCAACATAATACAAGGGTTAACAGGCCCCAAAGTGATATGTTTCAACCGGTTCACACCTACCAGCTGAAGCAATCTAACATGCACTGATTCCAAAACTTTTTGTATAGTTCGCACCAAAATATGTGAAAATAGGGCCCAGGTTTAAAAATACCGAAATATCAGCTTGATTTAGATGCTGGTGTGGTCTGTAATACTCAACAGGCTGTCTGCCCATAGCTTCTTCTTGTTGGCTAACGTTACATCTCACATTTGTATACTAAAGCCATGTTTCCATCAATAGTACCGGGGACTTTTAGTCTCCATCTCTTTTCAAGGAACTAAGGTTCCTTCTGCCCACTGTTGTGTGCATTTCCACTAAAGACCTGTGAAGATTAGTCAAATTAACCAGCTGACTGGTGTACAAAGATGGACTGGCATCATTATTAAACAACCACTATCCATGATCAAAATAAGATTTAATATAATGAAAAACTATAGGCTTTGCTTAACCATTAAAAACAGATTTTTCTGGGATTATAATGAGACACACAATAAAGTTTGTTACAAATGTAATAACAAAGTGGATAAAGCAATCAAGTTCTAAAAATAATACCAGCATAGAGAAAGAAACACAAACATAAAATCACACATTTTGGAAGGTTATTAAAACATTTCCAGACAACAGGAGCTGCAGATCAGCTGCAGCACTCATGTCTTTGTCACCTGAGCATCACAGGAACGAGATTTTTAACAAGCTTTATTACCTGCTGTAATCAGCTGTTCCGTTTGTTTTGGAGAAGAGGAGACTGACTTTGTGCAGAAACCTGCTGACTGATGAAAACCTAAAACAACAACCCTGGACCCAGTAGTTAACTAACTCCATGAGCTGTTAGCTTTAACAAACCGCTGCACCTGGCTGCTATTTCAGAGCAATACATTTAATGCAGATGTACAATCTCAGGCGGACATCATGGAGTCTTGTGTGCTGTTTGACTGTTGATTTATTGGTTTGCACACAAAGGTGGAAAACAGGAGCAGTAGTAAAAGAAAACAGCCAACATTCTCGATTTGAAGCCAGTAGCCTCTACTCAGCCCAATCACAAATTTCAAAGCAAGCCCCACCCCAAAGTACCGGTACTTTCAAAAGTACTTCCCCAAGCAGGGACTTTTGTAGGGTAAAATAAAGACCCGGTCCCTGTAGTGGAAATGCAGTGAGTTCCTCCAAAGGTTCTTTTAGGGCTGGACGATATGGCCAAAAATGTTATCATGATAAAAAGTTTCATATCTTTTGATATCGCTAATTATCACGATAATATCAAATCATTGTTTCTTTGAGTTTAAAGCAGGTTTTTGCTCCTGAGTGAAAGTTGTTGTTCTTGTATGATTCAAGTGAATAAAATTAAACATTTATTGAACATTTATTATATTGATATTGAAAATAATTATATTTCCATAATTATTGTTATTGTTTTATTGTCCACCCCTAGGTTCTTTGTTCCAGGGCAAAGTTCCTTTGGTCAAAACGGGCTTAAGTCTCTGGTTCCCTATGTGTTACACCGGCACTCTTGCAGCTGCTGTCAACTGGCATGCCCTTGCAGCCTACTGAGACCTAAAGGAGCGTTTCTGACAAAAAGCTTTGTTTCTTCTTTTTAATAATGAAAATATAATAACAATTTAAAACAAATTTATAACATTGGACTTTCATTGGACTTAAAGTTAGTGTTACTGTTCAACAGCCCAGAATATTTAATGAAGCTAAAGTTGACATGCAGTTAGCATGTTGACCTTCACAGGAGAGAAATTAATCTTTTGTTCAACGATGTGTCTTTCTACAGGTACTTCATGGAAGCTTGTTAACATTAACAGCCAGCCAGGCTTGATTAGAACCAGATATTTTCCATCCAGTTTAGCAATTTAGTTACTGACATCTGTTTTGACCTTAACTGAATTATAGTCTAATGTCTTAACTAGCTTGGCATATGATATTATATATTTTGATAGAATATTTAAAAAATACTCTCATGGGACAATGTCAGTAAGTGCAGAAAAGGGGCAGGCTCCAACCATTACTTTTTGGATATTCAAAGCTAAATTAAACACTGCCAAGAACATGTGGATTAATGTGGTCTTCCATCAACATTTTATTCCCAGTTCAGATTCCTTGGGATTAAATGGATCAGACAGCAGAGAGTAGAAGTAAAGGTGCAGGAGGAGGGAGGTAAGTGCGGAAAAGGAGAGTGCTACGGAGCAGGCAGTGTCCAATAATCACAGAAATGGGATCAGGCAGAAGGATGTGGACTCAGCACTGGCTGTGGGCCTTTCTGGTCTTTTCCACTCTGGCGTCTCTGGCTTATGGATCACCATTGTAAGTAGGCCCACCTTACCTTTTCATGCTCTTCACTGAATGTTGGTATTGTTGTGTTTTGCACAATTATCACAAATTTGTGTGTGAGGTTAATAAAAGGCTGTTGCCCCACAGAGGAGCCTTTGCATGGTCCATGCATTTTATATCTCCATTTCTAGCTTCTAGTATAATTAAATATACTATATTATAATATATATATAAAATTGTCCCTAAAAATAGGATCAAAAATATAAAATAGATCAAAAATATAGTTATTGTCCCTGAGGGAAAATTAGATTTTTACAAGTGCTTCAAACAGCTGCAATCAACTTGAGCACAATATTTAGCCAACAAAGCAATACAGTAGTACGACATGATAAGACACAATAATAAATTACATACAACAAAGAATGAGAAGGATATGTAAAATTTTGCACATGCCATATTAGATATAAATACAGGAATAAACTGAAAGCACCAGTGCCTCCTTACCAGTAAGACACTAAATTAAGAAGGATTGAGCTGGTTGTTTGTTGAGTAGTGTTGAATGACTGAAGATGAATTTGTTGTATTGAGAGTTGTTTTTACTGTGCAGTAACAAGAGTCTTTTTTGTATATTACAGGTATATCTCATAGAATATTGTGAAAAGTAAATTTTTCCATATTTTATATATTTCATATTTCATATATTCTGGATTCATTGCACACAAAGTGAAATATTTCAGGCCCTTTCTGTGTTTTAGTCTAGATAATTTCAGCTTACAGGTCATGGAAATTGAAAAGCCATATTTCAAAATATTTATAGTATATATAACCACTACCCTTAAAGTGATACCGATACCAACTGAGTATTTCATTTGATACCTTGTGTAAAATGACACCTGTTGAATCCATGGTAGTTGATTGGTAGCCTATTATTATTTTTTATTCTTGTTATGGACAAGCAACGTTATGTATTTTTTTTTTTTTTCAAATAATTGTTACAAAACAATATTGGGAAAGTGTATCACACCCCTCCTCATCCTAATTATGTCATCTTCACCGGGAGTATCATACAGGGAAAGACTACATCTTGGGAGCGGGAGCTGGAGTCGGAGGCCCTATGTGTAAAATCAGCTGTTGCGCCACAAAAGCGTTAGATTGATATAATGGAATGCAGTGATTGATCAGTGACAAGTGATGTGAATAGCAAATATAAATGTACAGAGGAGTGTTAAATAATACCAGAAGACAAAACCAATGGAAAGCCAAGCTTGTGGCGATAAACTTGCAGTGACGAACATGCCTGAGACCGCAGCCAAAGGTGAGCGGCTGTTAAAATTACACATGGACTCGGCACGTGCAGACACATAGGGAAAAAAGAGACATGCCCTTCTCTCTCTTTCAGTGAGTTGCTTTCTTGTTTGGCTGCAAGCAAAACCACACAAAAAGTAATTTTTGCCATGGTCCTTTTACAAAAAAAATTGAATGAAGTACTGGTTTGACTTGAGATGTTTTGATACTGCTTGAAACTGGGCTGTTCTGGGCGATACCTTAAAGGTATACAGTTGCGATGCCCAAACCCCCAAAAAACTGAAATATAGAATGTGTAATACAGAAATAATGACCTTCTGTGAGGTTTAAAAGTTCTAAAAGTGGTTAATTTATGCACTCAGTACTTGGTGGAGGCTCCTTTTGCATGAATTACTGCATCAGTGTGGCGTGGCATGGCAGCATTCAGCCTGTGGCCCTGCTGAGGTGTTATGGAAGCCCAATAGAAAAACTAAAATAACAAACGAATTGCAAAGTGACACTGCGACACTACATTTTAATTTTCTGGACACGTCTGTTCCTGGTGACTCTTCTCTGACTCCAGCCTCAGTCCACTCCTTGTGAATCTCCCCAAGAACTTGAATTGGCTTTGCTTGACTATCTTCTCAAGGCTGCGGTCATCCCTGTCGCTTGTGCATCTCCCCCCCCTCACTTTAACCTTCCAGTCAACTTTCCATGAACATGCTTTGATACAGAACTCTACGTACAGCCGGCCCTTTCAGCAATGACCTTCTGTGGCTTCTCCTCCTTGTGGAGGGTGTCAATTGGTGTCTTTTGAACAACTGTCAAGTCAGAAGTCTTCCTCACGATTGTGGTTGTGTGTACTGAACCTGACGAAGAGATTAAAGGCTCTTCTTAGGTCGACATATCTGTGTTATACATAGTTTATTCTAATATTTGAGATATGGATTTTTGATTTCCATGAGCTGTAAGCTGTAATCAGAAAGATTAAAATATAAAATACTGAAATTAAAATAATTAAAATAGACAAACTTTTCCACTATATTCTAATTTTATGAGATGCACTTGTACATTACTGTTGGTACTTTTCTTGTGTATTTGTACAACGCTAATAAAAATGCAATGTGGGCTTCACGCACCCACATTATCAATATTTAATAACGTAACCCAAGCAGTTAGTAGTTCTTGTCACAAATGTCAAGCTACTTTGGTCTTTCAAATTATGCTAGTAAGCATGCATTACACCAGACACAACAGAGTCCAGAACAATGATGACATGTTTTATTAATCCAGTGCTGGATCTTGGTCAAGATAATCAATAGATTACTCATTATTTGTGAAGACCTTGCTTGAGAAGTAGATCCTCATCTAAAAATGTTGATTTGCACACTGGGGAGAAAAAGTCTTTAACACACTCAAAGAGCCGCTGAGAAAAACAAAATAACATAAAAAAGGTAGAGATATGTCAAAGTTCCTCAGTTTGTCAGTAAATACATCCTAAATAGCAAGAAGTCCTTTCTGTGCAATGGATTCACTCTTTTTCTGTTATGCTGCTGCTCTGCAGGCAGGTGATGTCTGCCCCCAATTTGTTGCGGGTAGGAACGGCAGAAAACATCTTTGTGGAGTGTCAAGACTGCACAGGAGGAGACATTAGTGTTGAAATCATCGTGATGAACCATCCGACCAAAACTGAAAGGCTGGCAACTACATCTGTGACCCTCACCAGCGCAAATCACTTCCAGGACTTTGGACAAATTAAGGTAATGTGGAAATACTGAAATATATGTTACTGTCACTTGGTTTGATTACCAAAATACATTAGTGGCATTACTTTTTGAATGAAATGTTACACAGTCAAACTAATACTTTTCTGTTTTGACTACAAACAAGAGTTTATAATCTGACCTGCTCCTCACACCTGCTTGTGTCCCTTCATACTGGGTTCAGATCCCCGCTGATGACTTCAGTAAGGATCCCAACATGAAGCAGTATGTGTACCTGCAAGCTCAGTTCCCCGACCGACTGCTGGAGAAAGTCGTCTTAGTGTCCTTCCAGTCCGGGTACATCTTCATCCAGACTGACAAGACCCTCTACACCCCCAACAGCGAAGGTGAGTTCAATACTCCATCAGTACTGAAGAACACACCTAGCTCAGTGTGTCTTTGTGGTCAGGTGAAATTTGATTGATACCGGACACAAAACTATATTCACTGGTCTTTAATTCTCGACTACTCCCAAAATGGAAATGTATTACATCAATATGGAATGTTCACTTTGTATAGATTAACAGAGAGTTTTCTACATAATCAAATTCACAACTTCAGTCTTAGCTGAAGCCTCACTAAAAATGTAGCTTGCTATTCAAACATCCAAAAGATTTCATAAATCTTGTTTACTAAAATACCTATACAAAGTTCATCAACCAATAGAATAAAGTGATTTGAATTTAGGTGAACTTAAACTACTACTATATTCATTACTGTCGTCCGCTTTTGCCCACATCAGCGGTGTTTTCAGATAAACATTTATAGATTCACTGTTTTAATGTGGACAGGAGGCGTGACAAAAGATTTCCATTTTAAAACAGAAACAGAGATAGAGAGCACCTTATTTGTTTAAAGTGTTTGCAAACCACATATTATTGCACTTTTGTGTATATAGCAGTACATTTAAATCAAAAGTGTGCAATGCACTACTTTAGAATTCATTATTCAATTTTTCACATAATGCAATTAATCGCAAGAAAATCATTAAAAATCTTAATCGTTGCCCAGTAGTAGAAAAAACAACTAAGTCAGTAACTCAGCTGAGTTCATTGTGGTAGTTTTTTGAACTACCTCAAGTGCACGCACATTTCACGTAAATATATTTACAATTAACAGTCTGTGTGCCTCGATCCAGTCAGTGACCTTAAGATTATGTATGTCTACCCCTCACACTACAGGATCATCATCACGTGCTTTACAATGACTAATAAAGAGCTAATATGCTACTAATATACATGCTAACTCTTGTCATTTCTATTACTAAGCAACTAGTTTACCTTAATATAGTGTTTAATTCTATCACTTTGATTAAAGCTTAATTTATTATTTTAAATGAATGGATGTATTAATAAATTACAGACATATGAACCAATCGCTTTACTTAAATATATGGAAAAATAAAATCAAAAAGTTAATAGTCACAAATCAAAATAGATAGACCTTCCTTCAATCTTCAGCAGCAAAATTTACTTCTTTCACTCTCTTATTTCAGTTCATTACAGGATGTTTGCTGTGACGCCCCGTATGGAGCCAGTAGAGAATGATGACACAACCCAAAATGATGCTGCTATTGACATTGAGATTGTGGTACTGTATTTTATCTTTGATATGCACACAATTAAATGTAATCCTACATAATCAGATGCACTGGGAGTACTGAGAGCAGCTAGATAATTTACCAAAATAACAAAATATTGAATTGACATATTGAACACAGCCTCTCCTTTCAGGGTAAAACAGAAACAGCAAAAAAAAGAGTTAATCTAGATGTTGACTAGCCTCATAGAGTACAGATAAAAAGTAGTGCTGAGCAATGATTCAAGTTTTTAATTGTGATTAATCGCATGATTTTCTGTGGGTGCGCATGCAGGCGATATTGACTACCAGCTACCAGGTGTTTTCTAACATTAACTTAGCTCTCCTTATTAGCTAGGCTCCTTACATGCTTGCTAATAACTTTTTTTAAGCTGGGTCTTTGACATTGACAGCGTTTTTCTGAGCAGGTATCAGCAGAAACATTTTTTATCAGGGAAAATCAGAAACAGTCTATGTACAGCAAGTGTTCCTGTTACAGTGAGGTTACACACCTCCCCGCTGCCGAAGTTGAATTGTCTTGAACTTTTTGTATGCAACGAGCAGCACAAATCATTTGAAGAGAGACTGACCCTCGCTGTTTGTGAGTTTCCAGAATCTAAATTATGTTATTAGGACATAAACAAAGGGAATTCACATGGCAGAGTATCCCCGCAAAACTAGATGAAGGCCTATTAGGTAAAGTTATGTAGCCTATAATTTTAAGTTAATTAGGCTACAGCTGTGTAGCTCACAGAAGCCGTTGCCATGGTTACTGTCTATAGAGCCCCTGGTGTTTCCGTGTGTTCAAAGCCAGTGAGTTTACGCGATTATAACGCCTTAACGTGCCCAGCCGTAATAAAAAGATGTACCACATGTATAATATAGCATGTGTCAATAAATTAATTTGTAAACTGTCAGGGCTCACACATGGTTTTTTAATTCTATTTATTTTTAGACTCCTGACGGCATCATTTTACCACTTAATCCAGTCTCTCTGAAATCAGGGATTCACTCTGGAGATTACCGACTTGCTGAAATTGTCAGGTGACTATGTTATTTTAATAATGTATTATCTCTCTAATAAAGAGAGAAATCTGTGTGTGTGT